>JAAVTI010000657.1:0-202560 GCA_011947335.1 Phytophthora constricta | reverse complement strand
CGCTCACGGGCCGGAAGCAGACCTTCAACTTTGAGCCGGACAACACGGTGCGTCTGCTGTTACCTGGACTGGATGCTGCTGCCAAGGGAGCAGTGGAGAGGACTGTGGAGAGGCTGCTGACAAGTCTCCCCCCTCTCGTTCTGGTGTAGATCCTCCATGTGAAGCAAGCTCTGCAGGAGAAGGAAGGCATCCAAGTGGACCAGATCCGCCTCATCTACAGCGGCAAGCAGCTGTGCGTGGCTGCACTTGAGAGAGCAGGGAGAGTGCCGAGCATTTTGCTGACGAGAGTGTTGAGTTGTGTTGGGCAGAGCGGATGACAAGACGCTGCAGGACTACAACGTCGCTGCTGGCGGCACCATCCACATGGTGCTGCAGCTGCGTGGCGGGTGCTAGACGAGAGACGAGAGCGAGTTGCAAGTCTGGGAGCGTTTGGAACGGGGCCGAGTGGGCGGGGAACCGCAGTTAGAGTAACCAGCCAAGCCTTCTATTACTTGTCCACCTACACAATACTGAGCAGCGCAGGAATGCAGCCAAGTCGTCAACGATATCACGTCGATTCATTGTCCATCTCTCTCCTTACTGCGCGTTTGTCGGTTTGTGGCGTTGGCAGCCGCAGCATTGCGGCTCTCGAGCTGCTGCTTGATCAGCGGCTCCAGCTTCTTCTTCTCGGCCAGCGTCTTGAGCAGCTGGATGATGAACGGGATGTAGTTGTGCTTGCGGCGTTCGTTCTCGAGCTTCCAGTTCTCTCTCTTCTGATGCTCCGCGGCGAGTTCCGCCTGGATCTGCGCCAGTTGCTGTTCGTCGGCGCCGGCCTCCACCAGCGCCGCGAGCTGCCCTCGAACGCCTGTATCCGGTTGCGCACGAGCGCCAGCAGGTTGAAGCGGATCTCCGAGGCCGAGTACTTCTCGATCCGCTTCTGATCACGGGGCACGCCACCTGCAGCCAGGCGTCGCGGCTCGCACTGGGCGGACGTCTCCGAGACAGATGGGGCCTTCTTTCAGCCCGTCCAGCTCGTAGACCTTCCCGTCCACGGGCACGTAGGCCACGAAGTGGTAGACGTCGTCGTCCTCTGTGGCCTTGCGCTCCTCCACTACAAAGGGCTCGGCCCTGGCAAAGGAATTGTGGGCGAGACGGATCTTGTCGCTGTTGGAGATGGCCAACCCTTTGAGGTCCGACGGGAAGTCGCTCGTGAACGCCTTGAACTCGCTGAGCGAGTCGCCCAGCTCCACGTCCTGGCAGTTCAGCAGGATGCTCAGGATGGCCTGCGTGGCGCACGCGTTGCTGATGACCTGCTTGGCGAAGAACAGGTCGTCCTGGGCGGCGTATTGAGGGGGTTCCGAGCCCTCGCCGTGGGCCGCCTCGTACTTGAACAGGAACACGAGCCCGTAGACGGGCGACAGGTCCGCGAACATCTGCTCGTCCAGCGCGTAGAGCTCCTCCACCTGCACGCCCTGGACGCCAATGTCCTCGATCAGCGCCGTGAACACGCCCGGGTCCGACTCAATCGTACACCACGACATCTTGTGCTCGTTCTTTGGATTGGCGAATTGGATTATGAAGAAGATCGACTAATGTACGTTCTATAGTGAAAGCAAGTGAAAGAGAAAGTTGACATGAATTGCAGACTAAAGCTGTACGGGAAAAAAGTGTCAGGATTTCCGAGACAACATCTTTACCGTCGAAAGCGATCGCCAACTTCGAAGCTATCACTGCAAAGTTTGCTTAGTATTGAGTGCGGGTCACCGAATATTGGCGCACAAAGGGAATTCGATTTCCTGCCATGGTCTGTGACTCACGGAGTCCCGAACAAAGCTCGCCAAGATTTTGTCTACGCTACGATGGCCTGTGGGGATAGCGACATTTGCAACCACCCACCAAGCACGAGACCACACTACAACACTGTCATACGTATGTCGCCGCTACTTCGGGTGGATTCTTGCCTCGTACTCCCGGGCCGGTTCGATCAAGCGGTTCACTGAGGTTTCACCATAGTGCCGGATGACCTGCGCTGGACCATCCGCTTTGCTGCGAGACGGATAATACTCCAGCCGCCCTTGGCTTTCTCTCGTACAGCGCCACGACGGCTTTAGAGATAACATTGTTCGAGAAAATGAACTGGGCGATGAACTCCAAGACCACAAAGACACCGTCATCGTAGTTCCAGGGGTTCTGAGTGAAGCAACAGCGAACAAATTGTATGACAAGTATGTTGTATGTCGCCTACTGTTAATTAATGCGAGTTGCTTCCTTCCAGAAATTGCACGCATCAGCAAACTTACTTGATTGAGATCGTCTCTGAGCGACTGCCCTCTGCTAGAAATCACCTTTCTCGAGGAATGTTGCATGGTATTGAAATAACACTAGTTTTCAAAGTAAGACTATCTTCTCGCAGATCTCTTATCGGCGTTGAGCATGCACTCGTGACGACGATCAACAAGTTGCTGCGTGAAGATACGAAGCGTGTGCTTCTCCCGCTTCAATGCCGCTCGTACGCGCCTCACCGGCACACGTGACTCGTCCACCAATTTCAGCAGCACACTCAAGTCCTCCATACTGTCCTCTTCATCCACAACGTCGATCTCTTTGCCATTATCTTCCTCTTGCGTTTTGCTCGACACTTCATCGTCTCCAGTAAAGAGGTAGCATCCACTCCTCTTGACAACGCACTGCTGCTCGAGCTACTCCACGTGCCCGACGCCTTCCACACATTGTAGCCGACGCCTCCGTTCAACCGTCGAGACAAAATCTGTCGCTGCCAAGAGAGAAGTTTGGTCCACATAGAGACGGCTCTGCTCGCCATGTCCTGCTCCTCGTCGTTGCTGGAGCAGCACAGAGAGAATGCCTTCTTCAGACAAACGGCGTCCGAGACCACAGCCTTGCTCTCGTCTGTGCCTTCACCGTTCACGTCGGAGCTACCGTCAAAGTCGCGCAGTGATGCACAAATGAGCTCCACGGGCTCGCCTTGCTGCACGCGCATTGCCCGAACAGTACCAACGATACGGGCGTCGAGCGAGTCGCACAGATCCCAGTCGTACGAAGAGAACAGGCGATTGACGTACTTGACGTCGCACAAGGGGAACTCTCTCGTGATGAGGAGCACGAACTGGGATCGAGAGAGTGTACACGACCCCAGCGCATTGAGTGCACACAGCTCCCGGGCTAATGCGAACAGCTTCTCCATGTCCTTGAGCACCGGGCGTCGGCACGGCGTGCGCCGCATGGCGTCGAGTAACTTGGCGAACGACCGCCAGCGAAGCGAGAACCGCTTCTTACACAAGTCGTGCGACTCCTTCTGGCGCTGCTTCTCGGGTGAGTATCCTGGCGTCTGCACTATCGCCGTGTGCGGCGTACGACGGTGACGAATCTGCGGATCACTTTGTCGCTGTTGACGATGCGCAGCCAGTTCGGGCGGTGGATCGAAGTGCAGCGTACGGGTCTGCCACTCAGACATGTCTTGTTGGTTTTGCACGCGCTGCTCTCGTGCAGCCTGAGCCTCTCGTTGGCACGCAAGCTGAAGTTTCTGCGCTGCTTTCAGCTGCAGAGCCTGCTGTATGTCGACATGCTGCTTGCAGGGCTCGCTTGAACGAGTAGTACTATCCACTTCAACTGACACGGCGATCGGAGACGACGGACATCTCGTGATCGTGACAGGAAGACGGGAGCCGCTCGGATGAAATGTCTCGGGTGGCCAAAGAGAGAGCGGCTCCAGCGCGTCGACAGACCGCCATCCGTGCACAAGTTTGGCTGTACCGCGTGCTCCGTAGCGACGCAACTTCGCGTCCAACGTGATGCCTGGCGGTATTTGCTGCTTCAGCGACGCGTTGGGACTGCAGTTATACCATGGCTTCCGAGGCTTCACCGGTGACGTCACCAGCGAGACTGGAGACCGCGACGCTAAGTCGGAAGTACTGCCGCAGCTCACCGTCCCCTTGATGGGCGAGGCCAGCACCAGTTTTCTCATTGACGACCTACCATCGTCGCTTTCATCACTCTCGTCGATTTCGCCAATCGCCGTTACTGCGTAATCGGGCCCCGCCCTCGACCCCGCCCGGAACTGCGACGACTCGGAGGCCTGTTTGGCCTTCTCTTCCAGACTACGCTCGAGCAACGCACTCCTTTTCGCACGCGAGTGCAGGAACTTGTTTTCTGTGGAAGTTGCATACAGGGACGCCAGCTGATGTGATCGCTGCAATGCTCGGCCACGTGTCTCGGCGTCGCCCTCACGCTCTTGCAGTGCTTCTTCCTCGGCGTCGCACAGTGCTCCTCTCAAGATATGCTCCACTCGCTCGTTGACGGTCTCTTTCGTCGTCTCCGAACGACGCCGAAAGCTCGTGCACCGATCGGATCAGCACCATCGACCTTGGCTCGTGGCTACGAGATCGGGCTCGAGGCAAATGCAGACACCATCGTCAGCACAGGTGGTTCCACGTAGAGATTCACGGATGCTAGTCTCTGTTTTTGGGTGTCATGCAAGCTATTTGAAGCCGAAGGCTAAGTTAACCTGATGATTGGAAAACACGAAAAACGTTACTGGCTGTGCGGAATCAAAAAGCACACGACTGGGTCAGCGTGTCAAGGTTCATATTCATTTTATGTTTGGCCAAAGGCAAGACGGCAACAGGGGATGCATGCTCACTTGTCGATATTGTAGAACCACCAGCCACATCAGCAGCACTTTCCACAACTCATGACAGTGGCTTAGCAATAGTAGAGGCCGCCGAAAGGAATGCCAAGGCCGCACCCACCGCCGTACAGACCAGCGCCGAACAGGTTCCAGTAGCCCAGCGGGTAGGCCCAACCGGGGTATCCGCCGTAGAGGAAGCCGAAGCGGTAGGGCCCGAAGCCACCCCAGCCGCCCCAACCGCCCCAGCCACCGAGTCCCCAGCCGCCGAGGCCCCAACCACCCAGGCCCCAGAACTGCTCCTTTTGATCGCCCTCACTCGCTTCCTTCACGGCACTTTGGCTTGGTGGGTCGATGTTTTCGACCGTTCCAGTCATCGTGACGCCGTTAGGCAAGGCAGCACTCTGCACCGTCTCGAGCGCTTCCGAGGCAGACTTCACGGTTGGTTGATCGGCGGCGGTGACGACGATAGCGCCAAAAATGGCGATCATGGCAACGGCGAAAACGTTGAACTTCATGTTTGCGCTGCTGATTTGGCTGAGGTGGTCTTTGGTTCTTGGTGTTCGGCTTGTTGTGTTGGGTCGAAGGCAATTTTCGTTGTGAGGAACCAGGCATCCACCGAGGCCCAAGCACTCTGCATCTATCCATGTACTTTGACTTACCTGAGACCTGCGTCGTTTTCGATCCAATTGGGCAACAAAAACACTTCCTAGGTCCATCATTGATGGGCGATTTCAATCGCAGATTGATTTGTTCAAGTGGCAATGCATTTGCAAAATATTTGGCTAGCGAGAGATGGCGATTGATGCTGTCATAAAAAATGATCAATTCCACGCTAGTACTATTAGCGAAAGCATCCGACTGATGTTGTCACTTACTGTTAACATCGTTCATCATTACGGTGGACCCAGGAAGTTTTTGTTGCCGAATGAATCGAGGTTTCAGGTAAGTTTTAAGTGCAACGTCAAAGTACATGGATAGATGCAGAGTGCTTGGGCCTCGGTGGATGCCTGGTTCCTCACAACGAAAATTGCCTTCGACCCAACACAACAAGCCGAACACCAAGAACCAAAGACCACCTCAGCCAAATCAGCAGCGCAAACATGAAGTTCAACGTTTTCGCCGTTGCCATGATCGCCATTTTTGGCGCTATCGTCGTCACCGCCGCCGATCAACCAACCGTGAAGTCTGCCTCGGAAGCGCTCGAGACGGTGCAGAGTGCTGCCTTGCCTAACGGCGTCACGATGACTGGAACGGTCGAAAACATCGACCCACCAAGCCAAAGTGCCGTGAAGGAAGCGAGTGAGGGCGATCAAAAGGAGCAGTTCTGGGGCCTGGTGGTTGGGGCCTCGGCGGCTGGGGACTCGGTGGCTGGGGCGGTTGGGGCGGCTGGGGTGGCTTCGGGCCCTACCGCTTCGGCTTCCTCTACGGCGGATACCCCGGTTGGGCCTACCCGCTGGGCTACTGGAACCTGTTCGGCGCTGGTCTGTACGGCGGTGGGTGCGGCCTTGGCATTCCTTTCGGCGGCCTCTACTATTGCTAAGCCACTGTCATGAGTTGTGGAAAGTGCTGCTGATGTGGCTGGTGGTTCTACAATATCGACAAGTGAGCATGCATCCCCGTTGCCGTCTTGCCTTTGGCCAAACATAAAATGAATATGAACCTTGACACGCTGACCCAGTCGTGTGCTTTTTGATTCCGCACAGCCAGTAACGTTTTTCGTGTTTTCCAATCATCAGGTTAACTTAGCCTTCGGCTTCAAATAGCTTGCATGACACCCAAAAACAGAGACTAGCATCCGTGAATCTCTACGTGGAACCACCTGTGCTGACGATGGTGTCTGCATTTGCCTCGAGCCCGATCTCGTAGCCACGAGCCAAGGTCGATGGTGCTGATCCGATCGGTGCACGAGCTTTCGGCGTCGTTCGGAGACGACGAAAGAGACCGTCAACGAGCGAGTGGAGCATATCTTGAGAGGAGCACTGTGCGACGCCGAGGAAGAAGCACTGCAAGAGCGTGAGGGCGACGCCGAGACACGTGGCCGAGCATTGCAGCGATCACATCAGCTGGCGTCCCTGTATGCAACTTCCACAGAAAACAAGTTCCTGCACTCGCGTGCGAAAAGGAGTGCGTTGCTCGAGCGTAGTCTGGAAGAGAAGGCCAAACAGGCCTCCGAGTCGTCGCAGTTCCGGGCGGGGTCGAGGGCGGGGCCCGATTACGCAGTAACGGCGATTGGCGAAATCGACGAGAGTGATGAAAGCGACGATGGTAGGTCGTCAATGAGAAAACTGGTGCTGGCCTCGCCCATCAAGGGGACGGTGAGCTGCGGCAGTACTTCCGACTTAGCGTCGCGGTCTCCAGTCTCGCTGGTGACGTCACCGGTGAAGCCTCGGAAGCCATGGTATAACTGCAGTCCCAACGCGTCGCTGAAGCAGCAAATACCGCCAGGCATCACGTTGGACGCGAAGTTGCGTCGCTACGGAGCACGCGGTACAGCCAAACTTGTGCACGGATGGCGGTCTGTCGACGCGCTGGAGCCGCTCTCCGCCAGGTTTCTCGCCTTCTCTTTGGCCACCCGAGACATTTCATCCGAGCGGCTCCCGTCTTCCTGTCACGATCACGAGATGTCCGTCGTCTCCGATCGCCGTGTCAGTTGAAGTGGATAGTACTACTCGTTCAAGCGAGCCCTGCAAGCAGCATGTCGACATACAGCAGGCTCTGCAGCTGAAAGCAGCGCAGAAACTTCAGCTTGCGTGCCAACGAGAGGCTCAGGCTGCACGAGAGCAGCGCGTGCAAAACCAACAAGACATGTCTGAGTGGCAGACCCGTACGCTGCACTTCGATCCACCGCCCGAACTGGCTGCGCATCGTCAACAGCGACAAAGTGATCCGCAGATTCGTCACCGTCGTACGCCGCACACGGCGATAGTGCAGACGCCAGGATACTCACCCGAGAAGCAGCGCCAGAAGGAGTCGCACGACTTGTGTAAGAAGCGGTTCTCGCTTCGCTGGCGGTCGTTCGCCAAGTTACTCGACGCCATGCGGCGCACGCCGTGCCGACGCCCGGTGCTCAAGGACATGGAGAAGCTGTTCGCATTAGCCCGGGAGCTGTGTGCACTCAATGCGCTGGGGTCGTGTACACTCTCTCGATCCCAGTTCGTGCTCCTCATCACGAGAGAGTTCCCCTTGTGCGACGTCAAGTACGTCAATCGCCTGTTCTCTTCGTACGACTGGGATCTGTGCGACTCGCTCGACGCCCGTATCGTTCTTGGTACTGTTCGGGCAATGCGCGTGCAGCAAGGCGAGCCCGTGGAGCTCATTTGTGCATCACTGCGCGACTTTGACGGTAGCTCCGACGTGAACGGTGAAGGCACAGACGAGAGCAAGGCTGTGGTCTCGGACGCCGTTTGTCTGAAGAAGGCATTCTCTCTGTGCTGCTCCAGCAACGACGAGGAGCAGGACATGGCGAGCAGAGCCGTCTCTATGTGGACCAAACTTCTCTCTTGGCAGCGACAGATTTTGTCTCGACGGTTGAACGGAGGCGTCGGCTACAATGTGTGGAAGGCGTCGGGCACGTGGAGTAGCTCGAGCAGCAGTGCGTTGTCAAGAGGAGTGGATGCTACCTCTTTTACTGGAGACGATGAAGTGTCGAGCAAAACGCAAGAGGAAGATAATGGCAAAGAGATCGACGTTGTGGATGAAGAGGACAGTATGGAGGACTTGAGTGTGCTGCTGAAATTGGTGGACGAGTCACGTGTGCCGGTGAGGCGCGTACGAGCGGCATTGAAGCGGGAGAAGCACACGCTTCGTATCTTCACGCAGCAACTTGTTGATCGTCGTCACGAGTGCATGCTCAACGCCGATAAGAGATCTGCGAGAAGATAGTCTTACTTTGAAAACTAGTGTTATTTCAATACCATGCAACATTCCTCGAGAAAGGTGATTTCTAGCAGAGGGCAGTCGCTCAGAGACGATCTCAATCAAGTAAGTTTGCTGATGCGTGCAATTTCTGGAAGGAAGCAACTCGCATTAATTAACAGTAGGCGACATACAACATACTTGTCATACAATTTGTTCGCTGTTGCTTCACTCAGAACCCCTGGAACTACGATGACGGTGTCTTTGTGGTCTTGGAGTTCATCGCCCAGTTCATTTTCTCGAACAATGTTATCTCTAAAGCCGTCGTGGCGCTGTACGAGAGAAAGCCAAGGGCGGCTGGAGTATTATCCGTCTCGCAGCAAAGCGGATGGTCCAGCGCAGGTCATCCGGCAC
Source organism: Phytophthora constricta (assembly GCA_011947335.1). NCBI lineage: Eukaryota > Oomycota > Peronosporomycetes > Peronosporales > Peronosporaceae > Phytophthora > Phytophthora constricta. The sequence continues at coordinate 193,667 of JAAVTI010000657.1, read as the reverse complement.
TATGGTGAAACCTCAGTGAACCGCTTGATCGAACCGGCCCGGGAGTACGAGGCAAGAATCCACCCGAAGTAGCGGCGACATACGTATGACAGTGTTGTAGTGTGGTCTCGTGCTTGGTGGGTGGTTGCAAATGTCGCTATCCCCACAGGCCATCGTAGCGTAGACAAAATCTTGGCGAGCTTTGTTCGGGACTCCGTGAGTCACAGACCATGGCAGGAAATCGAATTCCCCTTTGTGCGCCAATATTCGGTGACCCGCACTCAATACTAAGCAAACTTTGCAGTGATAGCTTCGAAGTTGGCGATCGCTTTCGACGGTAAAGATGTTGTCTCGGAAATCCTGACACTTTTTTCCCGTACAGCTTTAGTCTGCAATTCATGTCAACTTTCTCTTTCACTTGCTTTCACTATAGAACGTACATTAGTCGATCTTCTTCATAATCCAATTCGCCAATCCAAAGAACGAGCACAAGATGTCGTGGTGTACGATTGAGTCGGACCCGGGCGTGTTCACGGCGCTGATCGAGGACATTGGCGTCCAGGGCGTGCAGGTGGAGGAGCTCTACGCGCTGGACGAGCAGATGTTCGCGGACCTGTCGCCCGTCTACGGGCTCGTGTTCCTGTTCAAGTACGAGGCGGCCCACGGCGAGGGCTCGGAACCCCCTCAATACGCCGCCCAGGACGACCTGTTCTTCGCCAAGCAGGTCATCAGCAACGCGTGCGCCACGCAGGCCATCCTGAGCATCCTGCTGAACTGCCAGGACGTGGAGCTGGGCGACTCGCTCAGCGAGTTCAAGGCGTTCACGAGCGACTTCCCGTCGGACCTCAAAGGGTTGGCCATCTCCAACAGCGACAAGATCCGTCTCGCCCACAATTCCTTTGCCAGGGCCGAGCCCTTTGTAGTGGAGGAGCGCAAGGCCACAGAGGACGACGACGTCTACCACTTCGTGGCCTACGTGCCCGTGGACGGGAAGGTCTACGAGCTGGACGGGCTGAAAGAAGGCCCCATCTGTCTCGGAGACGTCCCGCCCAGTGCGAGCCGCGACGCCTGGCTGCAGGTGGCGTGCCCCGTGATCCAGAAGCGGATCGAGAAGTACTCGGCCTCGGAGATCCGCTTCAACCTGCTGGCGCTCGTGCGCAACCGGATACAGGCGTTCGAGGGGCAGCTCGCGGCGCTGGTGGAGGCCGGCGCCGACGAACAGCAACTGGCGCAGATCCAGGCGGAACTCGCCGCGGAGCATCAGAAGAGAGAGAACTGGAAGCTCGAGAACGAACGCCGCAAGCACAACTACATCCCGTTCATCATCCAGCTGCTCAAGACGCTGGCCGAGAAGAAGAAGCTGGAGCCGCTGATCAAGCAGCAGCTCGAGAGCCGCAATGCTGCGGCTGCCAACGCCGCCAAACCGACAAACGCGCAGTAAGGAGAGAAGATGGACAATGAATCGACGTGATATCGTTGACGACTTGGCTGCATTCCTGCGCTGCTCAGTATTGTGTAGGTGGACAAGTAATAGAAGGCTTGGCTGGTTACTCTAACTGCGGTTCCCCGCCCACTCGGCCCCGTTCCAAACGCTCCCAGACTTGCAACTCGCTCTCGTCTCTCGTCTAGCACCCGCCACGCAGCTGCAGCACCATGTGGATGGTGCCGCCAGCAGCGACGTTGTAGTCCTGCAGCGTCTTGTCATCCGCTCTGCCCAACACAACTCAACACTCTCGTCAGCAAAATGCTCGGCACTCTCCCTGCTCTCTCAAGTGCAGCCACGCACAGCTGCTTGCCGCTGTAGATGAGGCGGATCTGGTCCACTTGGATGCCTTCCTTCTCCTGCAGAGCTTGCTTCACATGGAGGATCTACACCAGAACGAGAGGGGAGACTTGTCAGCAGCCTCTCCACAGTCCTCTCCACTGCTCCCTTGGCAGCAGCATCCAGTCCAGGTAACAGCAGACGCACCGTGTTGTCCGGCTCAAAGTTGAAGGTCTGCTTCCGGCCCGTGAGCGTCTACGCCAGTGGTCAATTCAAAGCACAGTCAGAACAACCACATTCCACCCATTTTAGCCAGAAAAACGCATTATACGACGATAAAAACGGATCGAAGCGAGCGTGTTTTCCGCGTCACCCTCACCTTGATCTGGATCTGCATCTTGCTCGCTGTGGCTGTGGCGTTAGGTCTTGGCTTGGTCTTGTCTTGGCTTGGCAAAAGTGACTTTGGATCGACTCGACTGCCCTTCTCGGAAGAGGATGACGCGTACCAGAAACGTGGTACAGCTATTGGAATAGCTGACTTTGAGAGTTAATTTACCTTCCATTTGGACGACGTCATGTTTTCGCTCTTCTGGGGGTTGTGGACCTATTTATTCTCCAAGGCGGAGCTGCATCTGCTCATCGTGGGGCTGGACGACGCAGGCAAAACGGTAGGTAAGTGCAGTCGCTGCCTGGGTAGCGAGGCCTTGGCGAGACCTGATGGAGCGCTGACGAGTTGGATGACTCAGACGCTGCTGGAGCAGCTTAAAGGTATTTTCAGCAAGAAACCAGGCATCCCGCTGGACAAGATCCGCCCACGGTGGGGCTCAATAGTGAGTGGTAGATGCTGAAGAGAGAGAGGAAGAAGGTGGTGGTGTTGACTGCTGCTGTGCTGTGGTGAAGTTGCGCGAGTGGATGTCCGGCGCTCGCGGGTGATCTTCTGGGACCTGGGCGGCCAGGTGCTGTGGTTGTGGCAGTGCAGTAGTGCAGATGGAGATTGGCTGACTGGAGTTTAATGTGTAGGAACGACTCCGTGCCATTTGGAACAAGTACTACAGCGAGAGCCATGGCATCGTGTTCGTGATAGACTCGGCCAATGAAGGCCGCTTCGAGGAAGCCAAGCAGACACTGCGTACGTGTAGACTGCAGGATCGTTTGGGGTTTGGGGATCTAACGCGTTGGTTTGCTGGGCAGAGGCGATGCTGTCGAACACAGAGCTGTCGGGAGTGCCTCTGTTGGTGCTGGCCAACAAGATGGACAAGGAGAATGCCCGAACGGCGAACCAAATCTCGGCGATGCTGGACTTAGAGGGTCATCAAGGAGCCGTAGCGAGCTACCCCATCTGTGCGCTGACAAGGTGCGTGGGGTATTTAAACCGTGGCAGACTTTTGTGCTGTCTGGTCGCTTATTCGTGCTGGGATCTTCTGCAGGGAGGGCATCGAGGGTGCGATGAACTGGATGGTGGATGCTGTAAAAGCTAGCGACAGGTACTATGAGAAGACAGTGGCAGGTGCGACGTAAGTGCTGCACGATCAGCGTGAGTGCTGTTGCCAGATCCTGTTTCATCGCATTCGCCAGTGGGGCTGGCACAGCAGGCTTATAGATGAGGCGTCGCAGCCTCTGCTAGCTCGCATGAGCTGCGGCGCTTGTTTGTTCAATCTAAACCGCAGGCAAAATCCACAAGCACCAGCAACGACAGCTACGTTCTCCCAACACCAGCTTTGTATCTTATCGTTTGCCTCGTTCTCCACAGCTTAACTATCACAAACGTTGGCCTAAGCCGCTCTGTCTCTATGCAACGGGGCAAAGCAGAGGCTCCCTCCTTTAAATGCAGCCCTCCATTTCGCTAGGTGGCTCTACGCGCCTACAGGTTGCGTGTGCGAGCGAGGTTGCTGAGCTCGACAAGCGAGTGGCCAGTCCGGAGAGCCATCTCCTGAGCCGTCTCGTGCTTGGCGAGGGCGTCGAACGTGGCCTTGACAACCGTGAAAGGGTTGCGCTGGCCGTGACACTTGGAAACGATATCCGTGATGCCGAAGCAGTCCAGCACACAAGCTACCGTGTCGCTCACCGTGAGTCCCTTGTCCTTGGGCGCCGGGCGCAGGAACAGCGTGCAGCTGTTCCACTTGCCGCGCACCTCGTGGTACAGCGTGCGGTCGTCGAAGCGGTCAATGTACGTGTAGCGCTTCATGGCGATCTTGGTGGCCCGCTGGATGGCAATGGGCGGGGACGATCCCTTGCCCACGGCATAACCAGCCACGCCGCGCATGTTGCCGACCACCACAAGGGCGCGGAAGTTGACGATCCGCTCCTGCGTCGTCACCTTCTGCACCTGGTCCACGTGCACGATCTGGCGGAGCAGTCAAGGCGGCCGAGGTTGAGCTCGCCCTCTTCCTCGTCATCAGCAAACTCCATCTCGTCCGCGTCCTTGTTAAAGGCGCGCATGTCCTCCAGGATGCCTGCGTCGGGCGTCTGGTACTGGCCTGGCAGATCTGGGTCCACGAGCGTCACGCCGTCCTTCTTGAACTGGTCCAGCAGGCGGCGACGCACCTTGCCGCGGTTCTCGGGCGCCACTACCATGAAGCGGCTCTTGCGGGCGGCCTCGGGCATGATCTGGCGACGCGGCATCTGGTCGCGTCGGTCCTTGTCGATGATCTTGTCGGTGCCCTCATCGAAGTCGTCGTCCGTGAGGCGCCAGTCGTCGTCGGACGAGAAGCTGGCCGCCTGCAGCCTGGTCACGGCGTGGCGGCCCTGCACGCGCACGGCGGCCGAGCGGGCGAAGCGCTGCAGCATCGTCAAGCTAGGGGCTCGGTATCGAATGAGTGGCCGGAGACTTTGAGCCGCACAATGGGGAGGTAAGAAGGTGCTTCGAACGTCGTCCGAAGGTCGCTGGAACGGGCGCGTTGGTGTATGACTCACTCGTGCGGATGTAAGTGAAGGAAAAGACTTCCATCTGCTGAGACATTGCAACTCTTGTGCGGCTTTACCCGAATGGTTTCTCTAAGCTCCGCATTATAACGGATGCGTCGCGCAGTGACCCTTCGCCATGGCGTCTGGTGAAGCCCGGGCGCGAGATGCCCGCGGGCCGACTGCACAGCACTGCGCGAGGAGCTGGAGCTGCTGCGCGGCGACCTGCTGGAGCTGGAGGGCGAGAACGAGCAGCTACACGAGCAGGTCGGCACGTTGAGGGCGGAATTCAGTACCAAGGAGCTACACGCGCATGAGACGCTGCTGGAGAAGGACAAACAGGCCGAGCAGCTCCAGCAGACGGTGGCCGATCTCTCGGTGCAGCTACAGAAGCGCGTCGAACAGGCGGAAGAGCTCAAGGACGCGCCGCTGAAGCCCAAGACGACGGCGCTGGACCAGGAACTGGCAGCTTTACAGACGAAGAATGCAGAGCTGGAGGGGAAATTGAGGGAGCTGCAGACGCAGGTGGAGCGGGAGGCCACGGCAGGCCTGATGGTGCAGAGACAGGTGGCTAAAGTGGAGGAGGAGACTAAGGACAAGCGGACGGAGCTGTACACGGCGCTGAAGGAGAACGAGGTGCTGAGAGGGGAGAACGTGGAGCTGCAGGAGGCTCTGGGGAATGCCTTAGAACAGGTGAAGGAGTGCGAGGCGCTGGTGCACGGACTGCAGGATCAGGTGGACGCGTACAGAGAGGCAGTTGACGAGCAGACGCTGGAGATTACACAGCTGCATGCCAAGATGGCGGAGCTGGAGCAGGAGAAGGTCGCTGTGGAAGCGAAGCTGATTGAGATGGACGAGCGAGAAAGTGATGTGGATGCGTTGATGGGTGATGCACGTGCGAAGTTTGATATGGAGAAGGCTGTACTTGCTGCGGAGTTGGACGAGCTGAAGCGCAAACTGAAGCAGCAGCAGCTTCTGCATGAACAGCAGCAGCAGGTCCAGCAAAGCAAGGAAGTGGTGAAAGACGACACAGAGGAGGATGTTGGTTCAAGAGCTGCGTTGGAGGATCTGGAGAAGCAGCTCGAGATGCTGCAAGAGCTGCGCGTGCGAGACAAAAGCACGATCTTGGAGCTCAATCAGCGCGTGCTTCAGCAGCAAAATGATCTAGAGAGTCTGGCTGAGCACCTGGACGTGGACGCCTTGGTTGAAAGCGCAGTTCAGAGTGCACTCCACAAACAGAGTTCCAATCATGAAGCCGTCGAGCAGGAAAATGCGACTTTGAAGCGACGCCTAAAGGAGCAGCGGGAACTTGGTAATGATTTGGAGCTGAGGCTGGGCATTGTGGAGAAACAGCTTGCTGAAGCCGAGGAATGGAATGCTAAGTATGAGCAGGAGGCAGGCTTGGAGGACGTCATGAAGTATCAGAAAAACTACGTGCACAACTTGAGCAGCAACAACAAATGAACGTAAAATTACGGCAAGAGCTAAACGACCAGGTTGAAGCAGCTGGAAAGTTGCATGTAGCATTCGAACGCCTGAAAGCTGAAACCGGCAAGCCCGACACCTTCGGGTACGACGACCTTGCCATCGATGACCATCTAAAGGGGCAGCTGGCTATCAATGAAGCGGTGATAAAGCAAATGGAAATACAGATTCAAGAGCTTGAGGCTGAGCGACTTCGTTTTCTGCAGAAACTCAGAGACCAAGCGCGTATGACAGGGGGAAAGCTATATGAACAACACGGGCTGACGACTGAGCAGTGGGGTGTCGTTAAAGAGTTTATTGATCGTGTGAAGAACACACCGGAAGTGGCAAAACGTCTTCTGCAAACTAACTATGAGTTTATGAGAACAGTTGACGGAGAGCAATCTCCTCGAAGCGCAAGGAGTCAAAACAAAGACATCGAGGAACTCAAAAGACTACTAGAAGTGAGCACCGAAGAAAATGCACATTTGATGAAAGAAATCGAGCACCTTCAGAATGAGCTAGAGGTCGCACGAACTGAGGTATCAGCAATTACTCCGGTGGTGGTGCCTGAAGCCGGGAGTTCACATGATGTTGGAACCGTGGGTGTTGATAGAGCTGAAGTTCTGCGCGGTCTTGAATCTGTTAAAGCAAAATCGCATCGGCAAGAGGGAGTGATCTATCATTTACGTGATGAAATTACGTCGCTGCGAAAGAGCGCGAGCAATGGAAAGCCAAGGAAAAAGAGTATCTCAAAATTCCACAAGCCAGTCCGGATTATAAGTCTGATTCAAAGTCAGGCAAAATACGCGAGCTACATATTCATGTAAATGAAGAAACCCAAACCACAGATCGCACAGAGAGGGACCTGTCAAATCGTCCCAAGCAGTCACAAGACGACGACGGCGATGAGGTTGCATCGCTGCCTAGTACGGGTGAAGATGGCTTTACTCATGTTGTGAAGAACAATCGTGCTGCACCAAAACGAGGCGAGCAGTCCACCAATGAGCATTCACAAGAGGAGAAACCTTCCTCGAACGCTGACGACGGTACAATTGTTGAGAAGTGGAGTAACCAAGCTGATAACATTGCGCTGGTAGTTGCAAAGGCGATTGAGGCGCAGTTTGCAATGCTTCAGAGTCAGAAAGGATCGTTTCTTGCTCCCGAGTCATCTCGCCCTCTTGCTGCAGCAGAATCGACTGTTAAATCGGCTTCATTGGATGGGACATCTAGCACAGAGAAGGAGGAGAGCACGGTCAAGGTGGTCAGTTTAACTAAGTCAGCATCTCCTCGATCGCCAGTATCGCGTAGAGTGTTGGAGACCTTAGCCTTCGAAAGTGAGGACGAAATGCTTGAGCAGGTCGACTTTTGCGGGAGCTGAACGTGTGTCTAGATGAATTGGTGACAGCAGAGACGCGGAACGAGGAGCTCCAGCGGCAACTACATCAGCATGAAGAAGTCTTCCAGTCACTGATGGACCAGCACACAGTGCTGTACCAGCATTTCTTCCAGATGCACGCACAGTACACCAACGCAGAAATTCGGATTCGAAAGGAGCTGGAACGGCAGACACAGGAAAGCAAGGACTACAAGCTGAAGTGCCAAAGGTATGAAGCGGGCTTGCACCTACTTGGTGTTCAAAACCAGCAAAATATGACAAGCGACTCACTTGTAAGTGGAAACGAAGCACAGCTGCGCTCGGAGGTGATAGAGTTGATGAAAAAGTTGCAACGTATGAAGTGAATGAGGCACGACTCAAACGCAAGTACCAACATCTTCACAATGAATGGCGCACTAGCACGGAGCACAACAAGCTGTTGCAGAGGGAGTGGAGTGAGATGGAAAAGACACTCAAATATCGAGTCTTATACCTTGAAACGTGGAAACAAGGCGCCGACGAAATGATGGAGCGCATGGAGAAAGCTCTGGAAATGAGTGTATTGCGTGAGTTTGCAGACAAGCAGCAGCGTACGATGGCCGATGTACTAAAGAAGTACAATGCACTAAACAAAGCTTATGCAGAGATGCAAGCTAAATACCTGCAGTTATACGACTTGCCAGTGCAACTTAGCCGAGCAGAACACGAGCTGATGGTGCTGAAAGCAGAAAAGAGTGCCAAAAACAATGGCACCGCTGACCCTAGCATTGACCCGGCAATCCTTCAACAGAGAATCGATCAGTTGGAAAATGAGCTGAAAGAACAAACACAACATGTGAGGGAGCTTGAGGAAGCAGGGCGAGCAGCATTAGTCTCCGATGAGTTGGTTCCGTCGTCGACTCACAACGATGGCTCTGGAGGCGATACCGAGCTGCGTAGTGAAAATACACTTCTATACGAGCGAATCAACGAGGTAGAGCAGCTTTACGAAAGCCTAGCTCTCGAATGTGCAAAGTACAAGGATATTGCCGTGTTGGCTGCATCTCAGGCCAACGTGCTATCAAAGCGAGCGGCACAGGAGCAAGGAAACCGTGAACAACAGGAGGAGCAACTGCGTGAATTGATGGCTTCATCGGAAGACCATGCGATTGTTGGCGAGCTCCAGCATCAATTGATGCAAATAAAGGCGACGTACCAGCAGTTCTTAGTGCAATACGATCTGGTAACGGAGACTCAACAGCAAACGCTTTTGAGGAATCAGCGGCTAGAGTTGGAGATGGAGAAAAAGGCTCAGGAGTTGTCAGCTGTCCGAGAGAAATCAAATGACAAGCAGCATACGTTGGAGAATGCAATCGCACGCGTGAAGGAGCGTGACTGGACTGCGCGAAACACAAAGTGGGAGGCTTTCCGGAAACGATTAGATGCACTAGAAGATGAAATCCTGGTTGAGCAAAAGCGCCGTAAGCAACTGGAAAAGGATCTTGAGGATAAGCAGGTGCAATTACCGTCGCTTGAGCTCAGACAGCAACATGGCAACCAGAGTGAGGTAGGTCGGCTAAAAAGCCGGGTGGACGCATTGGAAACTCGCGAGCGCTTGCTAATGGGACAGCTTGAGGCAGCAACACTGTCATCCCGATCGAAAGAGAAGGAGGAGCGGCTACAGACAGAACTCCGAGAGACAAAGATACTCAATGAGGATCTGATGCGTCAAGTAGAGGCTATTCAGTCTCGTATCGCAGAGCTGCTACGATTAAATGGTGAGCTTGAAGCGGAAAAACGTGAGCTGCGGTGTAAATACGAAGATCTGGAGCTAGAACTACAGTACGCTCGATCAGGGCTCGCTCCGGAAGGTGGCAGACGAGAGCATGATAATCAACGGGAGATGGAGCGCAGTTCAAGCCAATCCCCATTGATGCGGCAGAAAGTCGGTTTGTATGAAAAGGATCAAGCCGAACTGCAACAAGCGGCCCAGGCGACGATTGCTAGCCTGAAGCAGCTTGTGGAAGAAAAGAACACGCTGATTAATGAGTACCAGCGAAAACTTTCATCAGTTCGTGCTACAAGTGCACAAGACAAGGCACAAGACCGACTGGAGACTACCCAACTCAATAAGAAGCTGTACGAAGAGAATCAACGCATGATCGGGCAGCTCAAGGAGGCCATGAGCACAATTAGTAGCATGGAGCGATCAGGAAAGAGTAAGCAGGCTCTGCAGGCTGCACAGGAGAGACATGATCATGTGCTGCAGGAGTGGAAGCAGGCAGAAGTAGCTTTGGAGGGTGCCAAACAGTCAATTCGTGAGCTTCAAATGGAACTGGAAGTCCTGCGAAACGAGCGAGACCTTGCCGAGGCTCGTGCAGGGGAGGCACTAGAGGAAATCGTTCTGTTGAAGGATAACGTCGTAGAGTGTGAGAAGCACATCAAGCAGGTAGAGAACCAGGTGGCGTTCGTCAAACGTGACATCGCGAAGAAGGAAGAGAAGCTGAAACTGCTGCGCGACGCCATTATCAAATTGAAGGAGGAATTCTTAAAGGCTGAAGATCGCCACGCTATCGAGATAGCAAAAGCCCAGCACTCGATGAACCAGGACTTCAGTGCTAGGAAGCGAAAAGAGAAAGAGCGTCGAGAGGAAGCAGAGGACGAATGGAGAGAAGAGAAGACACGGTTGCAGGGTCAGGTGCAAATGCTTCAGGAAAAATTGGTGTTCCTGAAGAAAAGCAAGACCATCAACAGCGCACAAGGAAAAAGTTGAGAACGAAGAGAAGGAGGAGAAGGAATCTGCGTCCGAAAACGATGTGCAGATATTGAAGGAGGAGATTGAGCGGTTGAAGCGCCTCCTGAAAGACAAGGTGGTAAGTGAAGCCAGAGCTGTTGAAGAGCTGGAGAAGAAGATTAAATTACTGCAGGCCCAGAATTTTGCGTTGCGGGAAGCCTCCGTCGCCACCCCAACAGCAGCAACGACTGACACAAGTAATGAAAAGGCAAGACGCGAAAAGCTGGACGCGGAGCGGAAACTTCAGCGTCGTGTTGATATCCTGATGCTACGTCTAAAAGAGAAGCAGGCGGATGTGGCTAACAAAGACAGTGAGCTTGAACGTTGCAACGAACGAATTTCAAAACTGCAGGCCGAGCTGCAGTCACAACAGGCTACGATTGATAAAGAGCGGTTAGCTCAGACACCTGCTGCTCCGGTGGGTGCTGCAGCTGCTTCTGCGCCATTGAGACAGCAACTGGAGGAGTTGGAGCGTCAGAATACCTTCCTCCAGGAAACACTGGCACTGAAGAGGAAAGAGTGGGAAGAGTCCTTTCCACTCAAATGGAGAAATACGAGGCACAGCTGCAGCGTCTTCGTCGGCGGCTCGTGCAGCACGGCGTGCCCTTTGATGGAGATGACACCGACAATGCTGTAAAGGGTGCAGAACCAACTTCGCGGTTACAACGCGAAGAACAGCGATTCCTTGTCGGTCAAGAGGTTCGAGAGGAGTTATTGGTGCTCGGAGACGAGCTTCGCAGCAAGGAACAGGAAATGGTAGCGAAGGACACTAGATTACTCGAGTTGGAACTGGAAGTTGAGAGCCTGCGTCTTGAGTACAAACGGCTTCAGCGTAAGAATCAGCGCGGTGCGGGTGATCCGACAGGCAACACTGAGCATGATGTACGGCATCGCCGCTCAAAAGGAGGTGTTGGTGGAGGGCGAGGAGCGACCTGGGCGGCTCAAGAGCGCTTAGAACTCGAGGAGGTGATCGAAAATATGAAAAAGGTGATTGAAAAGCTGCGCGCGGAAAACGAGAAGCTGAAGAAAGCGGCAGTGAAGCAGACTCAAGTGTCTCCTGAACGATTAGACTCGCTGCGCCGCAAACTGAAAGAGCAGAAGGATGCGCGAGGACGGCTCGAAGGGCAAATGGAGAAGTTACAAAATGAGAGTGGGGAGCTGAAGAAGGACAAGTTGAAGCTGCAGCAGAAGCTTCGTGCAAAATCCGCTCCTTCGTCTTCGTCGCGCGAGAGCGCCGCGCTGGAACTGCAGCTGAAGGAGAAAGATCGGCAGCTTTTGCAAGCGGAGCAGGAGCTGGCTGAGTTACGCCACCAGGTACTCCAGCTTGAGCTACAAGTCGAGCGGAACGCCCACATTGAAAATGCCGGAGACGTCAAGTACGAACTAGAAGAACGCATCACAGAGTTGCAGACACAAGTGCTCGAGCTCGAGGATGAGAATACAAAGCTAACCAATGAATTAGCGGCGTTCGATGAAGACTTCTTCGAGGAGATCGAAGACCTCAAGTACAAATACGCACAAGCCGTGCGCGACAAGCGCCAGCTTGAGAAGCGACTCACAGGAAGCACTGGCGGTATTTCCCCGGCCTCGACTTCTTCGCGCCGCAGCAGGAGAGACTAAGTACACTATGCTAAGAAACGTCTGACTGTAATTGTAACAGTACTAGTCCCACGCCAACTTAGTAGTCATCGCCGCGGGAGACAACCTCCTTGCACGTCGGACGCAGGATGATCGTGTGCTCGTACTGGGCCGTGTAGCTTCCCTTAATGTCCACAAGCGGCGGGTACGCCGTGACGATGCCCGTGTCAACAAGGTTCTTGAGCGCAATCATGTACTTCTCCTGCTTGGCACCCTTGGGGTTGATCGTAGCCGATCCGCCGTCCTCGCGCTCGATCCATCTGCGGCACCACGGCAGCGTGCCGAACGTACGCGTGATGTGGCCCAGCAGCTTCTTAGCACGCGGCAGACGCAGCGGCACGTGAGGGGCATCGAAGGCCTTGGCGTAGTGCGAGCACTCACCGTCCTCCACGACATAACCACGACCAGTGGTGTTGAACGTCTCAATGGCGAAGATCTCGCCCTCCTCCATCTTGGTGTTGTCGTTCGTCTTGACAATCGGCACACTCTTGCCAGCATGGATCTGGTACGGCCCGATCGAGTGGCCGTTCAGATTGCGAATCGACTGGACGGGGTACGTCTTCCCCTCAATGGTGACTTCAAACGACTCCATGACCTCCTGAATATCACCCCCGATTTCCCCCAGACGCGCATCAATACCAGCACTGGCAATACCTGCGTTCGTGGCGGCCTTGGCTGCCTCGAGCAGGGGTCGAACTGCGGGTCGAACGCCACCGTCCAGGCGCTGTCAATGATGCGTCCGTTCACGTGCGTGCCGAAGTCCACCTTCATCACATCTCCGTACTTGAGCACAGTCTCATCTCCCGAGTTGGGGTGTAGTGCGCCGCCACGTGGTTCAGCGAGCACCCCGTGGGAAGCCGATACCTCTGGCGAATCCGGCCTCGACCACCAGCTCCCTGTTCTTGTTCTCCAGCTGCGTGCACATGTCAATGAGCTTGACGCCAGGCTTCATAATGCTCTGCGAGAACTTGCGCACTTGGCGGTGCACCTCGGCTGCATGGCGGACCGTCTCGTACAGGTCTTCCTGGGTCCGGTCCAGCGCGCTTCTCCTCGTCCGTGGTGCGGAACGTGTTGAAGTCTCCTGGATGCTCCTGGATCTCTCCTACAGGGAAGTGGCCGTCTGGGAAGAGCTTCTCCACGGGGATCGTGGGCGGCTCCGTCTGCCCGTAGGCCACGTAGCTGTCCGTGAAGCCTCCGACGCCTCGGAACGGCGGCAGCTTGGAGCCGGCGGCACCTGAACCTGCAGCGGTCTTGGTTTTCTTCTTCTTGTGTTTTTTCTTCTTCTTCTTGGACTTGGCGCTGGCGTCTGCGTCATTGGCGGCCACTTCTCCGCTCGTGGGCTCGTCGACTTCCTTCATGGCGACGTCCTCGACGAGTTCCGGGGACGCTGCGGCCTCGGGTTCGTCCAGCTTGGCCATCGTTCGAGCTTTGGATGGAGGCTTGAGTCTCGAGCTGCGAGTTTGATACTGGAGCCTTTTTTGCAGCGGAAATGGATGGTTATGGTTACCGGCATGGTTATGGTTATGGTATACGGAAGAGGTGTTATCTGAGCATCTCTTCCGTACCATAACCATAACCATGCCGGTAACCATAACCATCCATTTGGTTAGACCGTAACCGACGGGTTACGTGGGACGAGGCATCTTGAAGGCAACTTGAAGGCAACTTGATCTCCGGTACGTTCACATACATATGTATCTAAACGACTTTCTAATAAAAAACAAATAACGAACGAGAGCACGTAGAAACCAAGCAACACCACTTTCGCGAGTCAACGGTGATTATGAATTAATATCGCGACGCTGGACCAGATGAAAAATGAAACTTGAGGGGTGATGTTGATCCTCATGCTGGACGAATCCGCTCGCATGCGGCTGCAAATACTCTCAGCAGTAGTAGAGACCGCCAAACGGAATGCCCAGGCCGCACCCACCGCCGTACAAACCAGCGCCAAACAGGTTCCAGTAGCCCAGCGGGTAGGCCCAACCGGGGTATCCGCCGTAGAGGAAGCCGAAGCGGTAGGGCCCGAAGCCACCCCAGCCGCCCCAACCGCCCCAGCCGCCGAGTCCCCACCCACCACCCAGGCCCCAACCACCCAGACCCCAGAACTGCTCCTGGTGATCGCCCTCACTCGCTTCCTTCACGACACTTTGGCTTGGTGGATCGATGTTTTCGACCGTTCCCGTCATCGAGACGCCATCAGGCAAGGCGGCACTCTGAACCGTCTCGAGCGCTTCGGCTGGAGTCTTCACGGCTGGTTGATCAGCGGTAGCAGTGGCAGTAGCAGTGGAAGTGGAAGTGGCGACGGCGACCGTGGCGACCAGAGCCACGAGGAAAACGCAGAGCTTCATCGTTGCAGCGACTCTTGTACGTGGAAGTGCTGGGTGCTTGTGGGTTGCCAGGTTGGAGGCAGAACGCGTTATGATTCAGCCTGGAAGCGAGCACCACAATGCTCCTTTGGGTTTAGTTGGGTTTAGCCACGCCCTGTACTCGAAACATCGAGCCACAACTACCAAGATGTTCTACTGATTGATGAACCTGACAACGACAGAAGAGTGACCGACAGGACGAGACATTGACGCTTTCGATGACCACACACAGAAAACTCGCGGGCTTCTCGTTCGGTTGAAATGCAATGCAAGACGCGACGCAGGTAGGTAACGACTATCCAGCACCTCGTTGGCTTTGCCGACAACACGCTCGCTCACAACACAACTTGCCTGCTACACGCAACTTCTAATCAAGACCGCACCGCTACAACCTGTCATCCCCGCGACCATGAAGTTCACTGCTCTCGCCGTCGCCGTCACCGCGCTGGTCGCCGTCACCAATGTCGCTGCCGCTGTGGCACCCGCCGCGGGGGCACCCGAGAACAAGGCCCAACCGCCGGCTCAGCCTGCTGGTGCCGGTGCCGCCAACGAGGCCGCCAAGGACGGCAACAAGAAGGAGTGGTGGGGCGGAAGATGGGGGCCCGGCTTCCGCGGATACGGGTGGGGAGGCCCGTGGGGTGGCTACGGCGGCTGGGGCGGCTACGGTGGCTGGGGTGGCTTCGGATGGTAGACACCATCGAGCACTGTGACGAATCCCCTGACGAATCACCCCTGACGAATCACCCCACTAGGAAGACCGGTCGGTCCCCATTTACACGATATCGTCACCGCCATCAAGTGCTTATCGAAATTAAATCAATGCTATTCGTGAGAACAGAACGAGATGTTCGTGTCAACCGTTATCTTATGTGGCATTTTCATACTGACCCGCAACCAGACAGTACTTCGCCAAGTTGATGAAAGCATACAAGAATGTGACGAAGCACCACGTGAGGTTCGCGATCGATTAGGTGGTGGCGTGTCAGTTGCAAATCCGAGCAATTAGAGGTCGCCTGCATCTTGCATTCTGACAACGGTACCGAGAAACACAGATCGTTTGCACGATATCCTCAGGTAGAGTCCGATAATCCCCATGGCCAACAAATGTACCATTCCAATTACAATTTGAATGACCCCTTCATTCTCACTGCGTGTTGAAGTACCGGTAGTTGTGATTGCACGTCGTATGCGCTGCATAACGGAACGTCGTCCGGGAATTGAACCATGAACTCCCACTGCTTCGAGATTTCACAATCATTTTCGATACTGGTATACTGCAGATACCCGTGGTGGCAGCTCGCGAACGCGACAGCCCCCAAGATTTTGATCAGAGCGATCTTGCGTGGGTCTAATCATCCTCTGCATCCAGCTATGTGTTCGGTGAACGCAAATAAGCTGTTGTCGGACTTGATGAGACCCGTCGCGTCTCTCGAGAAATAGTTAGTGAAGACAAACAGCACTACAACACGAAAGGCTTCAAGATGTTGGGGGTTTCACCACTACAACACGAAAGGCTTCAAGATGTTGGGGGTTTCACCAACATCTTGAAGCCTTTCGTGTTGTAGTGCTGTTTGTCTTCACTAACTACTTCTCGAGAGACGCGACGGGTCTCATCAAGTCCGACAACATCTTGAAGCCTTTCGTGTTGATAGTGCGTCTTACAGTGGACAAACACGCATCAAAGGCAGACGATGGAGCATCCTTCTGCGTACTTGCTCCGTGTTTCTTATTCTCTCTTCGCGGGCATACACACTGTCCACGAGAGTTGATTGTACGGTATATCGCCCGGCCTCAGCAAAGCTTCTCCATCTGCGCTCAACGATTTGGCAGCCCGGCCCCCTCGGCCGATTTTTTCGGACACGAGAAGACTTATGTGAAAACGAACGAATCCAATTGCTCGCATCGTCGGTGATTGTGTCCAAGAGGAATTGGTAGCAGGTAAAGTTCTAAGTTTCCTATTGAAGCTCTTTTAGTCGTGTATCAATGGCTTTGAGTTCATCTCGCAACGCAAGCAAACAGTCCCTGGTGCGCTCCGCATCTTGTGACATGATGTTTGTGCTCTGCCTTGCACCGAAATTCAACACGAGTTGAGCGCTTTCTGCTTGAATGTCTAGACAAAGTTGTCTGCGCCTCTCCTGCAACTCCGCAATGCTCAATTCAGCGAGCTCGGGAAACGATGGTGCTTGATCTTGACCTTCAGGGGCAGATACGGCAGCATCATCGGTGGATTCGACAGGGTGCCCATGATCTTCTTCAGGTGCGAGTATTTCTGCCGTTTCACTTGGCTCCGAGGGGAAAAGCACTTTCGCCTGCGCAGGTTCTGTCCGTGATGGAGTATGCGAGTCATGCTTGGTGGCTCTCAGCTCACGACGGAACCGTTCAAAAGCCTGGATGAACGAAATCTCGTTCAGTTCGGCGCTAGTGACGCTGGAACCACCGAGGAAACTAAGCAAGCTCTCCGCTTCTTCTTCGGTCTCTTCAGGTTCGTCATCGTCTTCGTCTATCGACGGGTTGTCGAAGTTAAACTTGCGCGCGATCACTGGCGTGGAGTAAGCATCATCGCCGAAACGGACCTGCTTTGACGATGAGGTATTGGATTTCTGATCGCTACCAGTAGTCGGCGTTGTAACACTGCTACCAGTTGTTGGTGTCGTTTGATGTCCTTCTTGGTGCTCGTCTGAAAGTTCGCGTGTTGGTACACGCTCACTATCGCTGTCTGGATGATCTTCTGCCGTCTTATCAAAAGAATCAGAGGCCTCTTGACGTGATGATGGCGTAAAAGACACCAGTGCTGCCGCATTGGCTGTCCCTACTAAGCTTGGAGAGTTGTCGGCACTGGTTGACGACGGTGCAGCAGTCTCAGCTGTAGTCGCTCGTGATGCTTGGAAGTTCTGGTACCGCATTGGAAGACGCCTACTACGTTGCGGCGTCGAGCCCAACGATGAAAACGAGTAAGCACTTGAACTGAATGACGAGTTGCTGTGGCTCTCTCGGTACATGGCACTTGAATCGCTGTAGGAACCGCCTTCAATCGAGCGCCTGCGATGCCGCCCGCCATGATGCCGAACTCCACCGTTTTCTACTTCAGTTCGTGTTGATGTATTGCGCTTTGGCAACGAGGATATTCTGCCACGATGTAATAGTTGATCCCGGATCTGCACTGACTTTTCAAGCTTCAGCATGGTCTCAGCAAACTTCACCTGGAGCGAAAACACGTCATTCAGCGCGTCGGGCGTATTCCTGTAATGTAGCCGGGGATAGCCATCTACCACTGACGGCGGTGGTGGGGCAGCAGCTACTGCGTGACGAAAAGAAAACCCACTTCTAGAACTCGTGACCATTGAATCCTCCTGCTGTGAAGGTAGCGGGTCCAGTGTCACGACTCCGCCGATCGCGTACTGCGTCTCCGACACTGAGTCGTTATTAGCTGCCACAAGTCGATTCACCGGGCGGTTGCTCTGCTGCGTCGGTGCTTCTGCCTCTGCATCTACTCGCTCCTCAGCGACCTCAACACCACGTTCCGTCTCTCCATCTAACTCTGCAGCTGCATCTGCTGCCGTGTCCTCTTCAATCTGCCGCAGAATCTCCGCACGTTGCTGCTGTAGCTTCTCAATGGCCGCTTGCCACGCGCTTGTCCGCCGCTGTCGTCGCTCCTGTCCGTCGCCCTCTCTCTGCTGTCTCTGCTGTCTCTGAACCTCCTGCTGCAGCTGCATCTCCAGCTCCCTACGCCTCGCCGACGCTGCTGCCAGCTCCTGCATCAACTGCCGACGACTCCACAACGTGATGGGACCATCTCGTCGTCCACGTCCGCGCGCTCTGCGTCCTCGATGCGTCACTGGTGTGTCTACCGACTCGCTCTCCGACTCGTCCGCGTCCAGTCCGAGCCTCGCCAACGTGCTCTGCAGCTCCTGCTTGAGCGCCTGCAGCTCCAGCGCGTACGCTGCCAGCATGACGCCCGTCCGTCAGCGTTTGAAAATATGGCGCCAAAGTTTAGAAGAGGAGGAGGAACTAAAAGAGATTTATCTAGAATGAGTCAGATTTTAAATCTGATAAAGCTGCAGAATCGAGAGCATGACACTGGGTGTGTGCGGCATGTAGAGCTACAGCTTTGGGCAATGTGAGGAACGAATCCGTATACAGCAGGTCTTTTAAGGAGCAGTGGCCGGATCGACCCGCTACACTAACTTACATATGCACCATGCACGTCCGCTCCAGCTCCGCTCGGCTCGTCTTGGTCCTCTAAAGTGTCCTTGTCACCTAGGCGGCAGTGCCGTCGAGCAGGCGCGAGTCGAACCAGGCTCGCGTTCCCTGGCTGGCTCTCGAGCCGCTCTGCGAGCCAAGAGACACGACAGCAGCACTCTATAGTCGCGGGTAGAAGGGCTTGATCCCAACCTGCACCACCGTCATGAGGCCGGCGCCGAGGGCGCCAGCCAGCACCATGGCCTTGGGGCCCGCCGTCGACTTGTAGAACACGCCGGTGGCTGCCGACGCCAAGATCGGCGTCACCTGGTCAAACTTGACGATATTCTCGATCTCGGCCGAGTCCGCCACGTACTCGAACGCCTTGTAGATCATCGCTGCAGCAGTCCCAAAGCACAGTCAGTCAGTCACACAGTCTCCTCACTCTGCAAGTCGTAGCCACTCACCCAAGCAGCCGAGCGCGTTGCCGGCCTTGGAGCCGCGCGCCGCCGCGCCGTTCATGAGCGCGTTCATGCGTATCTTGAACTTGGTGCTGGGCGAGCGCGCGAAGCCTTTGAACGCGCCGTACGTGCCGCCGCCGATGATGCCCGTGAAGTAGGCCGTGCCGCACGAGCCGTTCATCTTCTCAAGGAAGGGGCGGCCGGCCTTGTCGTAGTCCAAGTAGTCGGCGTCGTCGTCGTACGAGGCCACGCCGAAGATCGGCGCGATGGCGCCCATGTCGATGGAGCCTGACGGGATCGAGGGCAGCACCGGGAACTCGAGGCCGCTCGTGCGGCTCGAGTCGAAGCCCGAGCCCGAGGCCGACGCGCTCGAGTCCTGCCACCGGTCGTCCGAGTTCCACGAGCCGCTGGACATGCTGGTCGACGAGCTGGCGGGATCTGGGGGCTGGGTCTGGGGGTGAAGAGGTTGCCGCTGCGACTCCGACGCTTGCGCTTCCGGAGGCTCGAGGGAGAAGAGTGAATCGTCTGGAGGAGATTGCGCAGGTCGCCGGGATTTGACAGGGTATAGTGAACTCAAGTGAGAGTGAAACAATTGGGTCAGTTATCCATTAAAAGGGCATGGTTACCCAATAAAATGGGCATAGAAGTGGCCTCAAACTCAACGTCAAGTTGGTCCACAACGTTGGTCAACATGGACACCTCCCTCTGCATTTAACGCCGACCTCTCTGCTTCGCTCGAGTTTAAACCTGTGCTGGTATCGGGAGGAACCTCCTGCTACGACCCACGCATCGACTGTCTGCCTGCATCTGCGTCCGCTTACTTCTTCTTGCCGTACGTCTGCTCCGTGTCGTGCAGGATGTTCAGCAGCAGCGAGTCCGAGTTCAGGTAGACCTTGTTGGCCGAGCGCGAGATGACCGTGGCGATCTCTTTGGCGGCGTCCAGACGACGCAGCTGCACGAAGGCCGGGTTGTTCTTGATGGCCTCGCCGACCAGCTCGGCCGACTTGGACACACCGAGAGCGCGGATGACCGTGCTCTTCTTCTCCTGAATGGCGCGCTCCACGACGAAGCGGGCGCGCTCGGCCTCCTGCTGGGCCACCTGCTTGGCCTCAATGGAGGCCGTGTAGTCGGCGCCGAACGTCAGGTGGATGATAGACACATCCTCCAGCATGATGGCGAAGCGGTCGGCACGACGCTTCTGCAGAAGGCAACAATGGCACCAAACCACCGCGTTAGCAACAAGAGCAACGGTAACTCACTCTCGGTAATTGTCAGCAGAGTGCACGAACCAGGTTCTCGATAATGAGACGGCTGACGTGGTCACGCTGGAAGATCAGCTCGGCGGCCGTGAACTGGGCCACCACCTGCTTGGCCACCTCGTTCACAATCGAGGGCAGCACCTTGTCGTCGTAGTCTGCATCATCAAAATGTCTGTAAGTCAGTCCCCCACCCCCACAAATGCCAGCAATCGACACCAACACTGCGCTGCGTACCGAGGCCGAGGTTCTGGTAGAGCCACTGCAGGCGCGAGCGGTCGGGCTTGGACAGCACACGGATGGAGATGTTGATCATCTGCAGGTCCTTGGTGCCCGTGAGCGACGCGTAGGTGCGCGGGCGCGTGCGCACGTCCATGATCAGGGGCGCTGCAGCCACGGCACGAGGAAGTGCGTGCCCTGCTCAATGACCTGGTGGCCCACGCCGTCAATGCGGCTGTAGACCACGGCACGGTGGCCAGGCGGCACGTTGTAGATGGACAGGTAGGCGCCGTAGATGGCGGCGCCCGTGAACACAGCCACCTTGACCAGCGCGGTGGCCGGGCCCTTGCTGCCGGGCGGCATCTTCATGTTCTTCATGTTCTCCATGGCCGCTTTACCCTTCTCCATCGTGCTAGGCTTCTGCTTCTGCGGTGCTCAGCGCTCCAAAGTGTGCGAACCCCAACCAGCCAAGGCGGGGATCGCACATTCTGAACGCGCCGCGTGAGTGGCCAAAACACTTTTCCGCGAATCCGCGCTGCGAACCCCAACGAGGGATCGCACGATTTTTAAACGCGCCGCATGAGTGGCCAAAACACTTTTCCGCGAATCCGCGCTGTGGAGCCTTTCTCAGCTCTTTCTCGCGATCCACTCGCGAAATGTAGATGCTTCTCGGCATGCTAGCTGTGGTCCGATGGAAGTCCGATGGAAGTGGGGTACGAGGCCGACACGATCCTAGAGCTAGGATTACTGTGGAGGCTGTCGCGTTCGCGAGGTGACACCACGGGCATCTACAGCATATCGAAGAAGATTGTGAGACTCGAAGCATTGGGAGACGTTCGCTTCGTGGTTCAATTCCCGGACGACGTTCCGTTATGCAGCACAGACGACGTGCATTCACAACTACTTCAACACGCAGTGAAAATGAAGGGGTCATTCAAATTGAAATGGTACATTTGTTGGCCATGGGGATTATCGGACTCTACCAGCCGGTGTCGTATAAGCGATCCGTGTTGTTCGGTACCGTTGTCAGAATGGCAAGACGCAGGTGATCTATAGATCATCTACCACCTCATCCACTGTAATTGCTCGGATTTGCAACTGACACGCCACCACCTAATCGATCGCGAACCTCACGTGGTGCTTCTTCACATTCTTGTATGCTTTCATCAACTTGGCGAAGTACTGTCTGGTTGCGGGTCAGTATGAAAATGACACATAATAACGGTTGACACGAACATCTCGTTCTGTTCTCACGAATAGCATTGATTTAATTTCGATAAGCACTTGATGGCGGTGACGATATCGTGTAAATGGGGACCGACCGGTCTTCCTAGTGGGGTGATTCGTCAGGGGTGATTCGTCAGGGGATTCGTCACAGTGCTCGATGGTGTCTACCATCCGAAGCCACCCCAGCCACCGTAGCCGCCCAGCCGCCGTAGCCACCCCACGGGCCTCCCCACCCGTATCCGCGGAAGCCGGGCCCCCATCTTCCGCCCCACCACTCCTTCTTGTTGCCGTCCTTGGCGGCCTCGTTGGCGGCACCGGCACCAGCAGGCTGAGCCGGCGGTTGGGCCTTGTTCTCGGGTGCCCCCGCGGCGGGTGCCACAGCGGCAGCGACATTGGTGACGGCGACCAGCGCGGTGACGGCGACGGCGAGAGCAGTGAACTTCATGGTCGCGGGGATGACAGGTTGTAGCGGTGCGGTCTTGATTAGAAGTTGCGTGTAGCAGGCAAGTTGTGTTGTGAGCGAGCGTGTTGTCGGCAAAGCCAACGAGGTGCTGGATAGTCGTTACCTACCTGCGTCGCGTCTTGCATTGCATTTTAACCGAACGAGAAGCCCGCGAGTTTTCTGTGTGTGGTCATCGAAAGCGTCAATGTCTCGTCCTGTCGGTCACTCTTCTGTCGTTGTCAGGTTCATCAATCAGTAGAACATCTTGGTAGTTGTGGCTCGATGTTTCGAGTACAGGGCGTGGCTAAACCCAACTAAACCCAAAGGAGCATTGTGGTGCTCGCTTCCAGGCTGAATCATAACGCGTTCTGCCTCCAACCTGGCAACCCACAAGCACCCAGCACTTCCACGTACAAGAGTCGCTGCAACGATGAAGCTCTGCATTTTCCTCTTGGCTCTGGTCGCCACGGTCGCCGTCGCCACTTCCACTTCCACTGCTACTGCCACTGCTACCGCTGATCAACCAGCCGTGAAGACTCCAGCCGAAGCGCTCGAGACGGTTCAGAGTGCCGCCTTGCCTGATGGCGTCTCGATGACGGGAACGGTCGAAAACATCGATCCACCAAGCTAAAGTGTCGTGAAGGAAGCGAGTGAGGGCGATCACCAGGAGCAGTTCTGGGGTCTGGGAGGTTGGGGCCTGGGTGGTGGGTGGGGACTCGGTGGCTGGGGCGGTTGGGGCGGCTGGGGTGGCTTCGGCCCCTACCGCTTCGGCTTCCTCTACGGCGGATACCCCGGTTGGGCCTACCCGCTGGGCTACTGGAACCTGTTCGGCGCTGGTTTATACGGCGGTGGGTGCGGCCTGGGCATTCCGTTTGGCGGTCTCTACTACTGCTGAGAGTGTTTGCAGCCGCATGCGAGCGGATTCGTCCAGCATGAGGATCAACATCACCCCTCAAGTTTCATTTTTCATCTGGTCCAGCGTCGCGATATTAATTCATAATCACCGTTGACTCGCGAAATTGGTGTTGATTGGTTTCTACGTGCTCACGTTCGTTTATGCCTTCGTGCCTGCCAGGCAGAATACAGTGAGTGGACGACCGGCCAGCAATTGGATCAAGTTGCCTTCCGGTTGCCTTTTTTGTTGCACGTAACCCATCGGTTACGGTCTCACGTACCACCTCCATAACCATAACCATCCATATTCGCTGCAAAAATGGCTCCAGTATCATAGCTCGAGAGTCTCGAGTCAAGCAAGACCCATGCGCCTATGCCTTGGATGCGTGCTTGTCCATTGTGGGATACACCATCTTAGGCCTTTCGTGTTGATAGTGCTGTTTGTCTTCACTAATTACTTTGCTTATTATTATTTTTTTAATTTTGAAGTGAGGTACATTATTGTCATTTAGTTCACTAACTACTTTGCGTTCACCGGACACATGGCTGGTGGATGGAGAGGATGATTAGGCCCATGCAAGATCGCTCTGCTTAAAATCTTGGCGCAAAACGTTCACGACATTTGCTGGTCATCCTCCAAGAATCGGTGTACTAAACAAGTATTATTAATACTATTAATACAACATAAGTGAAGATGTTCTCCACTACTATTACTATAATATCGTAATAGTAGTCATCCGAAAAATCGTCCGCACCATTCTCGAGCTGGACATGCAGCAGCTCCTCAATGGGCATATTCTCCATCAGTTCGCCGTGCAATGTCATATCTACGTGTAGACTGCATTGTCTCAGTCAACTTCAGCACGCTTCCTTCTATCAGCTTCACATGCGCGCAATAAACGTCATGCATACCCTCGTTTAGCTCCGCAATGAACTCTGTCGGCAATGAACTGCTCGCCCAAGCACGAAAAATAGAGTCGCGCTCTATTCGAGCGGCTGCAAAAAATCGCGCTCTATTCAAATGTAGACATTTTCGCGCAAATAGTTTATATTACAAAAAAATTTCCCGCTCGGTATTTGTACCGGTATTTTGTCCCGACCGGTACCCGGTCGGTATCCTCTGCCGCCTCTGACTGGCTATAAATCGCGTCTGCATTTGGCTGGTTCCGAGGCGACTGGGCATGGGGGCATCGCTTTGGTCGTCTCCACTCCCATCGCATTCGCCTGAAAAGAAGTCGCCGAAAATGCCCAAGATTTCGCGCCACCGCAACTACCGCAAGACGTACCGCACGCCGTCGCGCGCCTTCGAGAAGGAGCGCCTCGACCAGGAGCTCAAGCTGCTGGGCGAGTACGGTCTCCGCTGCAAGCGCGAGATCTGGCGCGTGCAGTACGCGCTGTCGAAGCTGCGCAAGGCCGCGCGTGAGCTGCTGACGCTGGACCCGAAGGACCCCAAGCGCCTGTTCGAGGGCTCGGCCCTGCTGCGCCGCCTCAAGCGCTACGGCATGCTGGCCGAGGACGAGAACGAGCTCGACTTCGTGCTGCGCCTAAACGTGCAGAAGCTGCTGGAGCGCCGTCTCCAGACCAAGGTCTTCAAGCAGAACCTGGCCAAGTCCATTCACCACGCGCGTGCTGATCAAGCAGCGCCACATCCGCGTGGGCAAGCAGCTCGTGGACGTGCCGTCCTTCCTGGTCCGCATGGACTCGGAGAAGCACATTGACTTCGCCGTCACGTCGCCGTACGGCCAGGGCCGTCCGGGCCGTGTCGCCCGTCGCCGTGCCGCCCAGCGCGCTGCTGCTGGTGGCGAGGAGGACGAAGAGTAAGCGACTGCTTAATCTCGTGCTTCGAGCTCTGACTCTGTAGGTCTGGGAAACGCTTCGAGTATGGTCTATGGCAGGACGGTTCCTTCCGCAGCCTTTTTGGCGGCTGCGGGGGATGGCAAACCTGCGTAGATGGTACGTAGTCCTTGGAACGAGATTTGGTCGCCGACGACGCGGACGCTTTTCCAGCTGCGGAGTTTGTTTTTCGGAGGATCAGCTTCGCGCTGCCGATAAATAAAATATCATGCGAATTTGGGGACTTCCGTAAGAAGCGCGCGTGCGTGTTTTTGAGAGGGTCGTCGTTGTTAGCAGTGCGTCCTTGCGTCGTTGCCGTGATGTCTTTGATTCAGGAACAGGTAAGGTGTGACTGTAGTAGAGCCTTTTGGATGTCAATGCGTTCAATCGAAGCGCCTTTGTGTAAGGACAGACTTCAGACAGCTTTGTTCAACGACACGCTCAGCCTGGCTAACATCCCCGCCTGAATCATTCAAAACGTTCAACTGCATTTGACACCTTCACGCGGTGCATCATAAACTCCTTGCTACCCATAACTCCTCCTCCGCTCTGGCTGTACGACTGTGCTCACTCCGCGATGCTGTTCAGGATGTTGTCCTTCGCGCGCTGGAGCTGATCCTCGGTGACACCTCGAGCCGGTGGTGCTGTCAGAGCTGCAATTTGCTGGTTGAAGTCGCCCGAGCGGGCATACGCACGCGTGCTGTGATCGCACACAAAGCACCCCAGTGTTCGGTTTAAGTCACCTGACTCCACAACTTCAGCACTCTTCCACATGCGCATTTTCTCCTCCAAGCATGGAAGGTGGTAGCAGTGACCGCACTCGAACACGCACGCGTGAATAGTCTCCATCCCCGACGACGGCGCGCGCAGCAACTCGCTGCAGATTGCGCACGCCTTCTTCGCAGCCACGCGCCGCCCACGCTTATGGGCCGAAACTTGCCGGTGGAGTAGCTCTACACGGTCGTTATCGAACACCTTGCGGGAGCCTATGCACAGGTTTTGCTGGAAAGGGTAGAACGGATTATGTCGTTAGACATGCATACAAGAGCCACCCAGGAGAATTAAATCAAAGCACATACCTGAACGCGGTAGTTCGTAACGATCGAAATCAGCTTCTGCTTAAGGTTTTCGATCTCCATGTCATCAGGAATCTGTCAAGGACAAACCCAAAATCATTAGAAGCAGAAGAAATACCACGCAGGTCAAGCTGTAAGCTGTGTGTGTACCTTGCGAATGAGCTTGATGGGATCGATCTTGTGCTGAGAGGCAAACTTCAGCAGCTCCTCCACATTATCCTTGCTGGTGAGACTCAGGTCAATTAGATAGTCCCATAGACCCTCATCATGATCCTGCACAAATTGAATTGCCTGGTTGATATCGCCACGCTGCGTCAAAATAAGGTCGAGCGCCTTCTTGTGTTGCCCCATTCGACCTAAGATGTAGATCATCGTGTCCCAGAGCGGAGGTGTGTGCTCGCTGCAGTACTTGTAGGCCTGTTAACAAACAAAAGAGTTATAGATAGCATATTAGCGTTGTTAGCCGCTACAAAGGCGTGCTGAGGTCAGATGATTACCTTCTCGAGCGGCACAAAGTTGCTCGTCTGCAGGAACTTGAGCAGGAAATCTGGCTGGAACTCAGCATAAAGCGCAACTTGTTTCTCATGCAGCGCTGAGTAGATTTCTGAGTTGTACTCACCCAAACGATGAAGAACAAGTTCATGTAAGTAGGTGTGTAGTAGCTCAGGCTCCCCCTCCAGCTGAGTGACGATATCGCTGATCTTTAGCTGTTCTGTTTGATTTACAAGCATACGAACTGCAATCGCCTTGTCAATGCGCATCAAATTGACCACCTTGTTGGCGACAAGTGACCACAGCTGATGCTCGGTGATCAGCTTGAAAGCGAAATCCTTGTTGGTGCAAAATGCGCCTTGGCTCAAATAGATACGAAGAGCGTGGTCGTACTGCTCTGTAGCGGTATACAGTTCCGCAAGTGCTTCCATCAGATACATCGTCTCGACGCTTAAGCGATCGGCATCAGCTTCAGCAATACGTCGACGTCGCACAACTGTCTCCAGTTGGTTAATCCATGCCTGTGCATCGTAAAGCGGCTCGAACACATGTGCAGTCTCAGTGTACTCTGGGGCCACAGGCGATGCGCTGCCACTCTCACCTTCAGACTGCTGTTTTGCAACAGGAGCATCCTGGCGTCTGGGCTTTGGCCATTTCCGAATGAGCTCGAGGAGCTGACCTGGGTCTGAATCCAGGAAGTGCTTCAACACCATCTCGTACTGCACCTTTGGCAATCGTGGACTCGCAGCAGGCATATAACGTGCAATCACGCTCAACTGCCCGCGCTGCGCAAATACATACACGTATTTCTCCCACAGCTTAGCGTACTCATCTCCACTAACAAAAAGCCGATGAACTTCCTCTGCAGCCTTCTGGAACTTCTTCTGGCGCAGCAAGTCACCGAGATACGTCTCCATGACATCAGTAAGTACTACGCGTCTGAGTGCTCGTGGATCATGAAGGGCCACATCCAGAGCTCTTTCATACTGTTTCCGTGCTAATGCCCACTGAACGCGATCATCAGCATCACGTAGCCGACAGATAACCACATCCTTCGGAGTACACACGTACGCCAGTTGACCGTAGCCAGCATCGTAGAGTGACGATGGGTCGGAAGTTTCTAAACCAGAGTGGTGAGCGTGCGCATAGCGAAGCGTAGGCATCATGTAGTCCGAGGCACGCAATCGTTGATAACCCTTCAGGTTTAGCAGGTCTGCACTCACTTGCTTGCCATCCAGCCGCACAACATGCACTTCAGGATACGGCATCTCACCACTTTCACCCTCACCTTCGATCAGACGCTGCTCTTTCGTCGACTTTCCTTGTGACAACGGTGGCGCTGCTGCGGCTCCTGACCCTGGCGGGCGGAACGCTAGAACCGATACGACTGAGCCGCCACCCCAAGGGCTAATTCCAGCGACGAAGAAATCAAAAGTAAGCAACGCCACCACTTCCGCCGTGATTGCTCCGGATGATACATTCGCATCACCAATAGCAGCCGGTGACGTTGGCGATCCAGGATGATCTGGGAGTCCCTTCTTGAACGTCACAACGCGTAAAGTGTGAGCCCAGGCTACGAGCAACACGTCGCTGCCTTGCCACTCAAGATGGCACCGACATAGTTCCATCGGTGGGCAGTTCGGTGGGCGTTCAATGTACGTTACGCGCAGGTCATTGTCGGCGTCGTAAACCTTCACTCCCCAGTCGTTCGCCCACGCAACTAGCCCGTCTTTCCATCGAATAAGCTGCACGGGTCCCTCTCCCTCATGCACCGTGCTCTCCTTGTCAATAATCCACCCCTTCTTGTTGATGACGAGCTGTCCCCCACGCCACCACACGCGAAGCTCTTCTCTCTCTTCATGGCATATCGATCCTCGAGCTGCACCGCGTACACAGCGCTGAAGTAATTGTAGATATTCACCTCTCCACCTGTGCTGGACACTGAAATCTGAGGTGACACCTCTTTGCCAGCATTGCTCGCATGCTTGTGGCCGCTGATGTCCCCGCCCGTGGCAGAGTTCGCCGGGAACAGCGAGTACACCGCCACAGTGCCGTCGTCTGAGCACGAGGCGATGAACTGACCCGTCTCATCAATGCACACCTGGTTCACCTTCTTGTAGTGCTGATGCAAGCGGCGGATGAACTTGCCGTCCAGCTCCAGCAGCAGCACGTTGCCTCCGTACGTTCCCGCGCACACGAAATTGACGTGCAGTGCAATGCAGCTGAGCGAGTCGTCTTTGAAGATGGCGTGGAAGTGGCCGCCCACGCGCTCGTACTTTAGCAGCGGCCCTGCGGGGCGTCCTAATAGATGATAGTGAGGAATGTTGAGTTAGGTTCGTATTTTTATTGCTATTTCAGCTTCTACTGAGCGTTTGGGGGAGCGGATTGCGGGGGAAGAATCATGAGATGCCTGTGGATGTGAGGGAATGTACCTTGGTCTCCTGGTCCTCGCTTTCGGAGGCTGCAGACGCCATCCATGCACGAGGAGATCTTCTTCCGACCACGGTCAGCTTGATTCGGCAGGAGAAATGACGGGTAGTCAAAAGCGGACAGGTAGTCAATTCGAGATATAATGGAGCGCTTCAAGTTGCCTTTCGGTGGTCGAACAGCACTGTCACCAGCAATCACTCGCGCTAACCGCGACAACAACAAAGGGGAGTGAAAGAAGCGACTTGACCTTTAACGGTAGCATCGGGCGGGGAAAACTCGGCGCGTTCAAACCGAGTCCAGTCCTGTCACCATGTTCGAGTGCTCGCTCACATCGCAACTTGTTTCGCGCCACATATCCCGTTGACGACACCCCAGTTATCGTCACGGCCATGAAGTTCGCTGCTCTCGTCGTCACGGTACTCGCTGCCGGCGCCAACGTCGCTGCTGCCGACCAGTCGAGCCCGGCGCTGCGCGCTCTTGCCGAGCCCAACGCAGCTGCACCCGCTGCTGGAGTGCCCGAGAACAAGGACGGCAAGAAAGAGCAGTGGTGGGTCGGCGGATACGGATGGGGAGGGCCGTGGGGAGGCTGGGGCGGCTACGGCCGCTGGGGTGGCTACGGTGGATGGGGATGGTAGGCAGCTATGCCAATTCAGCGCAGCAGGAATCGGTCTCTGCCTACGCATGCATTGCGCACACCGAAGATAACCACTATGTTGCAGTTGCTCCTTCCGCAGTCCACAGCCTGCTCGGTCCTCTTCTTTCGATTCATGCAATTCTAAAGTTAATGCTATTTCATTGCGCTACCATTGATGTATTTTGGCGTGTTAACCATCACTGTTGCAGGAGTGCAGCGTGGATAGTTGCTTCCATTGACATAGCACTAATATCTATATCTGATGTTGACCTGAGCAATGACAACTATCCGTTAGGGCAGTGGTCGGACAATTCAGTGTGATATTGTATTGATCTTGCCCCAATCATAAAAAATGCAATTCCGAGCTTGACATTAATAAAAATTGCCGCAATTAAAACTCTATTGGACGTGAGTTTTGAACGGATATGTAACGGCTTTTCATTCGATGTGTGCTGGCAGTACTGGCACTTTTTCTCGACTGCTGCCAGTAGTTTGCCAGTGTCACCTTTCTAACTACTATAGTAATTAGTAGCTTGATTTCGTTCATCTGGACTACTACAGTAGTAGTACTGTAGTAATGTAGTACTGCCGAACTACTACGGATTATTGCACTTAATAACGGGAATTGTTTACACTATGTGGTTGGTGCATATTGCACACCATCTGCAGGTATACAAAACGTTCATACAATCGGGTCTGCATGCCTTCCTATTGGTAAAAATCTCCTGTGGACCTCGTCAGTACAAAACAGTGCTATCGGACCAAGCTAACTACTGGTTACTATACTGTAGTAGCAGTAGCTCATAAATTTTGCAAACTACTGGCTACTGCAGTAATAATACTGCTACTACAGTTCTGGCCAGACAAGTTACTGCTAACCCCTGGCTGTGTGACTTCTTATAATAAGCAGTATTCTTAATATTTGTAAAATAGACTTTTTAATATTGTATTGCTAATTTATTGGGCGATACTGTAAGCTGGCAAGTTCCAATAATTACTAGTGAAAAATGATATTTATTGTACTGAAATTATTTTCCCGACCGATATTTGACCGAGTCAAGTGACGCTAACAAAATCTTCCCCTGTTTTTAGGGCGACGGTAGTTATAATCAGGTAGATAACAACAAAGTTTTGTGGTCCACACATTCAAAATGGTTGGTCCTGCATGACATTTATCAAGTCACCAGGAGAAGGGCACGACAACGCAACAAGTGGGCTATGAAATAGCAAGGCACATGACGAAAGACGGCTTTATAAAGCACCGAGAAAATACTTATGCTGCTCGTCCATCTACGCGGCCCGTTCTGTTGATTGTACTTTGTGCCCCGGAGACCATGTAGACGTCTGAGGTATACAAGTCCTGTCTGTAACGATAGAGATACCAATCTAGATTCGCTTGAAGTCCGCTGCCTCGTACAATGGCAAAACTCTGATCTGCCATACTACGCTTCGTTGCCGTGTTTACAGCAGCAATCAGAGGCATTTCCGTGAAGACGGGGCATGTGGAGGAGCATACAGATTTCCTATAACTGATGAAGTTAAACGTACGTGGCTCGGATGGACCAAAACGAAGCCCCCTCGTCATATTTGGAGCAACTTACGCCGCACGATGGAAGTCGCGTCACCACCTCTCGGGTTCCCCGCTAGGAAACAAGCAGCAGAGTGCGTCAAACGTCTTCAAATTATGAAGGGCTCCCACAATACAATCGAAGCCATGATGGCCTTTGTCAAAGAGCACGCATATCACACAGGGGTAGATGCTGAATAAGCGTTTGTTTTGGCTCGAGTGTCGACAACGATGGATACCCTCATATTGGCGATGGCGAAGACAGTGACCGTTCATTCTGGGCGTGACCAAATTACATATGCTTAAACAACATTTCTAAGTTGAGTGGGGACGAACATTTCAGAATGTTTCACGCGGACGCGACTCTTAAATTAAACGACCTGGGTTATCCGGTGATCTCGTGTGGATTCAGCGACCGCGGTCGGACGTACCATGTAGCAGCAGTTTCGTGGCAAGTTTTCGTGAAACCTTCGTGTCGACGCAATCATGGGTGACGCTGATAACGCGCAGTTTAACGCGTTTTGCAGTGTGTCTGAATTCAGCAACATCAAGTATTTGGTGTGCTTTTTCACGTCTTATACAACGTGCACAAGCGAACACGACATCTTAGTCAAGATCTTGGCGTTATTGTATTGACTGGAATCATGGACATGCACTTTACATTCAGCTACTATGATTATTGTAGCATCAAATAACGCGTGGTATCGGAGTGGACGGCTTATAGCCGTCTTGCACCGTGTGCGGAGTATTTCGAAGGGCGGTGGATTGAAAGTCGCTATTGGAGATGGCAAAATTTTCACTCAGCGTCAGGATATGCTACGACCAACAATCCTTGTGAGGTTTTCAATGCCAGCGTGAAGCGCCACACGCAGCGCAAGGCACTCGGTATGTGTTCACTACTGCGTAATCTGATCACGCTTACTGAGGATGCTAGTGCTGAGGCTACTGCACCGTCCAGTAAGATTGCCGCACCCACCACAGCAATTAAGAGAACCATGGAATGGATGATACAAAGCAAGGCTGTCATAGTAACTCAGCCAACCAATTCGACGGAAGTCCATGTCCTGCACATTGCGGATACTCGCTATGATGCTCAAGAAATCCAGGAAGTGCGGGACAAGGAAAATGTCGTTATTTAAACGGCGTGTTGTGTCAAGACATTTCTTCCCTGTCGAAAGATAGAAAGCCGCAAAATTGTACCCGGAGAGATCACTGTAAAGTGATCTATAAGGCGTGCGCATCGAGGTGGAGTATCGACGGCAGGTTGGATTGTCAAGGCAGAGACCAAATTTTGTGAGTGCAAATACTATCTCAAATTTGGTCTATGCGCACATGTTCTAGTTTCGCGATCGGTGTTGGGCCTAGCAAAACTCGGTGAGGTTACACATGGTCGGAGGTTGAAGGATCGGCGAGTTCGAAAGAAGGAACGTCCTGCTGAAATCACTCATGCTACCAGCACACTGCTACGACTTGCTTTTGATAGCTCTGCTGTGCGCGCACCCACACATATCATCAACCAGGCCGTGAGCGATTTTATCGTGAGCGATAACATCATGGAGAGGATACCGACTCAGCTCTTTGGTCAACTACCTGCATGGAATATTATGCCCACGACAGTTACCATGGAGCACCTGCTTACAGCAGCATACACCGGTGAACCATTTAGCGCATTCGAACCCGAACTGACTGGCCATGACCCGGTTTGCCGGTGCTGGGGTAGGCGCAGAGGACATCAATGATAACAAAATCAGCGTGTTATTTGGCCTCCCTTCGCCTCGACGATTAGGAATACCTCCTCTTGCTACTAGCGCTTTAAATATTCAGTATTTGATAGACTAAGATCTAGCTAGTAATTTCATGACATTCAGGTGTGGGTTCACAAGCATTCACCTTTTATGTGTCAAAGTAGTTGGTACTGACTCCGACCTCGACACTTTCGTCAGAGACCCAACAAAACAAACACAAGCACAACACCGCATCTGATTTGCTCCTAATGTTCTACGTTTAGCGTAATGTACTGTCATTGCCTGGTGTCCATGGTGATATGACCTGAGGTATAACCCAAACGAATGAGCGTTGCCTAGATACCGTGATCCACTCGTAGTCGCTAGTTCAACCGGGCGTATCATACGCATTGCCTATTGACAATTGATGGCTTGTTGGAGTCTGGAATACACATTTCCCCCTTTCGGCTTCGTCGATCTTTTCTCCTTGTTCAACAGAAATGTCTACATGTCAAAATTGATAGGAATACCTCTGTTTCTGACGGTTGCTCAAATTCGATCTTGTAAGACGTCTCAGCTAAGATTGAGTAGTGTGCGACGTGCGCTGTAAATGTTGGGGGACAGATAAACCTTAGCCTACAGCTCGGACAATTTCCCACTCTTGCATGTTACAGAAGGAATTTTGAAATGTAATATCGAGTTGACACCAGCACCGAATGTACTCCCACGGATATTATCGCTAAACTTCAGCAATAGCTTTTGTATGCGCTTTGGGATACAGACAACGATAGATAAAGCCGCAGCGCAAAACTCGGCATTTTCGAGTTACATGGACGGTGCCCTATAGTAGAACCCACACAAATGTCAACGAATAAAATCAACGAAGTGATCTAATTTTTACCGATCATTTCTCAATTAGTATTGCCTGGTCAGCATTAAAAATGGATTGCGTCGCCGCTAAATTTCATGCACTTTGCGCAATGCCACAAAAGCAGCGCAGCAATACAATTAAGGAGAAGGGACATGCTGTTCGACGAATGGAACTCATAGGAGTTACAGGCAACAGCACGGGAGCTGGGATGTCCGCGTGGGACGGCAGATAGCTGGTGGAGACATCGGGAGGCGCTACCTGCGTTCATAGGTCACGCAACGTCCAAGACGTTGAAAGGAAAGGGGCGTAAGGCAATATTTCCTTATGTCTCAGCGCTAGTGACATACATGAAGGACGAGCGTCGTGAGGAGAAGGTTCGATTTATATTACGTTCGTATGATTTTGCTTATTCTGACTAAAAACTAATAACTGTACTGCTACAGGCCCTAACGACTCGTCGAGTATAAATTTTATTGGTAGCTCGATTCCCAGTGGGTGTAAATGTATTTGAAGGCAAGCGCAGTGGACAGGACGCTTTTGAGCGAATGTGTCAGCGTCGAGGGGATCGATAAGTGACTTTTAGAGCTTTTGTTTTAACTGTTGTGCTAATGTTTATAATGTTACTATTGTTTTTAGCTACGGGTTCTCGTCGCAAAAACCTCAGCTAGCTAAAATGAGCTTAGATGCGCTCGAGCACACCCATGCCGAGTTTTCTTTGGAAGTGTGGCGCGAGTACGAAGCGTATACGGGTGGTGGTATGTACATGGTTGGTGAAACTGCCATCAATATTGACATGCCACCCGCCCGCATTTGGGCCTTGCGAGGCCGCCGCGATCCAGCCACATCACCGACGTCACCAAGCATGCAGCTAGAATGACTGCTGTGATCACACTTCAAAATGACGGTGATATATTTTATTGTTTTATTAAAACATGTTGAATTGTGTTCTGATTTGTTCACTGTGATGTGGTATTTAGAAAAAAACTACCTATACTCTTCATCACCCGGGGCAAGCTGGGCGGGACGATCGAGCGCTACGAGATACCAACGTATCCGCGGGAGCACTTCTACACGGTTCAAGAAAATGCATGGATGGACGCTACAGGTTGGAAGTTCTACGTAGAGAATTTGCTACAATACGAAATTGATAATCCTGCTATCCTCCTTCTTGACAATTTTGATAGTCACGTCTCGGAGGAGGGACAGAGAATTGTGGCAGAAGTGGCAAACGCAACTGTAGTCTCACTACCGCCCAATAGTACCGCGGTTTGTTAACCGTTTGACGTTGGCGTGATGGGACCACTAAACCGAAGCTGCGAGCGCCCTTTCTCAATCCACTGGAAGAGGTATTTGGCATTTTAAAGTCATGCTTTTGGAGAGAGTGCTCTGGTGCTGCTCTGACCGATGAGAGCAAGAGCTTGCTAAAGAGAAGCCTGTCTCAGCAAGTCCTGCGCATTACGCCCGACGACGTCCGCCAGAATTTCATGCACGTCGTGATATTTCTCAGAATGGCAACGGAGCGCAATCCCTTCTTCACTCGACATCTTCACGAGGCTAGCCACCAAGGTGATGAAGTTGGCATTTGTTTAATGCTCCCCGAAACAGTTTAAATACTGATAGATAGCTACCCTCCGCACTGCTACACGGATTCACAGATGAGACTCAAGCTCACGTGCGCGAAAAGTGCGGCTGTTAGCGGATGACGATGAATATGATATACCCTATTGTTGCAGAAGAAGTCCCGGCCACCGTCAGGTGCTAGTGTCGTTGCGTCGGAAGTTCAGCCTTAAAATAGAAGACGATGCATTGTCAAATCTATTACAATGTGAAAATTATCCATCTGAGGCCAATTTGGATAGATGAGTTTTGTCGGGGATATACTTGCATCAACCGGACAAGTATTCTCCGAATGATGCAAGTATTTTGGTCTTCGACGGTATAGTGAACACCACTATATTCAGGATGGCAAGAGGGCCAATCACAAATCAATGAAACGTCGAACAACCCCTACACCAATAGCACGATAACCAAACACAACGCCTACATGGCAGTAACAACCCCAAGGTCGAACAAACACAACCCAACCAGACAACGAGCATCTGCAGCACCAACAGCACGATGAGCAAACCCAACGTTTGCAGCGCTGGCAGCAACCGCAACTCCCACGATAAAGCGAGCATCCGCAAATCGAACACCACGACTAGGAAATGTAACGCCAAAGCCAACGACATGACAAGCAATTACAATGCCAACAGCACGCGAGCAAACGCAACACCAACACATCAAATGCGTCCACGAGCTATTCGTATTGCGTGCATTTACCTCCTGCGTGTGGGCCAGCGAAAACGAGCTTTGGGGGAGTGATTTTCCAGCTTGACGGGCTGAAGCGTCTCTTTTGGTCAGATCGTTGAGTATCGCCTCCTCTGTCCACGCCACGATATTTGATAGGTGAGTGGTGTCCACGGTACTGCTTCTGCTGCTATTTTGACACTCACCAGTCAATCCAAAACTAACCGTACAATGGTACCTGAGGTATTCCTTTTATCGAAAAGTTGCGCATAAACTCTTTACTCCTATAATTCAGGCGGATATCCTGTGCTACCTTATGCAATAGAATTGAACCTCAATAACCTTTTAAGGGCGTTCGACTTGAAGTCTGTATGGTGTCCCTTCAGTTAGAAATTCATGACATGAACGAAAGGGTTAACAGAGGTTATCGGTTTCAACCGACACACCACTGGTGGCGATTCCAAAACGACTAGATGCGGAACTTGCCGTATGGCCCTAAACTTTGGTACACATGCCCCCTATACTATAATAAATGCCGTTCAGGGCTTGGGAGCCCAGTGCCTAGTATGTTACGTAGAATCGGCATGCGTCGCGAGCACCTTGGCGAACCGTTTCTTGCATAGCTGGGCGACGGTAAAGAATGTGCTGTCAATGTTGCGTCGAGGTCCGATTTACCAAAATTGAAGCCGCATATTATGTCTTACCAGTAACATCATATACTGTCCTCCGAAAAAATGGCATCACTTCTTCGTCAGCACTCGTAAAGTTAAATCAGTGCGAAGATCGAATTAGGCAACAGTCTCCATCAGTCCAACGAACTTAAACGCACCCCTGGAGCTCGTTCTCAGTCAATAGCTGCTCAGCCACAGCAGTCAAAGTAATTCAGCCGCAGTTCCCTGTTTTAATCTATGTGCGTGCCAAGTTTTAGCTCCGTGCGACATGTTCCGCTTTTACTATCCTACCCCCAAGTCGCCCATTCTGTGTCGGCTGTTATCGAGAACCTATGTTAAAATTGCTTCATTCAAGATGCAGACTACAATATAGCAGAATGAACTAAGTTCCAGAAATAATTGAGGATGTACCAACCTTTGACCAGGTATGTAGTACTTGTGTGTGGGCGGCTAAATGGAAAGTGAACTGGGTCTTAGCAAATCTAGCAAGCAGATGCTGGACTAAGAGATAACATGCGAGGTATCTACCGAATCGGGGCTCTGATTCTCTGACATTCATAGAACTGACCCGCCTACCGGGATAACGCGAATCTCCACAACGGTGCAACCATAAGATACTGTCTATGTAGCAGAGACTCCTAGCACCTCCTGTTAAAAGAAGGTACCGTCTCGTCGTAGTCCTTAGCGACGTTAAGTCATTGGCGACAAGTGGAATTTGCCAATGCGAATCTCTAATTATAAACATATGGTGGTTACCTCCGTGTGCTATTCTTAGCCTTCGCAATGGTCAAATCGGTACTTGCGGTCATATCACGATGGTGTGACCTTCCATCAAGGGCACGAAGAAAAAGCTGATGCAATACAAGCGCGTAGGTGTCGCGTATGGGCACAGGGAGAAGGTGCTGGGCTATTTGGAAGACGGCCACACTCCTAGTGAAGCATTGCACCACTTCTACGGAGAGCTGAGTAGCAAAACCCGTAGAGCAAAGCAACAGCTCAATCAGTAAATGGTGCGCAAGCGCTCAAAAAATCAAGCGGCTTGCGTCATCGGACACTCGCGTCATTTCAACATGAAAGAGAGTAATAATTTCCATTACCGTCGAGGTGCCTTGAATTTGCATGAACGGAAGGAATAAATGCATAACGGGAACAAATTCATGCATCGTAAAAAGGTAGAAAATGCGTATTTTCTTCCGCAGCAAAGGTATGCACAATTGCTGTACCACTGTTTAGAGAGCTACCGTTGATTCGTGGGCAACGGGCTCGTGGCCCTCCAATATGGCCGTGATGGAGCCCATGGTTAGTCGCTGAACGCCGAAGGCCAGCTCTACTTCTCGGTTCATTTCCGGCGTAAACTCCTCGTATGTATGCGGCAGGTAGCTCGCCAGAAGTGCTTTCACTGCGTTAGGTAAGAGAGGGCACAGCCCCAGCTCGTCGCCGCTGTGACTGTTTTCATACAGTTGGTGCGTGAAGACCGGGACTCGATCGGAAGCATACATCAGGAAGTGTTCCGCATGGAACTAAATTGGCGAACATCGTGCTCGGTGACTTTGATGGCCACTTCAGACAGCCTTCGCTTCAGCATGGCTTCGCTTTCATCAGTTACGGATGCAGCAGACCGGTCTAGACTTTATTGTGCGAAGACTTCCTCCAGCGGATTAAGAAATAGAGAATATATAGGCAGGAACACCATGACGATATATCTAGCCACCGCTTCGCCCTCTAAATACTCTGTGACAACAGAGCGGTGATACATACTTGCGTTGGCCATTATGAAAGCGCGTTTAGCTCTATCATGAGCAGGAAATTTCAGCAAGTATGCTGCCACCATTTCCTTCATAAAGTCAAGTACGACCTCAGCCGTTATACTGCCTTCAACGACTTCAAGGTGCAGAATTCTAAACGAAGGCGAAGCAGCAAACAACAGCGATATGTGATCCGGGTGCTCAGAATAGAGTTAATCGGCTACGGTAGAAATCCAACCACTAATCGACCAGGTCTTGCGTTTAGTCATCCTGGAGATCTTCATTTCATCGTTGTATATCGCCTCGTATAACGTGTTCTGGCCAAACTTTGTCGGCATGGCAGTGGCATACTTGTGGCGCTCTTCAATTGCACGCTCAGCGCTACGGTCGCGTGGAAAACGACGGAAATCGCCGAGACAAGAACCAGCAACGTTCTTGAAATACTTGTTGACAGTTTTGGTGCTCAACTTATTGTGAAATGCCATCTCGATGAAGGCTGCGGTGTGGGCTAAGGATGTGGTGTTACAGATGAACTGATACCTCGCAGCAGCGAAAATCTTGTCCTCTGTAAGCTCAGGTTTACGTCAATGGCGTTCGACGGTGGGCCCTAAATGGTGCAGTTGGCGGCTGACGATTCCCTGGGTGGTGCCAACGCGCCGGGCAATCTGGCTTTGAGTCTCTGAACCGCTAAACTCGAGGATAACTCGGTGGTTAGACTCCGACAGGCGCGGCTTCTTCTTCCCATAGCCTGTCATACGACGCGGGTTACGAGCATCAGCTTCTGGTAACTCCAATTCCTAACACGGACACGTAGCTGATTAAGCCGTTGTACTTCCTGCGCCTTCTCGGCTGCCAGTAGCTCGTATTTCTCTTGTGCCTTTGCAGCAGAAATCTTTGCATGTTCACAAACGCGGGAGAGCTCCTCAATCTGCCGACATCCCCTTTGTGCTGCAAGCCTTCGCGCGACGTCTGCCTGCTTGTCGAGGCGACGTTGGCGACGTGAAAGGCTAGAATCGCACTACGAGACTGCAGTTGTATGCCTTCCAGTCCAGGGTCTAGTGCCATGGCAGGATCTAGATGCGGTAGCTCCGACGGCAGCTCTCGCGGGCGGCCTCTTCGACTCATCGCTGGCGAAACTGGGTTTGGCCGGGCTGTGCCGACGTGAAGATTCCTCGAGCACAAAGACGTAGCGTGCTTCGTTCAAATGTCGCAGGTATGCATTTTATTGTCCTGTACCTCACGCATGAATTTGTTCCCCGTTATGCATTTATTCTTTCCGTTCATGCAAATTCAAGGCACCTCGACGGTACACTTAATTTGGTTTCGAATTTGCTAACTACTTTAATACATACATATCCTTTTTTCTTTAATATACGAAGTTTTGGAGTATAATCAAGTGACCAGGTCGCGTGTTGAGCCGGCTGTCGCTCACCAGCCAACACGGCTTCGGCGCCGAACGCGGGAGATTCAACTCGCCCCCTCACTCGCTTGCTGCCCCGTAGGGTTTGACGGCTCGGCTGCCTCTGGCTTGGTTTTGGTGGGTTGGTTCACTCGCTAACCCAGTCAATATCGGTCATTTTGTATCGGTTTTGAAACAGGCGTAGGTCCAGTCACGGCTGGCGGCCAGAACACGCATCGCCGTGGCTGGTTCGCGGTTCGCATAGCTTGTCTATGGTGAGGATAATGTCGTCCAGCTGACTAAGGCAACTGGAAGTGAACATGAGAGAGAGAGCGGTGAGGCTATGGTGCTCTCCGATGAAGCTGAGGAAAAGATAGTTCTGTGGATAAATAGTCAGGAAGGATGGAGCACCAGTGTCTCGGCTCATGTTAAGGAAGTGGCTAAAGAATGTGGGCTAACAGAAGGCCAATTCGCGGCATCACCTACTTGGATGCAATTGTTTATGCGTCGCTACAAGTTAACGCTTCGTACAAGAACACGCCAAGGTCAAGCAACGCCTAAATGTATATTGATAAAGAGGTAGATTCGCTACTTGCTGAAAAAGTAGTGAGGACGCAAGAAAAATGTGCGAACAATTATTACAATGGTCCCGACTCAGTTTAGGTCGATTCCGTTTGCTATTGCCTATTTGGGACGAGTTGTACCATTATTTGACAACGGGAGCAAACAGGTAGCGCCTAGTGGCCCATCGCAAGATGCGTGCCATCGAAGAGTGGCCAACACCTACTTCAGCCAAGAACTTAGAGAGCTTTACCGCGCTGTATTGTTACCACCGTCGTTTCATTGGTGGCTTCGGGGGCATTGTGCTGCCACTCAATGATTTGATCTAATGCGATGCGTGTACATACAGGATCGACAGCACAAGACCTTCCTATATCCGAAGGCAGCGCTGCCGTAAGCTCGATTCTTAAGATCCCTGACTACACGAAGCGGTTCCTGGTCGCTACAGTTGCATTTGAGGTTTATTGTGTTATTGTGCTCGCTAAAAACGATGGCGTCTAGCATGCTGTAGATTCCTTCGTGAATAAGCTGTCTCGTCATGAGGTAAATTAGTCAGCCCCTGAAATTCAAAATTTGCGATTAAGATGGCGGTGTCACTATCTTTACAGAGTGTCATTTGAGGTGTTTTCAGATAAGTTAGCCTGTAAATAGTTCCCGACGCACTCCAAGCTGACAACCTCACACGTTGACTAGGTCTATTCGGCTAATTTAGTTTTACTCTACACCACGTCAAAGGGTCGAGCAATGTCATCGCGGACGCGTTGTGTGAGCTTGGAATTCACGACCTGAGTCTTCTCTGTGCTCTAGTTTTCTATGACAGAGGGAGGGCTGCGGCATACCATGTTGGTGTTCCTCAAGTAGTCACAACGTTAAGTCGCCCCAACTTTCACTGGTTACAATTCATTTGAGAAGGCCACATAGCAGACATTTATCCGTGTTTATCGTCGTGATCCTCTATACCGTGATGCGGTTAAGTCCTCAGCACTGGAAACGCAGAACATTTCTAAATTCGGGACGATCCGCAAGCGAAACGGCCGGTTGTGTCTGGTGGAGAATGATGGGTGCATAATTCGCTTTTGTGTGCCGTTGCGTTGTTGATCGTGGGACGGGAAACTCATGATGGGTCAGTATCAGCACTTGCATGCCTTCGTCGCAAAAAGAAAAAACTCTCGATGTAGTACTTCTGGACAAGCTTGAACGCAGATGTGAAATCGTACGTGCAGAGCTTCGCAACAAGTGTGCGCTTCAAGTCGTCAAGAAGCCTGTGCAAGACCATAAAACTCGTACGAAGCGAGTGCTTGGAGATTGTGATAGTCGACTTCGTTCGGGGTCTTCCTATTTTGAGCATCTACGATGCCGTCATGGTTGTGGTAGACTTGTTGAACAAGAGGGCAAAGTAAACCCCAACACACATCACGGTATCAGCGCTCAATTCGGCGCATATATTCTTTGATGTTGTCATACGTCACTATGGACTACCAAATGCCATTGTGAGTGACCGAGACCAGGAATTGACTAGTTCCTTATGGATGGAGTTGACAGAGGTAATGGAAGTTTCGCTGCAAATGACGACTGTGCACAAGCGATTGAGCGACAGAATCGCGTTTGCGTAAACGCTAATCGCTGCTGGTGTCTCCCCACGGAGCGGACTGGTCATCAATTCTTGGTAAGATTAAATCCGCCCACACCACCTTGGTAAGTCCTTCGATTTGATATCGACATTTCAGATTGGTACCGATAGTATCATCAGGTCTCCCCGGTCGTCGCCAATATACACAACGATTACGTGCGCAACTTACTGAGAAAACCGTCGCATTGTGATTCAAACTCAGGAAAAATCTCATCGAGGCTCGGAAGCACCAACAGCAGCAGGATGACCCGAAGCGCAGCTCTGTTCAATTTGCGGAAGTTGACTTGGTCTACCTTTTAACGAAGAACATGCCGCTGACTTGTGCTACGACTGGAACTCATATCGATAAGGACAAGTTCGTGGCGAAGTACATTGGTCCGGTCGAGATTATTGAGATGGTGAATAAGACATGCTGCTTGACTAAAGCTACCAGTAAGTATGAATCGGCTTCATGACACCTTTAATGTTGACATGCTACGTCAAAAACCTGAGTCACCACCAGAATTTGTGGACCGTTCATTGTCCAAGGTAGCTGCCACTGACTTCCTACCAGATAATGATGACGTCATGCACTTTGTGAAAGTTCGGGTGAAGCGTCAACTTAGTCGACGAACGGAGTATCTGGTGAAGTGGCAAATTTCTTTCAATTTCAGCCTCGTCTGAAAACACCTGGGAGCGCGACCCCAGACATTTACCACGTTTGGTACTGGTCAGCGCTAATACGCGCTTTCCAAGATTCCCAACACCATTATATGTAGGCTAACTTGAGCAATACTAAGATGAAGCCAACTTACTGCAAGCGTGCCTTCAAGGTCAAACGGGGACAATTAGAGCAGGAACACGACAGAACCCAACTGCCGTAGCTCAATGCTTCCGACTCCCTTGTGAGAGGATGCACGGATTGTTGCACAATTTTTTGCGTCCTCGCTGCTTGTCCAGCGAGAAACGAATCTACCTTTCTATCGAAAGACCTTTCTACAGGAGCTCTCGCTAGACAAGGAATTTCTTATGATTGCGCCGGTCGCAAGTTCAGGGCCGCCGTGGAAATTTCTTCGCTAATTATCAACTCTATTTGCTCTTAACCCCCATAGTTTAGTACTTTTAAACCTTGCCAGAATGGTGACACCCCCTCTAATTTTTCTGAAACTCGGCCAATTCTGCTTGTACTTTGTCTAACTTGGACCAACCAAAGTTATGATTTACGCTGAATTAGCTAGTCCGACTCGATCGAAGCGATTTTGAGAGACTTTCTATACAAGGGGTGGTCTGTGCTGCTGGTCAAAACGATGACACATTATTAACACTTGATATCAGTCTGAAACATCATGAACATTTAATACTCCGTAGAGAAAGTGCAGAAAACAGGTCGGCCAAGTAGTGGGGTTATATTACTAGGACTTCAGCATCAGCAGGCTTAGCAGTCTAACCGATTAAATTTCATTGACGTGAGGTGTCTCACGCTTAATTTAATAAATTCGGTTAGGCAACCCAGTCCATATGTCGTATATAGACCGTAACATTTTGTAATTTGGGTGACGTGAAGGTTTCCTGAGAAGAGTGTCATCTTACTATGAAAGATGTTGTAATGGCACGCGCTCTAACTACCAACCCAATAGTCCAATTTAAACCCAAAATACACAGTTCGTAAGATCTATGCTGGGACCTGAACGATTTGAGTGTAATACATTAAAACATAGTACAATAAATTTCCTTAAGGAAGATAGTGTAAATGTTTGTGAATTATCAAAAAGGGTACGTCTACTTGATTAAACAATCTCAAGTGTGAAGCCAAACTTTACTGTGCGAGTGCTAAGAACGTAAGAATGCATTCAACATCGGCACTCTATATATCATCCAACACATAGGACTCCTAGGTCAAGAGCCAAGAAGCACTGATTAACTAACGAATTAGCCCGGTCACTAAGTGAGTCGCATCATATACAGGTAAATTTTTTCACGAGTTGTGGTCAAGGAGCAACGTTGGCGTCCTCAACCTCCCAATGTGCTCGCTAGAGTTGTACTAACTCGCCATAGTAATGCAACCTAAGCAACACAGTTGACGGCCTGTGGAACCTCCTCAACCTATCAGTATTCTGCATTGAACTCCTACA
This sequence comes from Phytophthora constricta, assembly GCA_011947335.1. Classification (NCBI taxonomy): domain Eukaryota; phylum Oomycota; class Peronosporomycetes; order Peronosporales; family Peronosporaceae; genus Phytophthora; species Phytophthora constricta. Next base: position 149,692 of record JAAVTI010000657.1, on the reverse strand, counting down.
ATGCCGTTACCGCTAACATTTTCGGTGTTAACGAAATTAGTATCCAATTTTTATGGGTTCAAGTCCCATTTACAAAATATCTCTTTAGAAATTAAAACAAAACGTTTTGAAACTGATAGTAATATTGTATCGCTTAATATTTCAATCGGTTTTCTTCATCTAGAGCATTCCGTGCTGTTTGCGACCACACTGCAATTTCGCGAGAAATGAATGCACCGCTAAATGTCCTTGCCGCGACTTTACCCGCGACAAATACTATTGCTGGGCCATATTCGCAATGCTGATGCTAGATTTTCCATTTACAACCACAAGAGCCCATAGTTACTCCTAGCAGCTAAAAATTGTCTACAGACACCGACAGATTCAAGCCGGCATAACTGAATAGCATCCTGATAGAAATATCAGCCGTAAAAATCGGCATGCCGCACGGCACGTTTCTGATTGGTAGAAACGCTGACACTGGAGCAAAACAAGTAGCAAAAAACAGATAAATGGCAAAAATGAGCTCTATCGTCAAATTGTCATTGCTGGGAATTGCGGGATTGCCTTCTCAAAGCTACGAATTACGATGTCTTCTGAAATGTCGTCCCAGGCTGCATTTGTGGCTTGAATGGCACGCAGACGCAGTCTCTCCATTAAAGCCGGGTATACTGGAAGAAATTCCAGTCCAATCTTCGCTGAAACAGCGTTGCCGTACATGTACTTGCACACGGAATCGCGATGATGGATACAAACGTTATCCAAGATGAAGGCACGCTTTCTGTTTGCTAGCCCCTTACACATGTACGTGGGCATCATTTCCCTCATGAATTCTAGGCAGGTATCACCTGTAACGCCTCCTTCGACGATTTCAAAGTACAGAGTTCCAAATGCAGGTGAGGCGGCATACATGAGCGCGATGTGCAAGGGGTTTGTGCTGTATGGTTCATCAGCGACTCTAGGAATCCATCCTCTGATAGACCATGCTTTTCTCTTCGTGTATCGTGACAGCTTCATTTATCAAAGTATACTGCTTCGTAAAGTGCTTGCTTACCACATTTCATGGAAATAATGGTTGCGTAGTCAAAGCGCTGATCAATGTCACGCTCCGAGTTCCGATCACGTTGGAAATCATCGCAAATCGTTGAGGCGAAAACCTGCGGTCTCCTTGAAGTGTCTGGGTATTGCTGTTGGGGCCACTTTGACGTAGTAAGTCATATTGTTAAAGGCTCATGTGCGCTCGAGAGATGTTGCCTTGAATAAAATGCAAGCGGGCTGCAGCGAACTATATTTTCTGGCTCAGTCTGGGTTTGCGCCCAGCCTTCTGTTTTTGTGGATTTGTGCCCTTGCGATGCTGAGATACCGAGCTTTGGACAGTCCCGACACGCTTAGCGACCTCGCTTTGCGTTATATCTCCACTGAATTCTTATATAAGTTCGTGCTTTGGTGCTGTAAGCCTTGGTTTCTTTTTGCCGAAACTTACAATATTTCGAAGCTGCCGCTCTTCTTGCAACGCCTCATGTTCACCTCTCTCCGCGGCTAATGGAGCTAATCAAGCGTGCGCAATTGCTCTGTTTTATGTTGGGCTAGCTACTACATTTGGCGCTGGGTCATATCAGCGGCCAGCTGCGGGTCCTGGTACGCCATGGCGAGTCCATCAATCTGCCACTTCGACATCTGTGGAGAATATTGCGTTGCAACTTCCTCTCGAGACGATTGCGGCGTCTCTCGTCTTGGACAATACTTTGGCGAGACTGAATGTGGAGGTGCGCTAGATTCGATTCGATAGCGACTTCAGCTGATAATATTAGCAGCGCAACTGGTATGTGTACGCGGCCTCCCTCTCGGCATTTTGCTTGTTGGTTGGACTGAGAATGGCGAAGTGCTCACTGCCATCAGACTGCTATTGTAAATTGTATGCTGCTACGGTGCACGTATCTATAGCACTTATTCATATATTTTGTCTGGCACCGATAAATGAGTTTTGTCCGGGATATGCAAGCATTTTGTCCGGTTGATGCAAGTATTTTGGTCTTCGACGGTACTAGCAAAAAGTTGAAATTATGCATTATTGTGCCTTTCAAGGCTTTTGCAAATCGGATTTGAAAATATACCTTCTTCATTAGTGGGGTTACGTAGAGACCTCATAGCTATTGCTCGAAAAGCTACAATCTAGACTCAATTTTAGCGGCACTAAAAGTGATCGGACCAATACGAGGTCTGGATAGTACTACTCCGATGTCAGCCTTTATCGGACCAAAAACTAGCTACGAATGCCAGAATATGGCGTTCGCTCGGCATTCTGAGACTTCGTCGAAAGCAAGAGCTTGAAATGATCTACTTACTTGGTATTCGATGGAGAGACATTCATGTATGTCTACTCCATCGATACTGCTACAGTAGTCAGTGTGCTCGGACTATCTGAACGCAGCCTCGCTCGACGGTACAAACTCTTCCGTACTACCGGTAGTGTTCTGAAGTCAGATCTCCGTGTGAAGACCTCAAGGTGGTCTCGAGACGTGTGTGCGTTTGTGCAGCAGTACGTGAAAACACATCTTTTTTACTTTGAAGAGCTTCGCTATGAAGTACGAGCGCTTTTCAAGGTCGCTATCAGCCTCGCTGACTCTACCATCTGCCGGGCGCTACGCGTCGAACTCAACCTCACTCGGAAAGTGCTAACGAAGCGCTCAAGGGAGAGTGTTCCTCGCGAGATGATGGCGTACGTCAGTCGCCTTGCTCCGTTTTACAGTGGTCCCGACCGGCTTGTATTCACTGACGAAACGTCTATATAGGGGAGGTAAGTTTGTTCATCTTGATGAGTAGATCTGTACTGCGTCGCTACGGCTGGTCTGCTAGGAACACGCCGGTTCACGTGGCTCTTTCATTTAGTCGCGGCAAGCGCGTGTCCATTCTGGCTGCGGTGGACGTTCAAGGCTTCTTTGGAGGGGGTTACGTAGAGGGGACCTTCACTCGTTCCAGCTTTGACGAAGTGTTCAAGTCAAAAATCCTACCTTTCCTCAATCCGTGGCCACTTTCACAATCCATCGTGGTAATGGATAACGCGGAGATCCATTTGTACACGGAACTTCAAGAGATGAACCACGAAACAGGTGCGCTGCTGTTTTTGCTGCCTCCATACTCGCCCGACCTAAATCCAATCTAGATCGGGTTGTCTTTACTCAAGCGTTGGATCCAGCAGCACGCGAATATGGCGTTCCGAGAAGACCAGTTAGCAGTGCTGCATATTACAATGTATTCCTGCACAAGACAGAAGGAATACGCTGGTGAGAATCCGTACATACGCTGTGGTTACAAGCTGAACGCATTATTTATTAAGGAGATATAGTTTTCCCATGACTGGCAATCCTCATTGTATTTAGCTCTCTAAAAAAGATCAATTTCCTCCAAATTATATGTAGGGTTGTAGTGGCAACGGCTGGGGAGCTCGAAAACGCGAGCGTAAGCTGTAGCTGGGGAGATCGAAAGTGACGCGGAGATCGCTCATAGTTACCTGCATCGCGACGTGGACGCCCTGGGTTTTGACTTGCACGAGATGATACTCTCCATTCGTTTGCTGTTGCTCTCCTTGCATTGCCTGTTCCATCCCTTCGTGCTGCTCATCCACTTGCTAAGGCTACCGGAATGTCGTTTTGTCTGAGACAACGAGACTGGGCCCGCCTGGAAGCCTCGCTGTGCTATGCCGTATATGTCTGCGAGGCAGGACCCACTGCGATTCTTTGCTCGCGGAGTAGCCCAGCCACCCGTGGCACTGCGCGATGCCGTTGCCATTAGAAGCGTTGTCGTCTGTTCGGCTGGTTTCGGCACGTAGACTAGAGAGCTCCAAGACGAACCCGGCTTGGCCACCATTGCGCAGCCTCGCCTAATGCCACGCCGTGTTGAGATGGTCTTGAATCGTATCGCTGTGAATACACAGCACCTGGAAGTCCTTCTGAGACGCATTGTTGGTGGGCTTGACGCAGATGGCGAAGTCGGTGTTCCACTGGCCGGGCAACTTGCTCTAGAAATGCTCCTCAAGTTTTGCTCGTAACACACGATAGCCGTCCGCCACCTTGAACACAAATGAAGGAGTTGGAGGCACTTGTCACGGCACGAGCCTTGAGGCTTCCCATTCTTTAAGAACAAACGACAGGTTATACTCTCATCGAGGTGAAATCGCTACCTCCATGGCAAATGTAATGCTGACCACTATTGCTTATCGGGCATTCCCTATCTGAAGAGACATGCAACACTTTAGCGCCCGTATGCCCGCATCCCACGCACAAGTCCTAACTTGTGCTCTACTGCCTACGAGGGAATTAAACCCCCATCATCGGCGCACAGGGCGCGGGAACTTTCGTTGAGCTACGGAGACATTGGTGGGTTGCCGGCTACTGAGGAAAACAGCCGTCGTGGCGGGCAGCCGATTGTTATCCTCGTCTTTGTCCTCGGCTTTCGACTCGGTGTCATCCTCTGTGTCGTCCTCGATGTTGTCCCGCGCAACGTCCTCGGCGTCATCCTCTGTTTCGTTCTCGGTGTCGTCCTCAGCTTCGTCCTCGGTGTGGTCCTCGTCCTGTTCAAACGGCTGCTTGTTCTGCATGAGGTGAATCGCGGTGCAGCTGCTGACCACGAAATACAGTGTCCTCCTCGGATTGGATAAAATTGGGTACGTTTTATGACACGCTGCACGCGGCTTTGCAAAGCACGATTTTGCTATGCAAGTCTGACGCAGCCCTTAGAATACCCCTGTAAAAGATAAAAAGCACAATACGCGTTATTCTGTACTATCACCTTATAAGAATGGTTGGTGTGGTCCTGGTAAATAAACATCGCGTATGCAGTACCCCCCTTCCCCACAATACACTCAGTAGAGTTTATGATCGGAGGCACGGCGACCCGTGTAAAGTCGAATGGCGGGAAGATCCGCCGAAAATGACTTGCAGGATAATCCAAATGGCTGTGGCTTCAGCCAATCCGAGGAGCGATAGAAGTCGCATCTGTCGCAGCCGAATCGCCACCACGTCGAAGGATGCTGCACTTGATCTGCCAACATGTCGATAACGTCCATAGCTATGGACGAATTGAGGACTCGGTTGTACGTACGCTTAAAGGCACACCCCTCCTCCACATGACTCTTGACTACTTCGAAGCTAGTATCAGGGTTAACACACATTTGTTGAAGCGCTCGACGTGTTCGTTGAAGAACTGTCGTCTGTTGATTAAGAGGGCATTGATTCCTTTCAGTCGGGCCCGTATGAGTGGACGTGTAATCTGTACGGTAGTAAGCGAGTGGTAAGCATAGAATACCATTATACATCATATTAGACCCCTGAGAGTGATCCATGCACATATTTAACCAACGGAGCATCCAAAGGTAGTTTAGTTGTGAGCGCTTTCCGCTTCTTCTGTTGCAAATATTTACATGGAGAACGGGCATCGCCTTTACAGGACGCTCTGCAATGAAAACATCAACATCTCATGAAGAACCATGACCGAGCTCGAATATCTGCGGCAACATAGCCATGTAAGTACATTGGCATATGGAGCTCCGTTTTCATACGTAGTAGCCACGTTCTGGTGATCGTCATGACCATCTTCGTCATCCTCGGTTGAACCAGGGGGTGGGTACTGCAAGCTTATATCGCAGCATTCTCTGTTGGAGTTGGCGTCCTTACAGCGCAACCACAGCGAAGACTCATGGCACCGGCTGGAACCAGCTATAAGGTAGACACAGTATTCGAAGTGGACGGAGTTTCGTCTACACTCAACGCCGAGCCAGACACCATCAGTAGTAATAATTCGTCTTAATTTTCTCCGACGTGCTCAACATCGCCAGTGCCTCGTGCAACACGTGCAGCTCCCGAAAGAGCATCAGAAGCGAAGTCATTTCGTCACTAGACGCCGCATCTTTGTCGTTTGCTTCGTGCTCGTCCTTGTCGCCGTCCCCGCCACAGTAATCGTCATCACCAAGGCCGAAGTTATCGTCTTCACTGCCACTGTTGCGTTCGGCTTTCTGGCATCAAGCTTCCACAAGTCGCAACATGGCCAGTTCACTTACCTCCTGGGTCGTCCGGGTTATTACCACCCCTGTATGAAGACCACTTAAGTCTTTTGCCGCAATCACCCCGCAACGATCATCACGTCGTCGTCCAGTTTGTCGGCAGAGTCAGCGTCCAGTTCTCCAGCGGAGGCACCATCCGGATCGCTTCCCTGAAGCACGAAGAAATCGAAGTTGTACCGGAGCCGGATATCATTCACACATACAAAACAAGCATACCTGCAGACTGGTAGGTTAAGTTGCACCGCATATTCAAAGTAGGGACCTTCCCACTATGGAGCGCAGCTTAATCGAATCGAATGGAACTAGCGCGAGAATGAGCTCCTAGACTAGGCCCTCGCACACATATCTGTATTCCTGTCGCTGCGGGCGGCCCTCTTTGTTCGGCTCCTGTTCGTTGCTCTGGCGGTTCTTGCAGATGTACAGGTTGGGAGAGATAAAGGTTTTAATTTTGTTAAATTTTATAAACTAGATGGGCCGTCGCACATGGTCCTATAGGTTGACTTTATAATAAAGGGGGTGATGGTGTATTCCTCTATTGTTGGTGCTGCGGGTACTCGCCGAGAGATTGGCGTTGCGTTCGCTCGACACGCTGTTGATGCTGCGTTTGCTCACCGTGCCATATGCGTAAATGTTGCCCCACTTGCTTTAGGTCGTTTCTAGCATCACCCCACGAAAGAATGTGTGGATATCAAATCGCCCTGCTCCGACGTAGGAATAGTCTCGACGTGATCATTACGGAAGTATGTTTCGGCACATATAGCGCCTACGCCGCCGCATCCCCCATGGTGCCTTAACTTCCTCGTGGCGAGCTTACGCAATGTCGACAGCAGTATGGCGCAATCCGGACGACATGGCGGGCTGGCTTCGTGGAGAGCAGACACGTTGGTAACGACGACGTGACGAGATCATAGGCGGCAGTGATGACAGTGGCGTGGAGCGTTGTAGTTGTATAGAATGTCTCGTGACAGCGTAGGCTTCCTTAGAGGGACTTGAGCCCAGCTTGTCGTTTGTAAAGTGAGCTTTGGTTTGCAACCCGCGCTGTTCGCGCAGCGCTCAAAGCACCCACATTGAAGTCGGTTGATCGTCAGCTGCTTGTGTATCTCAACTTGCTAGCCAATCGGTCATACCTGCTTTGATTGATCACTGGGTCGATTGGCGGTACAGACAAAGCGAGACTGTGGGGAAATATTTGCTTGTTGCATGAAGATTGTGTCCGCGGGCGCGTGCCCGCTTCACATCATCGACGCTGGATGGAACCGTCTCTGATTTTTAGATTGATACTTCAGCGTCAACTTCAACTAAGGGGCCCGCTGGAGGAGCCGTCATTGATCGGCGGATTTGCACTTCAAATTGAAACCATATCTATTCCTTACTGCAAGACCCAAAGATTTTGCTAAAAATAATCGTTGGAATGGCCGTTTCCATCGCTGCGATTTAATCCTCGATTCCACGACAAGCAATTAATACGTTGTGTTCGTGTCTACCACCGCGACTGCAGATGCCTGCGGTGGCTCGCGGGCTGATAGCTAAGGTGTTAAAAATGGCTTGATGTTGAATCGGGCTCTGTGTATTTTCTGCGTACAGTGAGCGCAGCGAACGGAACTAGCGGAACATGATATTTCCTGCATAAAGGAAAGCATTCACCATCAACGCTACTTTATCTCATACAACCGACAAGCAACCGTTGCGCAACGGACACGACCCAAAAGAGGTGATAAGACTATCAGATTTTGGCCAGCCGCTGAAAAGGCTCGCGTCCTCCGCTGTTGGAATTCCCTGAGTAGCTGTGGTTCATCTCACTTTAGAGGTTGCAGGGTTCAAGGCAATCATCGCTCTCATCCGAGCAACCTGCGACCAGAGCAACACCGCGCAAGTAACCATCAACGATCGGAGACATGCTGACCTCCTCAACCATCTGCTTGCGGCTCGCTCGCGATTTTTACCTGTCCTCATTCCCTTAGGGACCGCCATTCGGCACCTTGCTCTACGAGCTAGGAACCTCATGTCTTTGGCCCATAACCAAAATAAACTACTTTCCCCAATACATGTCTGATTGAATTGGAAAGGGGTCATTTGGAGGTATGTCGGCAGCTCGACAATGGTTGCTGCGGCGTATGCCGTCGTGGCCGCACCGTTGACTACACTGTATGTCTCCACCCCCACGGCGGCAGATGCACCGGAGTGGTGGTTGCTTGCGTTTGGCAGCGGTTGATGATGCCATGATATTTTCCGGCAGCAATTGAGGTTGCAACAGCGTGATAAAGGAATACACTTAAATGAGCAATGTTGGTATTTATGAGTTAAATGATTGTTTGGTTATAATTTTGTGGGGTTTGTACATCTGGGCTGTACGCTTTGTGTACAAATATACGTTGTAAGTCTTTGCGAACCATCAAATGGGAGCAGATATGGCTTGGTGAAGATTCCAGACTGTGCATAACGCTCGAACGCAAATTCGCGATGGTGCCAACTCAATTTTGAATCGTGATCAAATGAACAGCACTTGGTGCTTATGTGGCAAAAACACCCAGCGTATCATTGTTTGAGTGTTCAAACCTGATGTAAATAGTAAATACAATCGTACTGGATTGGATAGGAAACCTTATCGTATTCCAACTTTGGATGAATAGGCTTTGCTTCGGAGATAAGCGACATCGACAACAGCGCTAAGTGGTTCTGAATATGGACTCCAATACATCCACCAACTTGCGTCTCATGCGCCACTTAGACGATGTTGTTTCTAATCTCCGATCCGACATTTAGAAATATATCGGTGGGTGCCAGCGGTGCAGTGCTGCTGGACTTAGTACTGCCGCGCTTGATAAGGCAGTGTTCGGATTGACATTACCCTCGATACCGGCGCGCATTCGGGAAGCTTCGGATGCACTGTACGCAGATTTACCGCGGGTTGAACAAGCTCGCATATCCGAATCCATCCCTAAGGTGACGGAAATTTGCTGGAGGATCGGTGCTGCCTTGTTCTTCCTTTCGGTGTGGCGATGGAGAGTAGCAAATTTTGACCCACTCAACAATATCACTAAGAAATACCACTGTACCATGCTGGCGATGCGCCTCCGACAAGGTTATGATACGGTACACTTGGGTATACCTTCGGACTGCCATTACGAAGTGATGCGCAGAGTATCCACCATCCACCGAAGGGCGATAACTACCAATGGGGAGGTCGCAACTCATTGTCCTATTAGCAGCTCGGCTAAGTATCTCCCAGTTTGTTATGGCGGCTCTCTGGTCCCGGGGTAAGCAGCGCGATTGTTGTCAGGCACGGCGCTTTACCGGCCGATTTTCATGTTTGCTGGATGATTAGCATGTCGTATGCTGCGACAACAAGGACAAACAATCTAGCAAAAACTATGGGTCTTCTATCCGGACTGAAGGCGCGCCAGGCCCACCACTGGGCTCCACTGCATGTAGTTGGAGATAGCGCGATGGTCATCCGACAACAGTCGACGAGGACACCGCCATTGGCAACCCACCTAAACGCGTCCTTCTGGCAAAGTCGGCACATCGCTGACAAGATCGGATTCACCTCCTGGCAGCACCATCTGTCGCGCCTACAACAAGACGACTGATGCACTCGCAAACATTGCCATAGATTAGCGAATGAGCGCGGGACACGCGCCGACATCAGATGCAGATGCACACACAAAGTTGTCGGCTGCTGCTGCACACGTACATAACGACGTAGGGCATTGGCTCGCACGTAATTTAAGTGAGGACTCCTCGGGACTCGCACAGGCCACGGTGTAAGAAGTGTAGACTCCTTTACGTTGGATGAGGACGGGTCACCTAAAGGATAGACAACAGGCGATAAAGAGGCGCTTGTTAGTACGGACATAGGAAGTCGTTAGCTAAGTGACATCAACATACCTCACTGCGATACGACAGCGGTGGCAGTGCTGACAACACTGCGGTTACCCCAGCTGCAGAAACCTCACGGGGGACGTCGCGTGGCCAACTATTTGACCACAACTGTTGTCGCGAGATGGACCGAAAGAGAGATGACACGACGCAATGCGCTGTCATTTGAAGAGCTGATCGGGACGGTGGCGTAAGCTCGTGCGATAACAAATCGTCTTGGCAACCGGTACAGGTCCTTCCCAAATGTTCGCTTCAGTGATTTTGGACGGATCTTGAGCTGGTGCTGTCGCGATCACCCACGTTTCCAATCCATTTTGTGCCCTTCGTCTAGCTGCGTCATAGCCAATCGAATAAGCAGTACGTCCTCTTCATTAGAAAAGTCCGCCATCTCAATGGTCTGTTGTCAATGCGAAAATGAATACATACTCAACTCTATGCAATTGGTCGTCATCCGCAAACACATTGGAACTCTGAATTAGGGGTTGACGCTGAAGTATCAATCTAAAAATCAGAGACGGTTCCATCCAGCGTCGATGATGTGAAGCGGGGCACGCGCCCGCGGACACAATCTTCATGCAACAAGCAAATATTTCCCCACAGTCTCGCATTGTCTGTACCGCCAATCGACCCAGTGATCAATCAAAGCAGGTATGACCGATTGGCTAGCAAGTTGAGATACACAAGCAGCTGACGATCAACCGACTTCAATGTGGGTGCTTTGAGCGCTGCGCGAACAGCGCGGGTTGCAAACCAAAGCTCACTTTTACAAACGACAAGCTGGGCTCAAGTCCCTCTAAGGAAGCCTACGCTGTCACGAGACATTCTATACAACTACAACGCTCCACGCCACTGTCATCACTGCCGCCTATGATCTCGTCACGTCGTCGTTACCAACGTGTCTGCTCTCCACGAAGCCAGCCCGCCATGTCGTCCGGATTGCGCCATACTGCTGTCGACATTGCGTAAGCTCGCCACGAGGAAGTTAAGGCACCATGGGGGGATGCGGCGGCGTAGGCGCTATATGTGCCGAAACATACTTCCGTAATGATCACGTCGAGACTATTCCTACGTCGGAGCAGGGCGATTTGATATCCACACATTCTTTCGTGGGGTGATGCTAGAAACGACCTAAAGCAAGTGGGGCAACATCTACGCATATGGCACGGTGAGCAAACGCAGCATCAACAGCGTGTCGAGCGAACGCAACGCCAATCTCTCGGCGAGTACCCGCAGCACCAACAATAGAGGAATACACCATCACCCCCTTTATTATAAAGTCAACCTATAGGACCATGTGCGACGGCCCATCTAGTTTATAAAATTTAACAAAATTAAAACCTTTATCTCTCCCAACCTGTACATCTGCAAGAACCGCCAGAGCAACGAACAGGAGCCGAACAAAGAGGGCCGCCCGCAGCGACAGGAATACAGATATGTGTGCGAGGGCCTAGTCTAGGAGCTCATTCTCGCGCTAGTTCCATTCGATTCGATTAAGCTGCGCTCCATAGTGGGAAGGTCCCTACTTTGAATATGCGGTGCAACTTAACCTACCAGTCTGCAGGTATGCTTGTTTTGTATGTGTGAATGATATCCGGCTCCGGTACAACTTCGATTTCTTCGTGCTTCAGGGAAGCGATCCGGATGGTGCCTCCGCTGGAGAACTGGACGCTGACTCTGCCGACAAACTGGACGACGACGTGATGATCGTTGCGGGGTGATTGCGGCAAAAGACTTAAGTGGTCTTCATACAGGGGTGATAATAACCCGGACGACCCAGGAGGTAAGTGAACCGGCCATGTTGCGACTTGTGGAAGCTTGATGCCAGAAAGCCGAACGCAACAGTGGCAGTGAAGACGATAACTTCGGCCTTGGTGATGACGATTACTGTGGCGGGGACGGCGACAAGGACGAGCACGAAGCAAACGACAAAGATGCGGCGTCTAGTGACGAAATGACTTCGCTTCTGATGCTCTTTCGGGAGCTGCACGTGTTGCACGAGGCACTGGCGATGTTGAGCACGTCGGAGAAAATTAAGACGAATTATTACTACTGATGGTGTCTGGCTCGGCGTTGAGTGTAGACGAAACTCCGTCCACTTCGAATACTGTGTCTACCTTATAGCTGGTTCCAGCCGGTGCCATGAGTCTTCGCTGTGGTTGCGCTGTAAGGACGCCAACTCCAACAGAGAATGCTGCGATATAAGCTTGCAGTACCCACCCCCTGGTTCAACCGAGGATGACGAAGATGGTCATGACGATCACCAGAACGTGGCTACTACGTATGAAAACGGAGCTCCATATGCCAATGTAGCTGGCCCGGACCGATGTCTTCACGGTCGCGTTGACAATACATCTGACTGTGCTAAGTTTCACGCTTGTACAAACGTGGCTTCGGTAGACGGATCAACCGAAAACGCATCCTCAACAACAAAAAATGATACACCAGTAACGGAACCGACAGGTCCTCGGAAGTGATTCAAGTGGTAAGTGCGAGACTGAAGATACCGAGCAAAGCGCTGGAGACAATAGAGAACCTGCAAAAAACCTGCTATGGAGGACAACAACCGCAGTGTACCGACGCCAAGAACTGAAGTACCGATACCGAGCACAGCCACGATAGTCACAGAGACAATGACCCCTAGGCCTGCGGGGCAACGAGTGGTGGTCGCAACCCCAGCGTCCCTACTGCTGATCGATCTGATGACAGCACTGGGATCGAGGCGATTAACTCTGAAGCCACCGAAGACATCGACCATGTTGCCGCTAGCTTGGACGAATACCGTGGAGTTGAGCAGGAGTTGACGGAGAGCGATTCCGATGAGTGCAACTGCGACATCGACGATCGAGCACGATGTACAGTGGTGGCAACATGGCGGATAACACAGACACCGAGAATGATACACGTGAGCCTCTCGACCGCTTCCTGCAGTGGACCAGCCTCGGCGAGTGCGACAGCAAGTATACTTGCGGCACGTGCAGCTCCCGATAGAGCATCAGAAGCTAACTCATTTCGTCACTAGATACCGCATCTTCGTCGTGCTCGTGCTCGTCCTTGTCATCGTCCCCGCCACAGTAATCGTCATCGCCAAGGCCAAGCTTATCGTTTTCACTGCCACTGTTGCGTTCAGTGTTCTGCACGGAAATATTTAACATTCCCTGGTTACGGTTGGATTCACGTGGTTCGGTACCTTGCGCTAAAATGGCACTATTTACTGGCCGGGCATTTTGCGGTTGTTGGGCCTCGCAGATATCTGCAAGAGTCGGCCAATCAAAACTACGTCTAATGAGAGATGAGACCGCTGGAACAATGACGGCCTGTTTCGCACTCGGGATGGTCTGATCTGCTTGAGATGAAGGGCTACACCATCGGTTGAGCATATCAGCCCATATATTATCCTAGCCTTGGACCTGAACGATCATACGCCGATAATCATAGACCATCGCTGTAGCTTATTGGCCGGATACCAATGCATACCAGTGTCCTTGGCAATCGGTGGGACATGTACACAAGATGTCGGTGGTTGGTGAAAAGGTGGAATCCGCCATGTCGGAGCATCCAATACTCCAGCCTCTTCACTGACTCGTCAACCTCATAGGCTTCCTTCTCGGTCGTGAGCCATTGAAGTTGTGCCCCCATAAATATTCCGCTCAATAAAGCCGGTGGACGATACTCCTGCTCGCTCAGGAGTTTGTCGATATCACCCTCTTCCACCTGCGTACATATAGCCCCCGAGTCCTGAGAAGCATTACAACTCAAGCACACAGCACGAATCGGTTCTGTGTGTGCACCATCGCCCCTACTGCCGTTCGCACTTGTTCGCAAAGCGTCCACATGTTAACGACACCAATCAACTCGGGTGAGGGATTTTGCAAGCTGCTTCGACTTTCTTCCTCCCTTCCTCTTAGCAGCCGCATCCACTGCGGCTAGTAGAGGTGCAGCGAGCGTTGCGTATTGAGGAATATGACGTCTCATTCAGTTGAATAAACATATTAGTTGCTGCAGATGGTCAGCAATTTCGGGTTCGGCACCCTACCAGACCCTTAATTAGCGACGGGCAGAACTTGTGCTCTCAAGCTTTCTGCACTATTTGGTTTCACGAAGGAAAACATTACCCTTCTCGGATGCAGCTTTAGCCCAAATCTCTGGAACGCCGATAATACGCGTTCCACACTTCAACATATCTGGCGCGTACCCTAAGACGTCATCCAAGCAGGTGATCACCCCAAACTAGAGCATAGGCTTGTTCAACCAGCTAATTTACTGCTCTCGTGTCCACATTCATTTGAAACGGTTCAAGGCTCGCTCTTGGCGAGGATTCGTATAGGGGATCCCCAACGGACCGTGGGTTTAGGTAAGCTTGACCATTGTCGAGCTGCTCATGAACGTGTTGGTGAGTTATTTGATGGGTACTGGTAGATATCGACGAGTATTAAATTGCTCTGGCGGGACTCATTTCGGAGACGAATGCGTAAAGGCTCATGCGTACTGAGGTTTTCGGTCGAATGAAAGGCGGAACATATCTCGGTACCCCATCAGTAAGGCAGGTAACCGCTCTATTCCAGTGGTATCCTGATTAGCGTCCGCTGGTTCTACAACCAGCTTCGATCAATTGCCGCAACCAAGCGTTCGCGGGTTCTATAAACCTGCTTCGATATATTGGCGCCACATGCGCGCCTGCATCACCTCCAGCACTACCTAGTTCAGGCGTGACCGTACTCAATTCGTTTGTAGTCGAAGCTTGCTGCCCTTGGCCTCGTCTGCAATAGAGAATTATCCTGAACGAGACGAATGTCATCTCCGTCACGGCGCCTAGTGAGATCCTGCAGATCCCACTTCTGTTGGGTGTCACACATCTGCGCTAAGATCGCATAAACTAACGTATTGTAATAAGTTTAAAAAATCATTTTTTGTCAATTCTAGGTCTGTTTTTGCCCGAGCTACGAGTTCCATAACAGACACGAAAACACCCAACGTAGGCTTGTCCTGTTCTTTTTTTTAAAGAACAGGACAAAAAAACAAGCTGGAGTGTTGCAAAGAAATAATGGCCCTGCTGTATCCCAACTAGAAAGTTGGTGGTAGTAAGCCTCGTATTTCTTCATGAACGGTTGCTTGTGGATCGACGATAGACTGGCGGAGAAGACAGGGTAGGCAATGTCTTCACGCGCTTGTTTAGCAGTTGCTCCTCGATGTTCTTCGCGTCACTATCGTTTCCTCTCCGCTTACATCCGCCAATCGACGTCTACAACGGCTCCGTATTCTTGGCACGGCAAAATGAACTGATCAGCGGTACTACAAGCGACACGAATACCAAGGCGGCGAGTAGCACCAGATATTGCTTCCTCCGGCGTCGATGCTGTCGCCCCAGGGAAACATGTTAGGGTCTCCTTCAGTGCCAGCTACCACTTGCTTGTTCCGTGGCTAGTGATTAGGTTTGTGGCGACGGCGAGCCTTCTTGATCGAGAATAATAAAACCTGCCATCACAACGTCAGGGTTTCAAGCATCGACTTACGCAGCCGTAGAGTTCGACTTGCACAGTTGAGGGGAGAATGCTTACACAGCGAGTGGCAACTTGCACACTCCCAAAGAATCTTGATCTGCAGATCGCTTGTACAGCGAGGGTCGGCTTGCACAGTCCCGGAGAAGATTTCTCAGTTGATCGTTTGCGCAGCGATTGGGTCGTTTGCAATTTGAACATATAGCTTTCCTCTGCATACCGGTGTTCGCGACCTGGGACATGAGGCCAAGAGGTTAATTGCATCGTGATAGATTGAATGAAATATGAATACGTTACTTGCTTTCTATCAACGCCTTCTACAGAGCTACTCCTGTTGTCTGTCGCGACCTGGAGCTCATATAAATCGCTACAGATCTCGCATAAGTGATTCTGGATGAACCTGTGAGATTCCCAATGAACCCGCACAAGTAGCTCGGAGATATTTTTACGAATTTGGATATGTAGCTGGGACCCCGAGCTGAGATTCCAGATGCGCTTCAAACTGGGGCGTCGACGCTGGCGACCGAAACTGAGATTTCAGGTACGCCCTCACATGCACATCATATGAGACCGCTTTAAACAAACTGTTACTTACCCCCGTTTTGGCGTTTCCGAGAAAAGATCGAAAACGTTGTACCGCCCACTGTCCGTACCTATCTTTCGAGAAACTGGTGGTTTATTATAAATTACGCCGCCTCCTCGAAAATGGGTAAACATTGAAATAATTATCAGTTAAGTGTTTTTCTCTTCAACCTACCTTAATACTTTAAGGGCTTACTCCGACAGTGAGGCGTTAGCATGCGATGAATCATCCGCGTCATCAACAAGCGACTACAGCAGGGACTGGTCTGGAGAGAATGTGTCGATTGTTGCTCCTATTGCAGACGGGAATGACTACGAGACCAATTAGAGATGCGAGTTGGTCAGACGGGGGCGCTAATCTTAACTCCTACTTGTACGATGAATCGTTGAGCGACAATTCAAAGAGCGAAGCAGATCACTTCTCTCTGTTCTGGTGAAGCCGACGTGGTCGAAGAGCAATGTGGTAAAGGTGTTCGCGAGAGGCTCAACTACTTTATGCAGCTGGGTTATGTGTGCACTGAGATGCTTTGTGCATCAAATCAAAATGATTTGATTTGATTTGATTGCTGTCATGTCGGCTAAACATGTCCTACTCCGCGCTCAGCAGCGGCGCTGCCTACGGAGATCGTCAAGGCGACTCTCCGCGGTGCTAACCCAAATACAGCCTCCGCTTCATAGGAAATACAAGTATGCCTAAAATTCGCTTACGGGCCGTACATATCCGCCTGGTCCTGCAACACTTGGTCGCGCCTGTGTCTCCATGCTGAGCTCCGAGTCTTGATCTTATCCTGCTGGTTTCCGAGGAGCTGAGTAATGCGACTCTCGGTACGACGAGCGTGGCCCTCTCTATGCTGTCGTATTCCGGTGTTGACGTAGGTCAAAAGAGCAGAGGTGTCGGCCTCGTCCCGTGTTGCTTGACATGTACAGTTCCAATAATCGCGTAAATTGTCCCACGGTTGATGAAAGAACCGCCTGTGAAGCAGTCCCACCCCGACGCAAGTACAGGATAGGGTCATTGCCCAGTTTCAACTGCGTCGGTTCATCGTGGGGTAACGTTTCCAACCCTTTGGAGTCCCATACACGGTGAGACCAAGCCAATTCAATTGACCCCTCATAAGGGTCCACCACTGTGGGAAATTTTCAAACTGATGTAATCTGATAGCCGAGATATCAAGAATGGGGTGTGGCCAAGCGCGTTTAGACCCGCACTGCTGGGGACGCGCACACAGTAACTACAACGAGGAATAGCACATTCGTAGTATTTTTGCTATAGTATGATGGCCCGGTTTAAGAGGTTCGATTTCACTGTCTGTTGACAGCATACCGATGTGGATTGAGAGGCAGTTCACAGTATAAATGCGTTTAAAAGTCTGGGGACGCTGTGGTTGCCGCCCAACTCAAAATGATACTTAAGTCAATCCCAATCTCAGACCACAACTCCCCTATAACAACATGTTACTTGTCTCGGAAGCTACAGTAAAATTGATTTTCCCCTAATACGGAGAGCGGGCGAAACCATCAGTCGACAAGCCTTTCGATTTTGGACCTAATGATGTTTTTATTTATTTATTTTTATGAAGTCGTATTTTTAGACTTGCCATTTGAATTCTACTTGGTTATCTGAGGCGTACGATAGCTCAAAATATGGCCGCGAAAAGTTGTTCTTCACCGTGATGGCCCTGGTTTGAAAACTAGCAAAATGGGGATACGTAACAATTTGTTTGAGGGGGAGGGGGTCAATTCTGGCAACCAGCCAGAGCACCTTGGCCGGCAACCGTCGTCCATTCTTTATACAGCAATTTGTTCTATGTCATGGTCCTTACTGCCGAGGAATGTTATAACGCCGAGTTGGTCAATTATTAATAACGGACGTTACTACAGACAACGATGGATAAAGCCGGCAACGCAAAACTCGGCATTTTCGAGTTACATGGACGGTGTCCTATAGTAGAACCCAGACGAATTTGAACCAATAACATTAACGAAGTGATCTACTTTTACCAATCATTTCTCAATTAGTATTGACTGGTCAGCATTAAAAATGGGTTGCGTAGTCGCTAAATTTCATGCACTTTGCGCTATGCCTCAAAAGCAGCGCAGCTATACAATTAAGGAGAAGAGATATGCTGTTCGGCGTATGGAGCTCATAGGAGTTGAGGCAACAGCTCGAGAGCTGGGATGTCCGCGCGGGACGGCAGACAGCTGGTAGAGACAGCGGGAGGCGCTACTTGCGGTTACAGGCCACGCAACGTCCAAGACGTTGAAAGGACAGGGGCGTAAGGAAATATTTCCTTATGTCTCAGCGCTAGTGACATACATGAAGGACGAGCGTCGTGAGGAGAAGGTTCGATTTATATTACGTTCGTATGATTTTGCTTATTCTGACTAAAAACTAATAACTGTACTGCTACAGGCCCTAACGACTCGTCGAGTATAAATTTTATTGGTAGCTCGATTCCCAGTGGGTGTAAATGTATTTCGAAGGCAAGCGCAGTGGACAGGACGCTTTTGAGCGAATGTGTCAGCGTCGAGGGGATCGATAAGTGACTTTTAGAGCTTTTGTTTTAACTGTTGTGCTAATGTTTATAATGTTACTATTGTTTTTAGCTACGGGTTCTCGTCGCAAAAACCTCAGCTAGCTAAAATGAGCTTAGATGCGCTCGAGCACACCCATGCCGAGTTTTCTTTGGAAGTGTGGCGCGAGTACGAAGCGTATACGGGTGGTGGTATGTACATGGTTGGTGAAACTGCCATCAATATTGACATGCCACCCGCCCGCATTTGGGCCTTGCGAGGCCGCCGCGATCCAGCGCACATCACCGACGTCACCAAGCATGCCGGTAGAATGACTGCTGTGATCACAGTTCGCGATGACGGTAAGATATTCTATTGTTTTATTAAAAAATGTTGAATTGTGTTTTGATCTGTTCACTATGATGTGGTATTTAGGAAAAAAACTACCTATACTCTTCATCATCAGGGGCAAGCTGGGCGGGACGATCGAGCGCTACGAGATACCAACGTATCCGCGGGAGCACTTCTACACGGTTCAAGAAAATGCATGGATGGACGCTACAGGTTGAAGTTCTACGTAGAGAATTTGCTACAATACGAAATTGATAATCCTGCTATCCTCCTTCTTGACAATTTTGATAGTCACGTCTCGGAGGAGGGACAGAGAATTGTGGCAGAGGTGGCAAACGCAACTGTGGTTCCACTACCGCCCAACAGTACCTCGGTTTGTCAACCGTTAGACGTTGGTGTGATGGGACCACTAAAATCGAAGCTGCGAGCGGGCTATAGAGGATCGCGGGAGGGACTGCAAAAGCTAAGCGTCTGCGAGCCATTCAAGCCACAATTGCAGCCTGGGACGACATTTCAGAAGACACCGTAATTCGTAGCTTTGATAAGGCAATCCCGCAATTCCCAGAAATGATAATTTGACGATATAGCTATTTTTTGTCATTCATCTGTTTTTGGCTACTTCTTTTGCTCCATTGTCAGCGTTTCTACCAATCAGAAACGTGCCGAGCGGCATGCCGAATTTTTGTCGGCAGATATTTCTACCAGGATGCTATTCAGTTATGCCGGCTTTATCCGTCGTTGTCTGTACTACTACTATTGCGCTCAGCCCTCGTGCCCATTTTTTTTTTATACCGAAGTCGAGCTTAAGCTCTGCTTTCACAGGTTAATACTTCTAATCTCGAATTTGATCGGCTCATTTTATGCTGATAGTCGTTTGGCTTTGAGTCTTGATGTTAATGCTATTGCTTGTCCAGGCCAGAGTTGATGATACTGAGTATGATCTCGTCTAGATTCCGAGACTATAATGTTATTGTGGTTGTATTGGAATCTTGTATCATTGTAGCGGTGGCTAAGATTATTGCTCTTTTCAAAAAAGGAGATGGGAACAGTAGCAAACACGATTAAGCAGAGGTCAATATATTGGTCAATATTAACTTTTAATAGATAGATAGTAAGATTACAATCTGCGCTTGTCGTGAGAGCATTCAATTACTATTGTAAAAACAATCAATGTTCACATAGTCATGATGTAGGAATGACACTAATAAGCTATAGAACTAACGCATATTTGAGAAGTAAACGACCTTGGGCACAAACTACCCATCGGTTTCTCTGACAAATTGAAACCGTCACTCACATTACACAGAAAGTCACGGCGTGCTTTTTACGCATGCTTTTGATCCGGGAAACGCTGCAGCATGGCATCCGGATATTTTACTTCTTGGGTTCATACCACACTCGTCGTGGTACTGATGAACCCTCACTCGTCATATCGTCGGGAGACCGTAAATTAAACTTGTTTAAGGGTATTACAACAGAGTAGTGTACCATCTTGGTTGTACAGTAGATATGTAATACAAAACCTGAATGTTTTTACACTTAGCAGGCAGCAACTTCAGATTGGATATTTTTGATCCTGAACCGCGTCACTGTTGAGCGTGAAGAGGCAGACGCAAGTCGCCTAAAATTCTACGCGGACAGTTCATTAGAAGTCCCTGAAGACCTATTCTTACATGTGGCCCACAACAGCGAGGGTCACATGGTGGACACGCTCCTAAAGTCTCACTACAATGCTCACGAGAAGACACGAGATAAAAGTGCATTAGTGAGGTCATGGAGCGGCCGAAGACTCGTGGGAGCCGGCAGCAGTTCTCTGCAGGACGTTCCCGCGGCGGTATAGGCCTTTGTGCGTGAGCGTAGTGTGAGCATTTCGGGATAGGCACTGGGTAGCGACTTGAACATTGCCTAGAGAGCGGGCAAGTTGAAGTTGCCTTCACCGGTTTCAGGATTCCGATTGTGTGACAACGAAGACGAAGCAGATACATAAATGTTACTTGAAGGTAACACAACGGTGTGGCGAGCATATGTTACTCCATGCATATAAGAATAGAGGGGAAGTGTTGTAGCGGCGGCGCTAACATCGGGGGTTGCAGCCCCAATGACAAGGTACACCACGGTAAGTTTCGCAACGTTGGTTTATCCTATCTAAGAGCTAGCAATAATACTTACTTCTACATTTCGATCGAGAGCGACAAACAACAGCTACTACTGCTTAGCCATCTCGTAGCTCGGTGGGGATTTCGTCAAAGGGTTTTCGGATTTAACGGGTCTGACGACTCTTATACCATTGAGCCAAGTACGAAAAAGGCAGTCAGGTCAGTGTATTTGAGACCACTACCTGACCATCACGTAACGTAGTCGGATTTTCATCGACGGATCCGGCGGTTTGGACTGTCCGGTGATTTACTGGTTCATTCGCATCGCCAGCCTCAGCACTTTAGAGCGTGCATCAAGATGCTGCGAAAGCAAACTCCATCAGAGCCGAGCAGGCACAACTTAGGAAAGACCTCAGTTGTAATCAGATTTTTCGTACTTCTTGACACTAGCAAGTAGACTGTTAATTTCGTTCAGCAAAATTTTCACATCTGTGACGTCAATGCCTGAGCCGGAACGTGCAGAAAGGCTTCAGTAGTTTGTCCGTGAACGACTCCTTGATCGGCTGCGTCACCAGGTTGCAGTCTTTTCCAGAAACTCGAGCTCGCGCTTGCATCTTCGCCTATGATTCGCGGCGCAGCTGCCCCACTTCACCGACTACTCGTGTGTGATCGACGACATCATCAGCGGGATAGCAGGTGTGCAGATAAGCACAGAGTAACCGGAGGACTTCGCCTCATCATCTCGGGTGTCATGACGCTCCTTCAAAACGTCCCGCCAAAGAATCTTTGTGGTGTTTTCCGGGAGGAGAATGATGGAATACTCGGCATGACAGGGGCAAGCCTGTGGTTAATTTAGCAGGTGCATTGGGAGCACCTGCGCTGTCCAGCGAAGAATGAAGAGTGAGCGAATTACTACCGACTGATGAGGTGGGTTGCATCGGACAGGAACTTCATCTGCAGCGGCAAGTCGTGTAGTGGGTGCCGGTGGAAGCTAGCTTAATCCCAAGAATCCACCGCATTCCTTGGATTATTGAGCCGACAGGCATAGGGTGTCTGACTTCGGTCGACTAAACATAAATCGCAGTCTAGCAGGCTCCCAAACAATCCCTGATGACTGCGACAACATGTTAATTGTGTCGTTCTGTGTTTTGTCCATCTAATCAGAATTGAAAATCGGACCTGGCACTCTTATCAGTAGTGTCCCAAATGTTGCTACAATCGGACTAAATTGAGGATTTCACTTTAGTGCGCTATCACTGAACTAGGTATTATCCGTGCTGGACAACAGGATAAGGATAAGCTTCAATAATACTTGACCAGTGTTCCGTATACCCCTCTGGCAAAACAAGCGAGCAGGTCAAAATGACTTGTATTTGGATTGATTATCTCAGGCCTTGTCGGCCTACACATCGATTTCGTGTCGAGCACACATATACTTCTCTGGCTTATATGCATGTCGGTCGGCGACAGAGTTTCGCCTGCTTTTATCCTCGAGGTGCATGGTGTCCAGTACACCAATGATTCCCTGCTCGTGACCTCATGTCGAGTACTTTAGCTTCCTCCCGACCTTCTTCGCAATCTCTGGAGCTGTGCCGTTGCATCGATGCCGAAGGGCTTCTGTGCCCACTTAATACCTCGTTGCTGCCTCATTGCCTGACATGCCTGTCGATACGGCCTCAATTGCGAACCCCCAAGGGAGCAGATCCTCCCCGTGTGTGACCGTCCACCCCTCCGCCGAATGAAGCTCACAAAGAAATCTGATGAGTGGTCTAGAATTGTTGCGCTCTCGTCTCGTAAAGAAGTGTATACCTGTGGGCTGATAGGGGCTAGCAACGGCTTAAAACACGTCTGGAAATGTTATTGAAAACCGGCCATATATTTGTATGGTTAGCGCTGTTCACAATATGTCCTTTCTCTAATAATACCTTACTGATAGTGCGCGCCACCAGTCGCATTCACACAAAGAGCAAGGTAAGTGTAAGAGCTGTTGGAGAGGATTGCGGAAGGTGTATTTCACTAACTACTGCAACTTACGGCGTGCGACTTGGTGTTGCAGATAGCTACGACCGAATGGCAGCGCCGCCACAGGACGGAGACTGCTACAGACACGCTGGAGTGTTGAGGTAAGCTGGCATGATGCTGCCATTTTCTTTTACTGTATCACCTGTAATGGTCGATATAGTGCGACTTACAGCTTGCGGCAAGGTATAGCAGCTGGCTATGATTGATCGAATTGACTTCCTTTATCTGCACAGCTGCACTTCCGTCTTAGTGTGAATTCAGGAGATCCATTGACGCTTTGTGGAGATCGTGTTCATGGCCATGACTTTGTGTTCACGGGAGCGGATGGGCATGGCGTGCTGTATGGCCACGTACGGCGTACTTTCGACGAGATGGGTAGCTTGACTTGACCAGACCAAATCGAGCCTATACAAAGCTCACTAACCATGCGCCATCGAAGAAATATTTGCAACTCCACTAAGATACGACCTCAGCTGGAAGCGATTTAGCACAAGGCCGGTTGCGGGAAAGTGGCCAAGCATTGTTCTTGCAGCTACTGTTCGTCTACCAGTCAAGGCGTCGTGCTCAGCAGTTGAATACACTACGGCGTACTACGGATATTCGCATCTAGGAACCGCTACCTCGTGTAGCTGCTTACATACGGGAGCAAGAAATTAATGGCGTAGCAGCCACACAGCGCTACGCAGCCATTAGCCAAGCTCGTATCTCTCATGACGCGCCCATCCAGGTCCCAGACAATTCAACGATGCGGCAGCTGCAGTACATCGATCTACAAGCGGCAGATCTACAAGCTGAATTCCAAGAACATCAACATAATACCGAGGATTGCAGACTCGTGCGTGCGAAAGTTCATTGAGCCGTTGTGCCTGTTCTCCTGAACATAGCGGATCTCCGCGAGGTGCTGGGTTTGCCGGCTTACAGTCTGCGGCCGGCATTCTGTACACCACGCGAGTTTGACACCCGATCCAGTGACGGCATGGACGACGTGCACTAGATCGTCAGGAAGGCTAATGGCTAGGTACATTGATTTCGTTGATGCTGTATCCGCAGGGCTCATGCAAATTAGCAGCTACTGTTTCACTAGCTCTTGTGCATTGGTGCATGGCCACATGCAGTACTTCCTTCAGGCATTCCCTGAAAGCCAAAGTCGCACGCCGTTGAAGCCACAGTTTCAACAGTGACAACCCCACTTCGATCGGAATCATGTCTGGATTGTATGGTGGTAGAAAAAACGTAGCGCTCCGGTAGCATGCATGAGAACTTGCAGCTCCTCGTACATGTACATTTTCACTTTGTCGAGTACGCTAATTGACCGTGAAAGTGGCTATGGCTTGAGAAATGGGACAATCTGGGTCTTGAACACCTGTGGAACTTGCGTCTTATGAATGTATCTTCTTCACAGCCCCATCCGAAGAACCTTGTCACGTCCATGGTGGCAAGCACGGATACGCGCTTCCTCTAGAAAATGGCACATTCACCCAGTCCTAGTGTATTACGAGTAGACCAGCCTTGCTTCCGCAATACCGACCTGGACATGGCAAAGCATAATTCTTAAGGATCCATTGCACATTGCAAATAATGCACTACGGTCCATCTTTTGAAGCTTCGTCTATAATAACAAGCTGACCGGGTCCACTGTAGTACGGCTACAGCCGAGAATTAAACTCTCGACGCTCACTTGGCAAACTCTCAACAGCGCGTTTGGTGATCAGCTTTCGGGTAAAACCGAGGTCGAAGCGCAAGGCGCGACAAAGAGTAGCATCGGACAAACACAAACCACTAGGAGAAATCTCTTGGATAGCTGCATGCAGTTCACCAAAGTAAAACATGGACGTGTTTCTACGTACTATCGAACAAACTCACGCACAGGTTGGGTCACTTTGAGCACTTTTGACGCGTGACGTTCTTCTTTACGTTTCCCGAAGAATGAACCTGTTATACCATCTTGTTAGACCACGTGCAGATACCCCGAAAGAGTTCCTACCAGGCTAAGCTCAACATCGTAAACATGGACCACGCCATCTCAGATCAAGGGAAAACGGTCATTGGCGAGGTGCACGGGAGCCTCATAGAATGTATCTTTCTGCTGAAAAGCCCGAATACCGCTGCCAGCGACGGCAAACAGACTTTTGACTGATCGCAAGGACTTCGTCGGACTCCTCAACAAAATAACCCATTGCTTGCTAAAACGGACCATAAACTTATGTAATGTCAGATTATTAATAGCGATGGTCCGAAGCAAAAACTTACTTAAGTATTAATAATACTTTGAATGACTAATATACTGCTATTTTAGTAAGAAAAACAGCAAATAGTGGTGAGTGTTCGTTTGTTTGCACATATGCCATGAAAAAATGTATGTGTTCGCTTGTTGCCCTTGCCGTTTTAGCAAAATCGATTCATGCCACGACGAGTGCGATCCGCACCCCACACAAGCCCAACGTATCGTCGAGTTGTTTTTGAAGTGAGCCTGGTATGTGACAAACAGTGCCAACATCTCTGCCCTTCACGTTACGCGTGACGTGGCGACGCGACGCCTTTGCAACGACCTTGTTCACTCCTGAAGACGCTCAGTAACCGAACAGCAATAGCGCCGCGTCGAGCGAGCGTATTCCCCACCAACTTGACTCCACCATGGCCGCCACAGCCCCCTCCTCGACCGACATCAGCGCCATGCTGGACGTGGCCATCGCCGCCGCACGCCGCCGGCGCCCACATGAAGTCGCACCTGAGCACGTCGCGCGTGGAGAAGACCAAGTCGAGCAAGGACGACCTGGTCACGGTCGTGGACAAGCAGTGCCAGGACCTGGTGTTCGCCACCATCAAGGACACGTTCCCGACGCACGAGTTCCTGGGCGAGGAGAACGTGGCGCCCGGCAGCGAGGCCTCAAGCAGGCGCTGCAGCATCTGGTCAGCAAGGACTGGCTCTGGATCGTGGACCCCATCGACGGCACCACCAACTTTGTGCACCACCGCCCTGCCAGCGTGGTCTCTGTGGCCTGCGCACACCTGGGAGAGGTGGTGGTCGGCGTCATCTTCGACCCGTATCGTGACGAGCTGTTCACGGCGCAGAAGGGCAAGGGCACGTTCCTGAACGGCCAGCCGGCTCATGTGAGTCACGAGGCGTCGTTTTCCGAGGCGCTGATAGGCTTCGGCATTGGCACCAAGGACAGCGTGAGGCTGCCGATGCTGGACTGCGCGCGGGAGTTCTCCGCCCAGTGCAGAGGACTGCGTCTGCAGGGCGCGGCTGCGATCGAGCTCGCCTGGACGGCGTGCGGACGTCAATCGGTGCGTAGCGTCTATAGCTCTCCTGATCCCGTCATCACTACGTCTTGATGTCTGACTTGCTATGTTTTGCTATGCGTTGTGCTTGTGCCGCGGCGTGTTGTTTGCAGGCCTTCTACGAACTGGATCTGAACTCGTGGGACGTCGCGGCCGGCTCGCTGCTTGTGAAGGAGGCCGGCGGCCAGGTGTCCAACAGCGACGGCACGCCGTTCACGCTCAGCACGCGCAACATCGTGGTGTCCAACAACAATAGCGACATCCACCCGACCCTCATCGCACTCATTAAGAAGGCCGACGCCGTGACTGTGCGCAACTAGAGACCAGACCACCACCACCCAGCGGCAGGAGCTCCTCGCTTCTCATGCACCGCCATGCCACCGATTGATCCAGCGCCCAATCCCCAAGCTCCCACATCTCTTCCTCTCCCAAGCTGCAACCAACCAATACAGAAGATAGCATGGAGAGCCATAGGTTAGCAGGGCAGCAAGGCCAGCGGATGCAGACACCACGTCATTGCAGGCTGTAGCCACGTGCGTCAGCGAGTGTAGCCATGTCTCTCAATCGACGCTTTTCGTCCAATCGCCTATCCGCTCTATTCGCATCGTCCAATCGGACACAGTTCGGAATCCGGCCGGATCGTTTGAGCAGTCTGACGCTCCAGAAGGAGATCAGTTACAGTACCACCAACTAGGAGTCGACGTCTCTGCTGCCACGATGGAGCAGCCCCGGCGCAGTACCGTGTCAACACCTGGTTCTTCGTGTGCGGCCCACTGGCCGTCACCACATTCATGCTGGGGCTGGCCGCCAACCTGCACGTGTTCAAGAAGCACGGGCTGGCCTTCGAGCGCGTCATGGACCTGCGGCCGGACGAGGTGCCCACGGCACGCGGCGTGCTCAAGACGGCGCTGCTCATGGGCGCGTTGCAGCTGCTGATTTTCAACGGGGAGGCGGCGCGGCGCGGCGGCAGCTTCGGCGCGGACGAGACGCACATGGAGATGCTGCTGCTGGGCTACGTGGCCGTGGCGGCCTCACTGCTCTTCTGTCCCATGGACGTGCTGCACTACAAGTTTAGGATGTTCCTCCTGCGGAAATTAGGTGGGGTGGAGGGTGATTTTCTTGGAGGTGGAAGGTGATGATTGACGGAGTTTGGATGTTTGTTGTGGATGTGGTTGTAGCGCGCTGCTTGTGGCCGTTTCAGTACTTCTCGCTGAAGCTGCCGTCGCACGCCACGCCGTTCATTGAGGTGTTTATTGCGGACGGACTGACGTCGCTGTCCAAGTTTATCCAGGACCTGAGTGTCGCGCTGTTGCTGCTCTTGATGTCATTTGTGAACGAGCCGGAGGATCTGCGCCACTCATACATTTCCAAGCTCAAGGAGTCGCCGTTGCCGTACTTTGCGGCCAGCACGCCGTATATGTGAGGGTTGCCGTGAGAAGGACTGAGTGGCGGTTATAGGAGGGTCTTACGAGTGCTTTGTTGTCTCTGTGTAGTATTCGAGCAACGCAGTGTCTGATCTCGTTTCAGAGGACAACGAGCGTGAATGATCGCTTCCTTCACCTGCTCAACACGATGAAGTATTGCTCGAGCCTGCTGGTTATCTCCGTGGGAGCCTATCCGATGCTCATGGGACTTGCACGGCCAGAGCAGAGCAGCTTCTTTTGTTATGTGCAGTCTTCAATTCGCTATACTCGTTCCTCTGGGATGTCGTCATGGACTGGGGTCTCGGTCAGCCGAAGCTGCCTCGACGCGTCGCGTTCCTGCGTCACCATTTGACCTACCGACCGCGCAAGATTTACTACGCCATCATCGCTGTGGATTTCGTGCTGCGAATCATGTGGGTGGCCAAGTGGTGGGACTGGATGCACCAAGGCGTGCACTTTAAACTAGTTTCACAGGTGGCAGAGGTTGTCCGCCGGATTATCTGGAACTTCGTTCGCGTGGAGTGGCAGTGCATTAAGCTTGACATCCTTGGCAGCAAGAAGCTTTCTTCGGACAGCTTGGAGCTGGAAGAAATCATTGAAAATATGCCTCTCATGGATGAAGACGAGGATGATGATGACACCGACACTAAACCTAAACGGAGATCGACGAGCCGTTCGTTTTCTGCGGGAGCTAGTGGCACTGAAACGAGCAGTACGCTCAGTCAGAGCCCCCTCCTCGGGAGAAAATGGCAGTGAGCTCATCATCCAAGCAACGAGGAATACGTCGATGGCAGACGAGTCCATGATGGAAGGTGGGGACGAACACCAGGATAGAATGATTTCGCCTGCTGCCATCACCGTTGCTAGTTACCCAGGCAAACCGCAGGCGATGCGCGTAAGTGCCATTGACCGGATAGCCTCAACACACCTGCGGTCCAGCCGGGAGTCAAGCCGTGAGCTAAGCCAGGATACGGGTCCAAATAAAGCCATCCATAAGTCCGTCGTCGACAAGGCGGCCGATAAAATGTAAACTGAAGCAGTACAGCGTGACGCGCGCTACAAAAGCACATTATGAGATAGATGCACGTTTTTATTCCCCCACCTGCTCCATTCAATAGCAGCTTCATAAGTCGGTATCTTCAAGCATGGCCAGCCAAGAAGCTCTCGTTGTCTATCCCTTCAGCTTGAATCAAATTAATGCACATCGGCGCTTTCTACGCACTTCTTGAGTGGCGTGAGCGCAGGACGCAACTCGCTCGCGAGTGCGTGCAGAGCCCCAATGTGCGGCGAGTTGGGCGCCACCAGGGTGATCACCAGCGGCGCGTGGTTGATGTGAATCAGCACCACGTCGTCGAAGAACACCGTCACACTCTGCACAGGCCCGAACTTGAGCTTGCCAATCTGCAGCCAACGTCAACGTCAGTCGGGGACCATCGTCTTCACCCCAGTCTTCAAAAGCAGCTCTTACCTGCTCCGCCGCGCCAGCAAAGACCGTCGGCAGCACTGTCTCCGTGTACTCATAAGACAGCTCCGACTTCTCCTCCGCAGACACTACAGAAGCAGCAGGAAATACCCCACGTTAGCCGCCTCAGGAGGTCATCAAAGCCTCAATCCTTGGATTCTGTGAGCCACAAACCCTTCAGCAGCGGCACACCCTCCGACGTGCACACTAGAATCGCCTCTAACGCGTCGTATCTGCACCAGAATCCATAGAATTATCAATAATTAGGGTCCAGTGAACGGGGTTACCACTTTCGACGGCCTCGCACCTGCTCAGTACGTCGTTGAGCTTCTCCAGCAGGACCGGACTCTGTTACAGACACGCAGACACAGTGGTGGCATTCGTTAGAAGTCTCGGATGCGCTCGTGGACCGACCGAAGGGGACGCACCATCTCGGCGGCGGTCTCCATCTTCCTTAGTTTTGTGTGTTTTTGAGAATTGATTCAACCCCTATATAAGTGTGAAGGACCCCTAAAAGGGGCGTAATGAGGACATGTCCACAACGATACTTCCACGGCGCGCCGAAATCGTCGGCCGAATATTTGTCCAGAACGTGGTTATAAAAACATATTTAATGGGCGTACGGCGTGATGTACATAAAGACTAGATCACTTTCTGTCCATACGCATTAAGCAGGTCAATCCTGCCACCAAGCAAGCACACAAATCATCACGGTGATGTTAGTGGCAGATTCCATCTCGAGCTACTCTATAGCTGAATGCAATTAAAACGGATACGTCTGGAACCTCGTGGCCGCCGATGCTCCACGGATAAGGGGGACAGCGGCACCTGATGGTCGAGTGGAGTAAGACTACGGTCACCGCGTTACTTGCTCATTGGCGAATAGGAGTTACCGGGATGAAGAACCGATGCTCAATTCAGCAACAAACAACAAGCCACCAACGAGGACTCGCGAATCTGTTTCGGCCTCACGAAAAAGAAACAAGCATGAGCACAGCGCTGAAAGGAACACGCCAGATGCGCATGGCACTCGAACGCGATTACTTCCGTGAGAACAACAGTGGTTTGTATTAGATTGATAGTTGGATCAACAAGAACGCAGAGCGAGGCAAAGCAACGCAGCAGTGGCAACAAGGTGTGGCCGCGACACTTGACAGAAAGTGGTGGGGCTGGAAAGTGCGCTCGTGCCGGCAAGTGCTGTGTCGATCAATTGCTTGGCATGGTGATTCGTCACAGTTGTCGAAGGTGTCTTCGCTGCCTACCATCCGAAGCCGCCCCAGCCACCGTAGCCGCCCCAGCCGCCATAGCCGCCGTAGCCACCCCACGGGCCTCCCCACCCGTATCCGCCGAAGCCGGGTCCCCATCTGCCGCCCAACCACTCCTTCTTGTTGCCGTCCTTGGCGGCCTCGTTGGCGACACCGGCACCAGCAGCAGCTGGCTGAGTCGGCGGTTGGGCCTCGTTCTCGGGTGCCCTTGCGACGGCTGCCACCGCGTTGGGCGCGGCTGCGTTGGGTGCAGCGAGTGCCCGCAGTGTCGGGTTCGCCTGATAGTCGGCGGCAGCAACATTGGTGATGGCGACAAGCGCGGTGGCGGCGACGGTGAGAGCAGTGAACTTCATGGCCGCGGAGATGGCTTGTCTTGCGTAGTGGTCAGAGGCTGCGTCCACTGTGCGTGGAGGCAAGCAAGTTGTGTTGTGAGCGAGTGAACTGTCGTGGATGTCGGCGCGGTGAGAGTCTCGGACTTTGCGTGTTTGTTCATGAGACTGTCAGATGATCGTCTGTCGCAGTCGCAGTCGCTAGTCACTGCACATCCTCGTCTCGCATTTTGCATCGCATTTGATCCGAACGAAAAGACCGCGAGTTTTCTGCATTCGTGTGCACAGAAGGCATCGAAGTCGCTTCCTGCCACTCCGTCTGCTGTCATCGTCACGGCTGAGGCGACAGATAGTCAATGACACTGGCTGCATTTCATTTGCGTCCGTCGATGCAGCGGGACGGAGATTACGCGCGATTTTGACGTGCAGAACAGTGGACAAAGCTAGGTACTGGTGATGATTCACTTACAAGTGGAGATCATTGCGTGAACATGAGAGACGATCGTATAGTGAAAGGAGATACGCGTCACCACACGATGGTGCTCGAAGGCGCTCGAAGGCACGCATTTTGCAATCAACAGCGTAGCAGCGCTGCAGAGGTATACTACTACTCGTTGACGTTGACGAGTTCCTCGAAGCCACGCCCATGCTCGGCGAGGGTTTCAAGTCTGTTCAGCTTGCGATGCACGTTGGATGCAATGAGTCATGAAGTTAAGAGCAATGGCGCACAAGGAGAGTCAAGATGCTACAGATTCGGCAAGAACAAAGGTGTATTTGATTGGATTAGCGGTGGCATTGCAGCGAAAAGAAGACTGAGCTGGCCCGCGCAGCGACGAAGTAAACGAAGACAAGGGGGATTGCGGCACCTGATGGTCGAGTGGAGAAGTTAATGGTGCTCCGCGTTCTTGCTCATTGGCGAATAGGGAGTTGCCGGGAAGAAGAACCGATGCTCAATTCAGCAACAAACAACAAGCCACCAACGAGGACTCGCGAATCTGTTTCGGCCTCACGAAAAAGAAACAAGCATGAGCACAGCGCTGAAAGGAACACGCCAGATGCGCATGGCACTCGAACGCGATTACTTCCGTGAGAACAACAGTGGTTTGTATTAGATTGATAGTTGGATCAACAAGAACGCAGAGCGAGGCAAAGCAACGCAGCAGTGGCAACAAGGTGTGGCCGCGACACTTGACAGAAAGTGGTGGGGCTGGAAAGTGCGCTCGTGCCGGCAAGTGCTGTGTCGATCAATTGCTTGGCATGGTGATTCGTCACAGTTGTCGAAGGTGTCTTCGCTGCCTACCATCCGAAGCCGCCCCAGCCACCGTAGCCGCCCCAGCCGCCATAGCCGCCGTAGCCACCCCACGGGCCTCCCCACCCGTATCCGCCGAAGCCGGGTCCCCATCTGCCGCCCAACCACTCCTTCTTGTTGCCGTCCTTGGCGGCCTCGTTGGCGACACCGGCACCAGCAGCAGCTGGCTGAGTCGGCGGTTGGGCCTCGTTCTCGGGTGCCCTTGCGACGGCTGCCACCGCGTTGGGCGCGGCTGCGTTGGGTGCAGCGAGTGCCCGCAGTGTCGGGTTCGCCTGATAGTCGGCGGCAGCAACATTGGTGATGGCGACAAGCGCGGTGGCGGCGACGGTGAGAGCAGTGAACTTCATGGCCGCGGAGATGGCTTGTCTTGCGTAGTGGTCAGAGGCTGCGTCTACTGTGCGTGGAGGCAAGCAAGTTGTGTTGTGAGCGAGTGAACTGTCGTGGATGTCGGCGCGGTGAGAGTCTCGGACTTTGCGTGTTTGTTCATGAGACTGTCAGATGATCGTCTGTCGCAGTCGCAGTCGCTAGTCACTGCACATCCTCGTCTCGCATTTTGCATCGCATTTGATCCGAACGAAAAGACCGCGAGTTTTCTGCATTCGTGTGCACAGAAGGCATCGAAGTCGCTTCCTGCCACTCCGTCTGCTGTCATCGTCACGGCTGAGGCGACAGATAGTCAATGACACTGGC
This sequence comes from Phytophthora constricta, assembly GCA_011947335.1. Classification (NCBI taxonomy): domain Eukaryota; phylum Oomycota; class Peronosporomycetes; order Peronosporales; family Peronosporaceae; genus Phytophthora; species Phytophthora constricta. The sequence continues at coordinate 116,955 of JAAVTI010000657.1, read as the reverse complement.
TGCATTTCATTTGCGTCCGTCGATGCAGCGGGACGGAGATTACGCGCGATTTTGACGTGCAGAACAGTGGACAAAGCTAGGTACTGGTGATGATTCACTTACAAGTGGAGATCATTGCGTGAACATGAGAGACGATCGTATAGTGAAAGGAGATACGCGTCACCACACGATGGTGCTCGAAGGCGCTCGAAGGCACGCATTTTGCAATCAACAGCGTAGCAGCGCTGCAGAGGTATACTACTACTCGTTGACGTTGACGAGTTCCTCGAAGCCACGCCCATGCTCGGCGAGGGTTTCAAGTCTGTTCAGCTTGCGATGCACGTTGGATGCAATGAGTCATGAAGTTAAGAGCAATGGCGCACAAGGAGAGTCAAGATGCTACAGATTCGGCAAGAACAAAGGTGTATTTGATTGGATTAGCGGTGGCATTGCAGCGAAAAGAAGACTGAGCTGGCCCGCGCAGCGACGAAGTAAACGAAGACAAGGGGGATTGCGGCACCTGATGGTCGAGTGGAGAAGTTAATGGTGCTCCGCGTTCTTGCTCATTGGCGAATAGGGAGTTGCCGGGAAGAAGAACCGATGCTCAATTCAGCAACAAACAACAAGCCACCAACGAGGACTCGCGAATCTGTTTCGGCCTCACGAAAAAGAAACAAGCATGAGCACAGCGCTGAAAGGAACACGCCAGATGCGCATGGCACTCGAACGCGATTACTTCCGTGAGAACAACAGTGGTTTGTATTAGATTGATAGTTGGATCAACAAGAACGCAGAGCGAGGCAAAGCAACGCAGCAGTGGCAACAAGGTCTGGCCGCGACACTTGACAGAAAGTGGTGGGGCTGGAAAGTGCGCTCGTGCCGGCAAGTGCTGTGTCGATCAATTGCTTGGCATGGTGATTCGTCACAGTTGTCGAAGGTGTCTTCGCTGCCTACCATCCGAAGCCGCCCCAGCCACCGTAGCCGCCCCAGCCGCCATAGCCGCCGTAGCCACCCCACGGGCCTCCCCACCCGTATCCGCCGAAGCCGGGTCCCCATCTGCCGCCCAACCACTCCTTCTTGTTGCCGTCCTTGGCGGCCTCGTTGGCGACACCGGCACCAGCAGCAGCTGGCTGAGTCGGCGGTTGGGCCTCGTTCTCGGGTGCCCTTGCGACGGCTGCCACCGCGTTGGGCGCGGCTGCGTTGGGTGCAGCGAGTGCCCGCAGTGTCGGGTTCGCCTGATAGTCGGCGGCAGCAACATTGGTGATGGCGACAAGCGCGGTGGCGGCGACGGTGAGAGCAGTGAACTTCATGGCCGCGGAGATGGCTTGTCTTGCGTAGTGGTCAGAGGCTGCGTCTACTGTGCGTGGAGGCAAGCAAGTTGTGTTGTGAGCGAGTGAACTGTCGTGGATGTCGGCGCGGTGAGAGTCTCGGACTTTGCGTGTTTGTTCATGAGACTGTCAGATGATCGTCTGTCGCAGTCGCAGTCGCTAGTCACTGCACATCCTCGTCTCGCATTTTGCATCGCATTTGATCCGAACGAAAAGACCGCGAGTTTTCTGCATTCGTGTGCACAGAAGGCATCGAAGTCGCTTCCTGCCACTCCGTCTGCTGTCATCGTCACGGCTGAGGCGACAGATAGTCAATGACACTGGCTGCATTTCATTTGCGTCCGTCGATGCAGCGGGACGGAGATTACGCGCGATTTTGACGTGCAGAACAGTGGACAAAGCTAGGTACTGGTGATGATTCACTTACAAGTGGAGATCATTGCGTGAACATGAGAGACGATCGTATAGTGAAAGGAGATACGCGTCACCACACGATGGTGCTCGAAGGCGCTCGAAGGCACGCATTTTGCAATCAACAGCGTAGCAGCGCTGCAGAGGTATACTACTACTCGTTGACGTTGACGAGTTCCTCGAAGCCACGCCCATGCTCGGCGAGGGTTTCAAGTCTGTTCAGCTTGCGATGCACGTTGGATGCAATGAGTCATGAAGTTAAGAGCAATGGCGCACAAGGAGAGTCAAGATGCTACAGATTCGGCAAGAACAAAGGTGTATTTGATTGGATTAGCGGTGGCATTGCAGCGAAAAGAAGACTGAGCTGGCCCGCGCAGCGACGAAGTAAACGAAGACAAGGGGGATTGCGGCACCTGATGGTCGAGTGGAGAAGTTAATGGTGCTCCGCGTTCTTGCTCATTGGCGAATAGGGAGTTGCCGGGAAGAAGAACCGATGCTCAATTCAGCAACAAACAACAAGCCACCAACGAGGACTCGCGAATCTGTTTCGGCCTCACGAAAAAGAAACAAGCATGAGCACAGCGCTGAAAGGAACACGCCAGATGCGCATGGCACTCGAACGCGATTACTTCCGTGAGAACAACAGTGGTTTGTATTAGATTGATAGTTGGATCAACAAGAACGCAGAGCGAGGCAAAGCAACGCAGCAGTGGCAACAAGGTCTGGCCGCGACACTTGACAGAAAGTGGTGGGGCTGGAAAGTGCGCTCGTGCCGGCAAGTGCTGTGTCGATCAATTGCTTGGCATGGTGATTCGTCACAGTTGTCGAAGGTGTCTTCGCTGCCTACCATCCGAAGCCGCCCCAGCCACCGTAGCCGCCCCAGCCGCCATAGCCGCCGTAGCCACCCCACGGGCCTCCCCACCCGTATCCGCCGAAGCCGGGTCCCCATCTGCCGCCCAACCACTCCTTCTTGTTGCCGTCCTTGGCGGCCTCGTTGGCGACACCGGCACCAGCAGCAGCTGGCTGAGTCGGCGGTTGGGCCTCGTTCTCGGGTGCCCTTGCGACGGCTGCCACCGCGTTGGGCGCGGCTGCGTTGGGTGCAGCGAGTGCCCGCAGTGTCGGGTTCGCCTGATAGTCGGCGGCAGCAACATTGGTGATGGCGACAAGCGCGGTGGCGGCGACGGTGAGAGCAGTGAACTTCATGGCCGCGGAGATGGCTTGTCTTGCGTAGTGGTCAGAGGCTGCGTCTACTGTGCGTGGAGGCAAGCAAGTTGTGTTGTGAGCGAGTGAACTGTCGTGGATGTCGGCGCGGTGAGAGTCTCGGACTTTGCGTGTTTGTTCATGAGACTGTCAGATGATCGTCTGTCGCAGTCGCAGTCGCTAGTCACTGCACATCCTCGTCTCGCATTTTGCATCGCATTTGATCCGAACGAAAAGACCGCGAGTTTTCTGCATTCGTGTGCACAGAAGGCATCGAAGTCGCTTCCTGCCACTCCGTCTGCTGTCATCGTCACGGCTGAGGCGACAGATAGTCAATGACACTGGCTGCATTTCATTTGCGTCCGTCGATGCAGCGGGACGGAGATTACGCGCGATTTTGACGTGCAGAACAGTGGACAAAGCTAGGTACTGGTGATGATTCACTTACAAGTGGAGATCATTGCGTGAACATGAGAGACGATCGTATAGTGAAAGGAGATACGCGTCACCACACGATGGTGCTCGAAGGCGCTCGAAGGCACGCATTTTGCAATCAACAGCGTAGCAGCGCTGCAGAGGTATACTACTACTCGTTGACGTTGACGAGTTCCTCGAAGCCACGCCCATGCTCGGCGAGGGTTTCAAGTCTGTTCAGCTTGCGATGCACGTTGGATGCAATGAGTCATGAAGTTAAGAGCAATGGCGCACAAGGAGAGTCAAGATGCTACAGATTCGGCAAGAACAAAGGTGTATTTGATTGGATTAGCGGTGGCATTGCAGCGAAAAGAAGACTGAGCTGGCCCGCGCAGCGACGAAGTAAACGAAGACAAGGGGGATTGCGGCACCTGATGGTCGAGTGGAGAAGTTAATGGTGCTCCGCGTTCTTGCTCATTGGCGAATAGGGAGTTGCCGGGAAGAAGAACCGATGCTCAATTCAGCAACAAACAACAAGCCACCAACGAGGACTCGCGAATCTGTTTCGGCCTCACGAAAAAGAAACAAGCATGAGCACAGCGCTGAAAGGAACACGCCAGATGCGCATGGCACTCGAACGCGATTACTTCCGTGAGAACAACAGTGGTTTGTATTAGATTGATAGTTGGATCAACAAGAACGCAGAGCGAGGCAAAGCAACGCAGCAGTGGCAACAAGGTGTGGCCGCGACACTTGACAGAAAGTGGTGGGGCTGGAAAGTGCGCTCGTGCCGGCAAGTGCTGTGTCGATCAATTGCTTGGCATGGTGATTCGTCACAGTTGTCGAAGGTGTCTTCGCTGCCTACCATCCGAAGCCGCCCCAGCCACCGTAGCCGCCCCAGCCGCCATAGCCGCCGTAGCCACCCCACGGGCCTCCCCACCCGTATCCGCCGAAGCCGGGTCCCCATCTGCCGCCCAACCACTCCTTCTTGTTGCCGTCCTTGGCGGCCTCGTTGGCGACACCGGCACCAGCAGCAGCTGGCTGAGTCGGCGGTTGGGCCTCGTTCTCGGGTGCCCTTGCGACGGCTGCCACCGCGTTGGGCGCGGCTGCGTTGGGTGCAGCGAGTGCCCGCAGTGTCGGGTTCGCCTGATAGTCGGCGGCAGCAACATTGGTGATGGCGACAAGCGCGGTGGCGGCGACGGTGAGAGCAGTGAACTTCATGGCCGCGGAGATGGCTTGTCTTGCGTAGTGGTCAGAGGCTGCGTCTACTGTGCGTGGAGGCAAGCAAGTTGTGTTGTGAGCGAGTGAACTGTCGTGGATGTCGGCGCGGTGAGAGTCTCGGACTTTGCGTGTTTGTTCATGAGACTGTCAGATGATCGTCTGTCGCAGTCGCAGTCGCTAGTCACTGCACATCCTCGTCTCGCATTTTGCATCGCATTTGATCCGAACGAAAAGACCGCGAGTTTTCTGCATTCGTGTGCACAGAAGGCATCGAAGTCGCTTCCTGCCACTCCGTCTGCTGTCATCGTCACGGCTGAGGCGACAGATAGTCAATGACACTGGCTGCATTTCATTTGCGTCCGTCGATGCAGCGGGACGGAGATTACGCGCGATTTTGACGTGCAGAACAGTGGACAAAGCTAGGTACTGGTGATGATTCACTTACAAGTGGAGATCATTGCGTGAACATGAGAGACGATCGTATAGTGAAAGGAGATACGCGTCACCACACGATGGTGCTCGAAGGCGCTCGAAGGCACGCATTTTGCAATCAACAGCGTAGCAGCGCTGCAGAGGTATACTACTACTCGTTGACGTTGACGAGTTCCTCGAAGCCACGCCCATGCTCGGCGAGGGTTTCAAGTCTGTTCAGCTTGCGATGCACGTTGGATGCAATGAGTCATGAAGTTAAGAGCAATGGCGCACAAGGAGAGTCAAGATGCTACAGATTCGGCAAGAACAAAGGTGTATTTGATTGGATTAGCGGTGGCATTGCAGCGAAAAGAAGACTGAGCTGGCCCGCGCAGCGACGAAGTAAACGAAGACAAGGGGGATTGCGGCACCTGATGGTCGAGTGGAGAAGTTAATGGTGCTCCGCGTTCTTGCTCATTGGCGAATAGGGAGTTGCCGGGAAGAAGAACCGATGCTCAATTCAGCAACAAACAACAAGCCACCAACGAGGACTCGCGAATCTGTTTCGGCCTCACGAAAAAGAAACAAGCATGAGCACAGCGCTGAAAGGAACACGCCAGATGCGCATGGCACTCGAACGCGATTACTTCCGTGAGAACAACAGTGGTTTGTATTAGATTGATAGTTGGATCAACAAGAACGCAGAGCGAGGCAAAGCAACGCAGCAGTGGCAACAAGGTGTGGCCGCGACACTTGACAGAAAGTGGTGGGGCTGGAAAGTGCGCTCGTGCCGGCAAGTGCTGTGTCGATCAATTGCTTGGCATGGTGATTCGTCACAGTTGTCGAAGGTGTCTTCGCTGCCTACCATCCGAAGCCGCCCCAGCCACCGTAGCCGCCCCAGCCGCCATAGCCGCCGTAGCCACCCCACGGGCCTCCCCACCCGTATCCGCCGAAGCCGGGTCCCCATCTGCCGCCCAACCACTCCTTCTTGTTGCCGTCCTTGGCGGCCTCGTTGGCGACACCGGCACCAGCAGCAGCTGGCTGAGTCGGCGGTTGGGCCTCGTTCTCGGGTGCCCTTGCGACGGCTGCCACCGCGTTGGGCGCGGCTGCGTTGGGTGCAGCGAGTGCCCGCAGTGTCGGGTTCGCCTGATAGTCGGCGGCAGCAACATTGGTGATGGCGACAAGCGCGGTGGCGGCGACGGTGAGAGCAGTGAACTTCATGGCCGCGGAGATGGCTTGTCTTGCGTAGTGGTCAGAGGCTGCGTCTACTGTGCGTGGAGGCAAGCAAGTTGTGTTGTGAGCGAGTGAACTGTCGTGGATGTCGGCGCGGTGAGAGTCTCGGACTTTGCGTGTTTGTTCATGAGACTGTCAGATGATCGTCTGTCGCAGTCGCAGTCGCTAGTCACTGCACATCCTCGTCTCGCATTTTGCATCGCATTTGATCCGAACGAAAAGACCGCGAGTTTTCTGCATTCGTGTGCACAGAAGGCATCGAAGTCGCTTCCTGCCACTCCGTCTGCTGTCATCGTCACGGCTGAGGCGACAGATAGTCAATGACACTGGCTGCATTTCATTTGCGTCCGTCGATGCAGCGGGACGGAGTTACGCGCGATTTTGACGTGCAGAACAGTGGACAAAGCTAGGTACTGGTGATGATTCACTTACAAGTGGAGATCATTGCGTGAACATGAGAGACGATCGTATAGTGAAAGGAGATACGCGTCACCACACGATGGTGCTCGAAGGCGCTCGAAGGCACGCATTTTGCAATCAACAGCGTAGCAGCGCTGCAGAGGTATACTACTACTCGTTGACGTTGACGAGTTCCTCGAAGCCACGCCCATGCTCGGCGAGGGTTTCAAGTCTGTTCAGCTTGCGATGCACGTTGGATGCAATGAGTCATGAAGTTAAGAGCAATGGCGCACAAGGAGAGTCAAGATGCTACAGATTCGGCAAGAACAAAGGTGTATTTGATTGGATTAGCGGTGGCATTGCAGCGAAAAGAAGACTGAGCTGGCCCGCGCAGCGACGAAGTAAACGAAGACAAGGGGGATTGCGGCACCTGATGGTCGAGTGGAGAAGTTAATGGTGCTCCGCGTTCTTGCTCATTGGCGAATAGGGAGTTGCCGGGAAGAAGAACCGATGCTCAATTCAGCAACAAACAACAAGCCACCAACGAGGACTCGCGAATCTGTTTCGGCCTCACGAAAAAGAAACAAGCATGAGCACAGCGCTGAAAGGAACACGCCAGATGCGCATGGCACTCGAACGCGATTACTTCCGTGAGAACAACAGTGGTTTGTATTAGATTGATAGTTGGATCAACAAGAACGCAGAGCGAGGCAAAACAACGCAGCAGTGGCAACAAGGTGTGGCCGCGACACCTGACAGAAAGTGGTGGGGCTGGAAAGTGCGCTCGTGCCGGCAAGTGCTGTGTCGATCAATTGCTTGGCATGGTGATTCGTCACAGTTGTCGAAGGTGTCTTCGCTGCCTACCATCCGAAGCCGCCCCAGCCACCGTAGCCGCCCCAGCCGCCATAGCCGCCATAGCCACCCCACGGGCCTCCCCACCCGTATCCGCCGAAGCCGGGTCCCCATCTGCCGCCCAACCACTCCTTCTTGTTGCCGTCCTGGCGGCCTCGTTGGCGACACCGGCACCAGCAGCAGCTGGCTGAGTCGGCGGTTGGGCCTCGTTCTCGGGTGCCCTTGCGACGGCTGCCACCGCGTTGGGCGCGGCTGCGTTGGGTGCAGCGAGTGCCCGCAGTGTCGGGTTCGCCTGATAGTCGGCGGCAGCAACATTGGTGATGGCGACAAGCGCGGTGGCGGCGACGGTGAGAGCAGTGAACTTCATGGCCGCGGAGATGGCTTGTCTTGCGTAGTGGTCAGAGGCTGCGTCTACTGTGCGTGGAGGCAAGCAAGTTGTGTTGTGAGCGAGTGAACTGTCGTGGATGTCGGCGCGGTGAGAGTCTCGGACTTTGCGTGTTTGTTCATGAGACTGTCAGATGATCGTCTGTCGCAGTCGCAGTCGCTAGTCACTGCACATCCTCGTCTCGCATTTTGCATCGCATTTGATCCGAACGAAAAGACCGCGAGTTTTCTGCATTCGTGTGCACAGAAGGCATCGAAGTCGCTTCCTGCCACTCCGTCTGCTGTCATCGTCACGGCTGAGGCGACAGATAGTCAATGACACTGGCTGCATTTCATTTGCGTCCGTCGATGCAGCGGGACGGAGATTACGCGCGATTTTGACGTGCAGAACAGTGGACAAAGCTAGGTACTGGTGATGATTCACTTACAAGTGGAGATCATTGCGTGAACATGAGAGACGATCGTATAGTGAAAGGAGCTGAGCACACTCTGATGCTTCACGGTAATAATGGCGATCGGTGTGCGAGTTTGGAGACGCCTGGGCGACGAGGGTAAACGCCTTGCGTTTCACTTAGCAGGCGCCGTGCGTGTCTAGTCGTTACCTACCTCCGTCGCGTCTTGAACTGCATCTAATCCGAACGAGAAGACCGCGAGTGTGTGTGTTCATCGAGTCAAGGTCGCCCCTATCGGTCACTCCGCCGTCGTTGATAGCTGCGGTTCATTAATCGGCAGACATCTTGATAGTTGTGGCTATATTTTGGGTCCAAGGCAAGCTAAAACTCAACAGAGCATTGTGATGCTCGCTTCCAAGCAGACTCATAACGCGTTCTGCCTCGAACCTGGCAAACCACAAACTTCTACGTACAAGAGTCGCCGCACTGATGAAGTTCTCCGTTTTCCTGGTGGCTCTGGTCGCTACGGTCGCCGTTGCTACCGCCACTGCCACCGCCACTACCACTGCCACAGCTACTGCCACAGCCAGTGCCAGTGCCACTTCCACTGCCACTGCTACTGCCACTGCTGATGAGCCAGCCGTGAAGACTCCAGCTGAAGCACTCGAGACGGTGCAGAGTGCCGCGCTGCCGCCTGACGGCGTCAAGATGACGGGAACAGTCGAAAATATTGATCCACCAAGCCAAGCTGCTTTGAAGGAAGCGAGTGAGGTCGATCACCAGGAGCAGTTCTGGGGCCTCTGGTGGCGGATGGGGACTCGGTGGCTGGGGCGGTTGGGGCGGTTGGGGTGGTTTCGGGCCCTACCGCTTCGGCTTCTTCTACGGCGTGGCTGGGCTCTACCCGTGGGCTACTGGAACCTCTTCGGTGCTGGTCTGTACAGCGGTGGGTGCGGCCTGGGCATTCCGTTCGGTGGTCTCTACTACTGCTGAGTCGTGATAGCAGCTCCAGAAAGCCATGCTGCAGCTTGTTGCAAGTGCTGCCTCGAGTTTCGTCAAAGAAGAGGGTCGACATATCAAGGGCTAGCGACGCAATATTCCATAATCAACGTTGCCTTGCCGACTTGTGCTCTGTGCTTTGACATCGAGTCCGCTAGCAGTTGCACTTGTCGCAGCGTCGCCCTCGCCAAGGATTTTTGCATGCGTTGCTTGAAGCGGGTCCAACTCAAATGCCGTCTACGAACCCAACAATTTCCTGTCTTATCCTCTGCAACGTCAGCCTGCTAAAGCGTCCCTTAGTCAGTCCTCAAGTCGTCTGCTTCAGGGCAACAACAACAAATACTTACGGCTCATGACGACGCTACCGCACATGCATGACCGCTGAACGCTGTGTGTCGTCATCGGCCACCCTAAAAGGTGCAGATCGAGATATAGCACTCATGCGTTGATTGCACGCGACGCCAGCCCGTCGCGCCGACTCCATTTTTTCTCGTACTCCGACGAGAACGAGCCGCGCAGGCACCCACCAACATCCAGGCGGACCGCGGCGCTGCTCGAGTACGCGCACGCCGCGCAATAAACGTTGCATGTCTTTCAGAGCCTGCTGCTTGGTGTCAAATGATGATGCGGCATAGCGCCGTCCGTCGCCATAGAAACCGTCGGGACTTTCATGACGCGGCGCCGCTTCGTCCGCCAATGGGCGCCTCTGAATCGCCGATAAACAGTTTCGGCCAATCCTCGCCGAGTGCCATGCGCGACTACTTCAATCGCGTGTCTGTACCGCATTGAAGTGAAGTCGCCGCAAGTGAATCTTTTCCATTCAGCAATCTGCCGCCCAATCACCAAGTTCGCTAACAAGAACCAGACCGCCAAGCCAAGATGGCCATGACCCTACAGCAAACCGCCAGCACGCCCGCGGCCTTCAACGTGGCGCTGCTGGACATCGCGCACAGCCGCCGGACCATCTACGAGCACGCGCGTCCTGAGAGAACGCCGCTGCAGCGTGCTGCCTGTGGACACGTTCGACAACGCCAGCGACGAGCTGGAAGACGCCTACGCCCGCAACATGGCGCGCTACTTCGAGAGGCGTCGGCCGTGGCTAGAAGCTGCAGCATGCCGGTGTCTCACCTCAAGAAGGCGCTGGACACGGCGCTGCTGCAGCTGGCGCACAGCCGACGCTCCATCTACGAGAAGACACGGCTGTCAGGTGAGCACCGCAGCGCACATCGCATGCGCCGACGGACCACAAGGCCGAGGGAGCGGACTCGTGCTCGGACTCGATGGACCGGTCGTATGCGAATGCGATGGTCAACTACTTTGTGACGAAGAGCTCCAGTCGATTGTGAACAAGAAGGAGATGAAGTGAGAGGCCCCGGCATTTAATCGCTGCAGGGGAGGAACAAAGGAACAAACGAAATACATGTAAAAGTTAGCTGCGAACTGGAAGCGTTGTTGTTCGGCTCTCGCGACTCGATAATACGCTGTTTCATTAACCACGGTCGTAAATTTGTTTAGCATAACGTTGAGTAGAATGGATATACGTGGTGTTCATGAGGAGAGTTTAAACTGATGCTGAGTTGCCAGTTTTTGCTATCTAATGTTTGTCTTATCGCTGTACGCATCTTGTTCTCAAGTAGCTTAACCAATTCTCTCTACCCTCATCATCACTTCTCCTTTGCAGGCACTTGAATGGAAGCGCGTAGTCGGATCCTTGAGCAGTATCGATGCCAGTCTCTGCGGTGAAGCATGCCTTGTGCCAAAGTGAATGAACGAGATCGATGGGCCGCATAGTACGCTATCGAATGTAGTTTTGTATAGTCTTCTCGAATTCCTGTCCGACACCGTTGCTGTGGTAAATGCTTCCTGTCTTTGAAGCAGGACGCAAAGCACAGCAACGGACAGGAATTCGAGAAGACTATACAAAACTACATTCGATAGCGTACTATTGCACATCGATCTCTCGTTCATTCACTTTGGCACGAGGCATGCTTCGCCGCAGAGACTGGCATCGATACTGCTCAAGGATCCGACTACGCGCTTCCATTCAAGTGCCTGCAAAGGAGAAGTGATGATGAGGGTAGAGAGAATTGGTTAAGCTACTTGAGAACAAGATGCGTACAGCGATAAGACAAACATTAGATAGCAAAAACTGGCAACTCAGCATCAGTTTAAACTCTCCTCATGAACACCACGTATATCCATTCTACTCAACGTTATGCTAAACAAATTTACGACCGTGGTTAATGAAACAGCGTATTATCCCGAGTCGCAGAGCCAGACAACAACGCTTCCAGTTCGCAGCTAACTTTACATGTATTTCGTTTGTTCCTTTGTTCCTCCCCCTGCAGCGATTAAATACGTTCCGGGGCCTCTCACTTCATCTCCTTCTTGTTCACAATCGACTGGAGCTCTTCGTCACAAAGTAGTTGACCATCGCATTCGCATACGACCGGTCCATCGAGTCCGAGCACGAGTCCGCTCCTCGGCCTTGTGGTCCGTCGGCAGCATGCGATGTGCGCTGCGGTGCTCACCTGACAGCCGTGTCTTCTCGTAGATGGAGCGTCGGCTGTGCGCCAGCTGCAGCAGCGCCGTGTCCAGCGCCTTCTTGAGGTGAGACACCGGCATGCTGCAGCTTCTAGCCACGGCCGACGCCTCTCCGAAGTAGCGCGCCATGTTGCGGGCGTAGGCGTCTTCCAGCTCGTCGCTGGCGTTGTCGAACGTGTCCACAGGCAGCACGCTGCAGCGGTGGCGGTTCTCTCCAGACATGCGCGAGTGCTCGTAGATGGTCCGGCGGCTGTGCGCGATGTCCAGCAGCGCCACGTTGAAGGCCGCGGGCGTGCTGGCGGTTTGCTGTAGGGTCATGGCCATCTTGGCTTGGCTTGGTCTGGTTCTTGTTAGCGAACTTGGTGATTGGGCGGCAGATTGCTGAATGGAAAAGATTCACTTGCGGCGACTTCACTTCAATGTGCGGTACAGACACGCGATTGAAGTAGTCGCGCATGGCACTCGGCGAGGATTGGCCGAAACGGTGTTTATCGGCGATTCAGAGGCGCCCATTGGCGGACGAAGCGGCGCCGCGTCATAGACGAGTCCCCGACGGTTTCTATGGCGACGGACGAGCGTATCTATGCCGCCCGTCACATTTGACACCAAGCAGCAGATTAAAATCGCCGTCGAAGCCAAGCATGCAACTCTGTTGTCGCATTGCCCTGGCGTTTTATGCGCGTAGACTCGAGCAAGCACCGCGGTCCGTGGCTGGATGGCTGTAGTGGGTGCCTGCGCGGCTCGTTCTCGTGGAGTACGAGAAAAATGGAGTCGGCGCGACGGGCTGGCGTCGCGTGCAATCAACGCATGAGTGCTATATCTCGATCTGCACCTTTAGGGTGGCCGATGACGACACACAGCGTTCAGCGGTCATGCATGTGCGGTAGCGTCGTCATGAGCCGTAAGTATTTGTTGTTGTTGCCCTGAAGCAGACGACTTGAGGACTGACTAAGGGACGCTTTAGCAGGCTGACGTTGCAGAGGATAAGACAGGAAATTGTTGGGTTCGTAGACGGCATTTGAGTTGGACCCGCTTCAAGCAACGCATGCAAAAATCCTTGGCGAGGGCGACGCTGCGACAAGTGCAACTGCTAGCGGACTCGATGTCAAAGCACAGAGCACAAGTCGGCAAGGCAACGTTGATTATGGAATATTGCGTCGCTAGCCCTTGATATGTCGACCCTCTTCTTTGACGAAACTCGAGGCAGCACTTGCAACAAGCTGCAGCATGGCTTTCTGGAGCTGCTATCACGACTCAGCAGTAGTAGAGACCACCGAACGGAATGCCCAGGCCGCACCCACCGCTGTACAGACCAGCACCGAAGAGGTTCCAGTAGCCCAACGGGTAGGCCCAGCCAGGGTATCCGCCGTAGAGGAAGCCGAAGCGGTAGGGCCCGAAACCACCCCAGCCGCCCCAACCGCCCCAGCCGCCGAGTCCCCATCCACCACCCAGGCCCCAACCTCCCAGCCCCCAACCACCCGGACCCCAGAACTGCTCCTGGTGACCCCGCTCACTCACTTCCTTCACCGCAGCTTGGCTTGGTGGATCAATATTTTCGACGGTTCCCGTCATTGTGACGCCGTCGGGTAACGCAGCACTCTGCACCGTCTTGAGCTTTAGCTGAGGTCTTCACATCAACAGCGGTAGCGCCAGTGGCGGTGACGGTGGCAACAGCGACCGTAGCGAGCAGAGCCACGAGGAAAACGGAGAACTTCATCGTTACGGCGACTCTTGTGTGTGGAAGTGCTAGATGCTTGTGGGTTTGTTGCCAGGTTGGAGGCAGAACGCGTTATGATTCAGCCTGGAAGCGAGCACCACAATGCTCCGTTGACTTTGCCACGACTTGGAATACATAGCAAAAACTAACAAGATGTCTGCCGATTGATGAACCGCAGCCATTGTGACAACGACGGCGAGTGACCGACAGGGGGCGACCATAAAGCTTTCTGCGAACACACACAGAAAACACGTGGGCTTCCTGTTCGGTTAACATGCAATGCAAGACGCGACGCAAGGTAGGCAATGACTAGCCATCACCTCGTTGGCCTTGCCGACAACGCTCGCTCACAACACAACTTTCTAGCTACTCGCAGCTTCTGATGAAGACCGAACCACTAAATCATCGCCGCGACCATGAAGTTCACTGCTCTCGCCGTCACCGCACTCGCTGCCGTCACCAATGTTGCTGCTGCCGACTATCAGTCGAACCCGGCGCTGCGGGCACTCGCTGCAGGACCACCCGAGAACAAGACCCAACCGCCAGCTCAGGGTGCCGCCAATGAGGCCGCGAATGACGGCAAGAAGAAAGAGTGGTGGGGTGGCAGATGGGGACCCGGCTTCGGCGGATACGGGTGGGGAGGCCCGTGGGGTGGCTACGGTGGCTGGGGCGGCTTCGGATTGTAGGCAGCGAAGACACCGTCGAGAACTGTTACGAATCACCTCGCCAAGCAATCGATCGACCTAGTACATTGCGGCGCGTGCACATTGTCCAGCCCGATTACTTGTGTGAAGTGTCGCGGCCAGGTCTTGTTGCCACTCGCTTGTCTTGTCTTGCCTCGCTCTGAGTCTTCAAGGCACTGATCACCAATCTAATCAAAATCAACATTTGCTCTCGCTGAAACTGTTGTATCTTCGCTTGTCGTCGTTTAGACTTTGGTGTTATTAATACGTGTCATACTTTCGTGGATGCACCCCACATTGATCCCCTTCTAGCTGTCATTAGTCGCCGTCTTCCTCGCCACCTATTCGCCCTCGCACTTGTCCGTAAGGCGGTTGAAGCGCGTGTGCTACAATACTTTCCACCAATCCCACGGTCTCCGAACTAATTCGGTATGAAAGGACCGTAAATCAGAGTCCTCCTTTCATGTACAGCTTGCGTACGTCGCTTCAAAGTCAGAACTTAAAACTGGACCACAAGGTCATCGGCTCATTTTCTCACTCCGATATAGGCCCTTAAAAATGGGTTTAGACGAATAGCCATTGACTGGCCAACATCGAAAGGGGGAATCGCAATCGCTTCTCGACCGCCACTTTGGAATTTCCAGCGGATATCTCCTTCACCATGGCTGAGACCAACATCTACCCGCGCGCCGAGCTTGACGGCCACAACGGCAAGGCCGTGACGGCCATCGCCACCACTCGCGAGAACCCGAACCTGCTCCTGACCGCCTCGCGCGACAAGTCGCTGCTGGTGTGGCAGCTGTCCAACGACGGCGAGGAGTACGGCTTTGCCCGTCGCCGCCTGCAGGGCCACTCGCACTACGTGGAGGACGTGGTGATCTCGTCGGACGGCCAGTTCGCTCTGTCCGGCTCGTGGGACGGCACGCTGCGTCTGTGGGACCTGAACACGGGCATCACCACGCGCCGCTTTGTGGGACACACCAAGGACGTGCTGTCGGTGGCTTTCAGCGCCGACAACCGCCAGATCGTGTCGGGCTCGCGCGACAAGACGGTGAAGCTCTGGAACACTCTGGGGAGTGCAAGTACACGATCACCGAGGACGGCCACACGGGTGGGTCTCGTGCGTGCGCTTCAGCCCCTCGACCGCCAACCCGCTCATCGTGTCGTGCGGCTGGGACAAGGTCGTCAAGATCTGGAACTTGTCCAACTGCAAGCTCCGCACCAACCTGTTCGGCCACGAGGGCTACCTGAACACGGTCACCGTGTCCCCCGATGGAAGCATCTGCGCTTCGGGTGGCAAGGACGGCACTGCCAACCTGTGGGACCTGAACGAGGGCAAGCGCCTGTACTCGCTGGTCGCCGGCGACGTCATCCACGCTCTGGTGTTCTCGCCCAACCGTTACTGGCTGTGCGCTGCTACCACGTCGGGCATTAAGATCTGGGACCTCGAGTCGAAGATTGTGGTGCACGACCTGCAGCCGGAGATCGAGGAGCCCAAGGGCAAGTACGCCCAGCTCCGCACTGCATCTCGCTGGCCTGGTCGGCCGACGGCTCCGTGCTGTTCTCGGGCTACACGGACGGTATCGTCCGCGTGTGGGCCGTGGGCAACTAAGCGCCTGCTTGACGCACAAGCTCTAGCTGGTGGAGAGAGACTTATAGGAGTGTGGTAGTGTCGAATGTTTTTAACATGATCGCCATCCTGGAGTTTTCCGCTATCCATCCCAACTCGCCCATTGTTTTCTTCTTATGTTTCTTGTGCATCACAGCAATAGCAGACTTCTTCATGCATCAAGTTGCCTGCAGTTGTTTTTATTCTTTACATCTACGGTCGTGAAGGCTCATCAACACCTTGTGTGCATGATGTCGTGAACTTGGTGGTCTGGGGTCCACTTATCAACACGGGCAGCTTTCCTTCATATGTCGAGTCTGTGGAAGTGCATGACTCCAACCAGCGACATCGTTTAGCCGAAGCCTGTCAAACTTTTAGCTGAGCAAACTCAACGTGAAAGCAGATAACCAGATAACGAAAGGGGAAGAGCAACAAAATAAATTGAGAGGGGCCGAACGCAACGACAGTTTGTGTATTGATTCTCAACCTGCGGCATGCTAGCTCAGACTCACTGCAAGACAACAAGTCTCAGCCGTGCACCCCGACAGCTCAGCCAAGACGGCCAAGCACAAGCCTTGTCGAGCGCTCCTTCTGGATGCGTCCACTTCCCGTCCGATAGGAAATGCCAAGAGTCCGAGCAATTACTTGAGTTTCTTCTTGATGCGCAGCTGGTTGCTGTGGCCGCATTTTTCTTACGACAGTTGGTGGCACGGGGGAAGACGCGCGTAGCAGATACGGCAGATCTGCTTCTCGCAGTTGGTCTTCTTGGCCAGGGCGGCGAGCGTGGGCTCAATGGCACCACCACGCAGACGCAGCACCAGGTGGAGCGTGGACTCTGCAAGCAGCAACAATATAATCAATTCAGCAACAAAAAGTCAGCATGACGCCATCTAAATATCTAACTTCTCTAATAAATTCTGCCAGCGACGCACCCTTCTGGATGTTGTAGTCCGACAGCGTGCGGCCGTCCTCCAGCTGCTTGCCGGCGAAGATCAGACGCTGCTGGTCAGGCGGGATGCCCTCCTTGTCCTGGATTTTCTGCTTGACATTGTCAATGCTGTCCGACGGCTCCACGTCCAGCGTGATGGTCTTACCCGTCAGGGTCTTCACAAAGATCTGCATGATTCCCTGTAGAAAGCGATTCACAAGTCGTCAGCCTTCTCTTCTCTTCAGTATGCTGCTTATGGAGCCCCCAAGCCGGCCCGATCACTGGTCCACTGTATGGTCTGCTTGACACCGGATTCCTCCGCTTCTACGGCACTTTAGACGGCGCCCGAGGCGTCGAAGGCTTCTCGATACAGAGACAGACACAGGGACGGGCGACTGTTGCTCCTGGGGGCTGCACAGGCGACGCACGAGGCGCCACATTCGAGGCCATGGGGCCCAACGCACCTTTCCTCTCGCAAAATGAATGCCCACTGACTGAGGCGGCCGCGGCTTCGGACCAACCAACCGCCGCATACAAACGCCGAGACAAATCGCTCGCTGCACTATCGGCCAGTCGTTGGGGCGGAGACGCGCCTCACTTCGTTAAAGTATGTAAAGAGACAAGTTGGGGTTTGTATGGTAGGAACCCTAGACCTAAGTGAACAGAAGTAGCCACATTCGTGCAACACAACGGCTCAGACGATATCGGGCGCACAGTCAGACGACATTGTCCGATTGAGCGCAAAATTTAAATTGGGACCGAGCTCAGCGCGACAATTGTGTAGCTTGCTGCCTGCATAGCTGTCTACCATCCCCAGCCGCCGTAGCCGCCGTAGCCACCCCAGCCACCGTAGCCGCCACACGGGTATCTACCGAAGCGGTGTCTCCATCTACGGCCCCACCCCTCCAAGTTCTTGTCGTCCGTGACGGCCTCGTTGGCGTCCTCATTGGCGGCACCGGCAGGCTGAGCCGGCGGTTGGACCTCGTTCTCGGGCGGCCCAGCAGCAGGAGCCACAGCGTTTGGTGCAGCGAGTGCTCGAAGCGTCGGGTTCGACTGATAGTCGGCGGCAGCGACATTGGTGACGGCGGCAAGCGCGGCGACGGCGAGAGCAGTGAACTTCATGGTCGCGGCGATGGAAGGTTTTAGCGATGCGGTCCTGGTCAGAAGCTGCGTGCAACGAGGCAAGTTGTGTTGTGAGCGAGTGAGTCGCGCGTTGGTGTCGGCATGATGGCTAGTCGTTACCAACCTGCGTGGCGTCTTGCATTGCATTTGGTCCGAACGGGAAGCCTGCGAGTTTTCTGTGTGCGGTCATCGAAAGCGTCAATGTCGCCCCCTGTCGGTCACTTCGCCATCGTTGTCAGGTTCATCAATCGGCAGAACATCTTAATAGTTGTGACTCGATGTTTCGAGTCCAGGGCGTGGCTAAACTCGCTTCCAGGCTGAATCATAATGCGTTCTGCCTCCAACCTGGCAACCCACAAGCATCCAGCACTTCCACGCACAAGAGTCGCCGCAACGATGAAGTTCTCCGTTTTCCTCGTGGCTCTGGTCGCTACGGTCGCCGTTGCCACCGCCACCGCCACCGCCACCGCCACTGGCGCTACCGCTGTTGATCAATCAGCCGTGAAGACCTCAGCTGAAGCTCTCAAGACGGTGCAGAGTGCCGCGTTACCCGACGGCGTCACAATGACGGGAACAGTCGAAAATATTGATCCACCAAGCCAAGCTGCGGTGAAGGAAGCGAGTGAGCGGGGTCACCAGGAGCAGTTCTGGGGTCCGGGTGGTTGGGGGCTGGGAGGTTGGGGCCTGGGTGGTGGATGGGGACTCGGCGGCTGGGGTGGTTGGGGCGGCTGGGAGGCTTCGGGCCCTACCGCTTTGGCTTCCTCTACGGTGGATACCCCGGTTGGGCCTACCCGTTGGGCTACTGGAATCTCTTCGGTGCTGGTCTGTACGACGGTGGGTGCGGCCTGGGCATTCCGTTCGGTGGTCTCTACTACTGTTGAGTCGTGCTGCAGCCCTGTTGAAAGTGGTGCCTCGAGTTTCACGACTACATCTCTCTCCACATTTATTGATGCATGTCGCGGTTGATAAAGCGACGCAATAACCTTAATCAACGTTGCCTTGACTTTCTGACTTGCATTTTACTGAATTTGAACCGTGAGGAGCTGCTCCTTCGATCTTTGAATTTTGACGACGTCATGCTTCAATGTTGGGCTGAAGTTAACTCGCGTTGTGCCACTTGTGTCAAAGCGCAACCAACTCAATGATGGGATTGATATATTGGACGGTGCCAAGCAGGTCATCCAGACGCTGGTAATGTGAATCTTGGCTACCGTGCTACGGTAGCACGGTTAGCAAAACCCCAGCACTCCTTCTTCATGCATCGACGACGCCATGGTCAATGCCGGTAGAGATTCGTCTTCACGACGATCCATGTAGCACCTAACGGTCCGCACCGAACTTCAGCCATGTACAGCTGTTCGAGCCGAGCAACAACCATGCTGAAGACGCCCTGCTTGCATCAGCCACACCAGTACACACCGATCGTACATGTGTCTTGCCATGACCAACGTAGTCGAAGTCCAAGCCCCCAACGCTCCGCGCCGTGCATTCATGAGGCAACGGAGCAAATGGTCGATGCAACTGTATCCTGAACGGCTCGTTCGCAGAAAAGGCGGCGACTCGACAGTCGCTGCTGATGACAACTTGTCACCGCCGCACTTGGACGCTGGACGCGGAGGACGAAGGATGTGCGCCATGTGGACTGAAGAATGACTCGGTAACTCCGAGCCGACCACTGCGGTCGGCCTGTATGTCGCCATCTACATGTGCATGAGATTCGTCTCACTTTCTTCCCGGGTGCCACGACGCTGACGTCGGCGTGGGATTCAGTGTCAGGGCACTGCTGACGGTCAAGTTGCCGTGCACTTCAAGCACAAAGCACGCGACCGACCAAGCACGACGTGTTGAACTGTTGCCGGCGGGCCTTCGACTTGATGCCATCCTGGCGCTAACTTGTGTTGTGTACTGCTTCCTTAGGGCTTGAAGCCGAGCGCAGCGCTTTCTGTTTCAAACTCAGCACGCACACGCTGTTTCGAGATTGCACGAGGCGTGTTAGAGAACGCAGCAAGCCTTTGGATCGCCGGCACAGTTGCCGTTACACGCGCCGAACTGCGCCACGAAGGACGGCGCGTCAACACCGCAGCTCGCCCATGTCCGCTTTGTCTCCACTTGAAGCAGCGCCCAGCTGGAAAAACTGTCAGGCTTCTTCCACCACAATCACTTTGGACAGCTCCGAGACAGTGAACGTTGCTCAGCCTGGCATGGAGAGACTGCTCACAAAAATAGGAGCGCCATCATACCTGCCAACGCCGGCCGAAGTGATCGATGGCGTGCGCTGGCTGCGCGAGAATCCGGCCATCGCAGCGGGTGTCGTGGTGGGACTCACCAGCTATTCTGTGGCCAAGTATTATGAATACGGCGAGGACAGTGACGAGAGCGACGACAACGACGAAAATACCAGTGCGGTTGAGAACGCCACGGACAGTCGCAGCCTACGGGCGACGCGCGACGAAATTGCACGGTCGGTGACGGCTCTGCACCTCGGACTCTTAAAGATTGACGAAGAGACCAAGGACCGACACAGCATCGTCGACAGCACCACCAGCACGGACTCGTCGTCGAGTTCCGGTGGTCTCCGTTCCCGAGCCAGCTCCATCTTTGACAAAATCTACCTCGAGGTTGGTTCAAGTCAACGTTGTTGTCTTGTCAACGATGCAGTGACCCTAACGTTTGCGAATGTATTGCGTGCAGGAACTGCAGATCCCAGATCAAGTAATGGACCAGGCATGGTCGTGTTTGCACGGCGGGGAATGTCCACCCGGAGAGCCCTGCAATCCGGACTGGGGACTATTTGCGCTGCCCTCGTCCGACGTGACGTCGCATAGACATCGAACACCGTAGTCAACTACCGAGAATATTTAAAGCTGGGGCCAAGTGCCCACCCAGCCAGACACCCCAAACGTGCTATAAGTTTGCCTTTAAACTAAGCAGAGCCACACAATATGTCATACAGCGCCTCCATTTTCAAAATGAGCAACGCGCTCTTGCACGTTCGAATCGCCATCTTTTCGGCGTGCAAAACTTCAACACCGCAGTACCGTTTTCACGGTACACTCGTCGTCTCGCCATCGATGTACCCGTTTCATGGTACACTAGCCGTCATGTAACATGCGGCCACCAATTCGTGGTGCTCTCCATCACTCAACAGCTAAACGTTAGTAGAGGAGTCTGTTGTCCTGCATGACGTACTACCGAATCGGGCAGCGGCTCAAGATGACGCGTGCTGTGGCTCGCGCCATGGCGCGCTCGGCCACCGGCAAACGCAACTCCGCGACGATCGAGAAACTGGTACAGTCCAGCAAGAGCCGCTTCGGCAGCGCTGTACGTGCATATCTGTATATTGTCGATTTAAATAGGGAAGTTGGTTTGCATTTTTAATATTTTTCTAACGGGGTGTGCATCTTTAATGTTTTTTGTTGTTGTGGACTGGTTAGGTGGGCCGACCACTGGGTGCTGCCATTGCAACGTTCCTGGACTCGGGCGTGGCGTTCAACACATCGTCGGAGTTTCTGTTCTTCGACGGAGAGGACGACGACGGAACGTAAGACACTTTACGCTTTTGTAGCATAACTTTCTATTCTCTCTTTGGCCTTGACGCCCCAGTCGCTTCGGGGTGCTCAAGAGGCTGGGGCGGAAAGTGTCGAGCTATTAAGACAAATGGCGAGTTTCGAGGAGCTGACGACTGAGCAGTTAATATCCGCTGTGGGTGCGTGCATTTAGATAACAGGCTGATTTCGACTCCCATACGGGGCAGCCGGTCGGCTGGAAGGACACAGAAAGCGAACGCGACGCACACGTTGAAGGGGAACCTCGACAACGCGTGCAGCTTTTTAGATAGACTACGAGACGGATGTGTTGGACGCCAATCTAATCTAAACGAGAGAAAAAGCAGCACACCTAGGCAAACAACACGGATCGTTCTCCTGGATGAAGTAATGCAGTCCTTGGTGCTGGTTCGTGATCATGCTGCTGCGATTCCGATCTCTTGGAGTTTGTATGGTCTGCGTTTCTAAGTTGTTTGACCAGAACGCAATCTCCACCCTACGATATAATAATACACATCCTGTAGACGACGCGTCCCAATTGCTGCCATGGCCGATACGAATGACCTGCGAGTGAGCGACCACTTCCCGCGCGTGCCCAAGCCGTGCGAGCAGGTGGCGACCAAGTTCTTCGCCTGCTTCTACGAGCACGGCAAGCAGCCTGAGGGCGAGCACGAGACCGAAGTGGGCAACAAGGCGCTGGCGCTGTGCAAGGACTCGCTGCTGGCCTACAACGCCTGCGTGGACACCGAGATGAAGAAGAACCCCAGGAGCTCTTCCGTGTGCCTGAGGCCTACCGCACGCGCGAGGACTGAGAGTGTTGACAATGACAAAAGAGCTCAGACAAAGGAACTGCATGCCAGAAAGATAATACAGTCGGCAGCAGTTGCATCCTCCAGTGCATCGAGTGGAAGCTCCCCTGCGAGTGTGGTCAATTGGTAAGACACTTTGAAATAGTTGTATCATGTTGTTTGGCACTTGGTTCGAGCTGCATGCTCCACCAACTCAAGACGAAGCGAACTGGGGACTGAGCGAGACACAACACCCACTTGAATTTCCGTGTTGAGCTGAGTTGGCAGTTAAGCGTGCAAAGGCACAGGCGACACGTGTCCGTTCGCACGGCCCATTACACAAGGGTCGTGGTCACGTCCTCGATCCATCGTCGATTTTTGCATCCTCCTGCCTCGTATGCAGCGACGAACAACTTCTCATTAGGGGGAACCTTACTGCAGGTCCTTCTCCCACTCGAGGTTGGCGATCTCATCGTCGATCTCCTCCTCTACCTCCGGGTACATGGCGGTAACCTCATCCATAGTGGTGGCCAGCGTGGTGCGGGTCTCCTCCATCAACCCAATGAGCTCCTTGAGCTCCACGATGCGGTTCTTCGAGTCCTCCACCTTCTCGTTCAGCTGGGCGAACTGTTTCAAACACATTTACAAAACTGATTAAAAACACCTTCACAACCCTTAAAAACACCCACTAAACCAGCGAGATTTGTACCAGCTTGTCGACGGTCTCCTTCTCGTTCACGCGCAGCTCATCCGGCAGCTCCGCATCCTGCGAGGCGACGTCCAGCTCCTCGGGCGTGATGGTGGGGAACTGGATGGCCTTGTAATTGGCCTCCATGGCGTCCACCAGCTCCTTGTTCTTGATCACCGAGCGGTAGTGCGCAAAGTCGATGGCCTCGGGCTCCTTGACGAAGGCGCGGGCCTCGGCCTGGATCTCGCCGTGCACGTTGCGCAGACTCTCGAGCGCGGCGCGCGCGCGCGGGTCCGTGAGCTTGTTGGCGAGCACGTCCCACTCGAGGGCGCGGGCCTGGACGGCGCGGCGCACGACTTGCTGGCGGAGGTGGAGCATCTTGACGGGCTGCACAGGGGGACAGGACAATGTCAAACAAGGGGCCGCAACCAGATTCAGAGGTGGAGAGCGTGCGTGTTTTCAGCCAATGGCGGGAGAGAACACAGCGGATTGGTCGAAAAATAGAACCTATGGAAGAGAATACTTCCGGCGGTGTTTATGGCATGTTGAACTTGGCTTTTGTATCGGTGGGAAAGAGGGGATATTCCGTTTGTTTGTCGTGGTTGGAGTATGGAGCTGAAAACAATTGAAAATCGAGCCGCAAGTTGAAGCGAATGACACAAGCTCAAACGAATTTGCGAAGACATGGAGCGATTCCGATGGATGCACGCACCGATAAGGAGTCGACAACGTAGAGAAGAGCCACGCTAGCAATTTAATGGGGAACAACGTTCATTTCAATTTCGAGTAGTTGCTGCAGCGAAAAGAAGAGCGACGCAGGGTGCTGCAGTGAAGAAGACGACGGGAGGCAGCCGCGCTTGAGAAGATTTGGACGAGATATGAAGTCGTGCATGACGGTGGTGGTGGGCACCATCTCTTGTCGCGACGTCTTGAACCGACCAATTTCCATGCAGTGGCGGGCTGCCGCAGCTATCGGCATCGCTGCCTACCACCCCCAGCCACCGTAGCCACCATAGCCGCCCCAGCCGCCGTAGCCTCCGTAGCCTCCCCAGCCACCGTAGCCTCCCCACGGGCCTCCCCAGCCACCGAACCACTGCTCCTTCTTGCCGTCCTTGTTCTCGGGCGCTCCAGCAGCAGGAGCCGCAGCATTGGGCGCGGCTGCGGGCTCGGCAAGAGCGCGCAACGCCGGGTTCGACTCGTAGTCGGCAGCAGCGACGCTGGAGCCGGCGGCGAGCGCAGTGACGATGAGAGCAGCAAACTTCATGGGCGTAGCGGTCACTGGAGTGGTGTCGGACTCTGCGGAGGCAAGCAAGTTGCGATATGAGCAAGTGGTTGGTTTGGCTGCCAGGCCAGGACTTCGTTTGAACCGAGTGACTGTCGAGAAGATCGATCCGTTGAATTTCTTCAGTCGCTTTCGGTCACTTTTCGTTCACGGTTGGTGCGAGTGATAGCTGGTGACTAGACTGTTGTTGTGGTGCAAGTTTCGGTAATGGCTGAACGATGCGAGAAGACCCGAGGCTGAGTCAGGCCACAACGCACTTCGCTCCAACGTACGTAATTCTCTGTCCTGTAGGCAAGATGTGAAAGTGCGAGAGGTCTTCCTCATGAGTTTTTGTTCACCTTTACTGCTCGGTTGACGCCGCTCGTCGTGTGGTCGAGCAGTGATGAAGCAGTTGGTGGAGCACGCGACGATCATTTTATCGCCTTGCAGGAATTAATTTGGCGGTATTTCCAACGTAAGTTGAGCTGCTTGGCGAAGACAGACCCCCTCCGCGGAGACCAAAGCGTGAGGGTAAGTACACGATGTTCACCTAATGCTATTGTCAATAAATGTTTGTGAGAATATGCGTACCTAACCCGATAATATGCAAGTTGCGAGCGATGGCTTTCCAGGCTTTTCAACCACACGACGAAACAAAAACCGGCATCAGCCGAGCAGTAAAAAGTGTACAAAGATACTTAAAAATTCACTGAGGCACTTCAGGCGTAGCACCCACCACGTCCTGTGACTCAAACTTCTCGCTTGACTTGAGCAACTTCCTCACTCAAACTTTAACATCGCAACTTGTTTGCCTCCTAGCGGTAGTAATCACACTTTTTTTTGCCAAGGGACTGATAATTTCCGCGTTGGAAGCGAAGCCGTTGCTCAGCTTCGAGTCTTCAACCGTTTAGCAATTACCGAAAACTTGCGCCACAATAACGAAAACTGCAGGTCTAGTCACCAGCTATCACTCGCAGAAAGGGACCAAAAGCGACTTGAAAGTCAACGGAAAACTCGGGCTCACAACCGAGTCCAGACCTGTCACTATGCTGCTGTGCTTGCTCGCCATCGAGTTGCTCACATCGCAACTTGGCATGGGAATTGGTTGGTTCAAGACGTCGCGACAAAATATGGTGCCCACCACCACCGTTAAGCACGACTTCTTATCTCGTCCAAGTCTGCTTAAGCGCGGCTGCCTCCCGTGTCTTCTTCGCTGCAGCAATCTGCGTCGCTCTTTTCTCGCTGCAGCAACTAACACTCGACATTGAAATGAAAGTTGTTCCTCCGCTATTGTTCGTGTTGTAATGTCGGTCGGTCGAGCTCTTATCAACGTTGTCGTGTGCATTTTCATCGCTCCATGTCTTCGCTGCTTCAACTTGTTGCTTCAACTCGATTTTAAATTGTTTTCAGCTCCATACCCCAACCCCGATAAACAAACTCAATTCATTCCGGTATAAATTTCAAGTCATATAATATATAACTTGAAATTTCATATTATGAATACATAAAATGCAATGGGCATTTCACACGACAGTGTGTGCGTCTAGAGTTTCCAGGGATAACTAGATTTACTATCTACATGAGGTGCACATGTAAGATGTGCACCTAATGTATTGTAGAGCGCTCGACTTTCGTCTCCGCGGGGGCGCTGCCCTGCCTTCGTCAAGCATTCGTCGTTCAACTTACGTGGGCAATACCGCCAATAAAAAGTGCCTTTTAAAATCTGCCTACCAAGCCCGATAGTATACAAGCCTCAAGCGATGGATTTAAAGGCTTGTCGACCACACCACGAAACAGGACCGGACATTATTTATTAACTGCGGCACTTCAGACGTAGCACCCACCACGTCCTCTCGTTAAAAACTCCTCGTTTGGGTTGAGCAACTTCCTCACTCAAACTTTCACATCGCATCAGTAGCACACTGTTTTTTTGCCATGGGACAGAAAATTTCCTTCGCTATACGTTGAGTACGTTGAAAGCAAAGTACGATGTATCCGATAGCCCGGCTCAGCTTCGGGTTCCCAACGCCCCAGTGTGGACACGCATCGTTCAGCAATTACCGATAACTTGCGCCACATCAACGGGTCTAGTCACCACTTATCATTCAAACCAAAAGGACAAGAGGCCGAAAGCGACTCGAGAAATTCAACGGAAAACTCGCCATGGAAATGGTCACAACCAGTCCAGACCTGTGACCATGCCGATGCGCTTGCTCACACCAAGCCTTCGACTTGCTCATATTGCAACTTGCTTGCCTTCGCAGAGTCCGACAAAACCACTCCAGTAATCGCAACGTCCATGAAGTTTGCTGCTCTCGTCGTTACTGCGCTCGCCGCTGGCGCCAGCGTCGCTGCTGCCGACTACGAGTCGAACCCGGCGTTGCGTGCCCTTGCTGAGCCCGCAGCCTCGCCCAATGCTGCGGCTCCTGCTGCTGGGGCGCCCGAGAACAAGGACGGCAAGAAGAAGGAGCAGTGGTTCGGTGGCTGGGGAGGCCCGTGGGGTGGCTACGGCTGGGGAGGCCCATGGGGCGGCTACGGTGGTTGGGGAGGCTACGGCGGCTGGGGCGGCTACGGTGGCTGGGGGTGGTAGGCAGCGATGCCGATAGCTGCGGCAGCCCGCCACTGCATGGAAATTGGTCGGTTCCAGTCGTCGCGACAAGATACGGTGCCCACCGCCACCGTCAAGCACGACTTCGTATCTCGTCCAAATCTTCTCAAGCGCGGCTGCCTCCCGTCGTCTTCTTCACTGCAGCACCCTGCGTCGCTCTTCTTTTCGCTGCAGTAACTAACACTCGACATTGAAATGAACGTTGTTCCCCATTAAATTGCTCATCTAGCACTGTCGGTCGAGCTTTTTATCTGCGTTGCCGACAGTCCTTATTGTCGTGTGTAGGAGAGTCGATTGGCTCCGCAAACGAATAACTTCAACTTGTCAACCATTCGCTTCAAAAAACTTGCGCCTCGATTTTGAATTGTTTTCAGCTCGATACTCAACCACGACAAACAAAAGTTTGTTTGTCGTGGTTGAGTATCGAGCTGAAAACAATTCATCCCTCTACAGATTCCAAGTCAATATTCGTCCACACGCCTTTGTCGCAATAGCCTGCAGCCACAGATCAACTCGCAGTTCACATCGCAGTCAAATCCGCCGGAGTATGGCGTCGTTCCCCATGGAGACAGGCTGGCAGAAGACGAAGCGCCGCGTGCGCGAGGAGCCGCTGGTGCCGCTCGGCTGCCTGGCCACGGCCGCCGTGCTGGTGGGCGGCCTGGCCTCGTTCCGCCGCGCCGCCGACGCGGCCACGCAGCAGAAGTTCATGCGCGCCCGCGTGGTGGCGCAGGGCGCGACGGTGCTCGCCATGTCGCTGGGCGGCTTCATCGCGCTCAAGGACGACAAGGACGAGAGCAAGCACTAGGGAGGGCCCTGCCTGCAAAGAAGACGGTGAAGAAGAGGACGGGGGCTGCTTTCATTCGGTCGCAGAGTTGATTTGACTTTTTTAAGCTAAGAAGAACATGAAGAAGATGAGAAACACCAATAAGATCGCCGAGATCTTGAGCGCCAGCAGTCTATTGTTCGACAGGCTGGAGAAGTACTTGAGCAGCTCGTGCTCGCCGCTGCTCACGTTCACCAGCGAGTCCTCCACGTTGTCGTCGATTCTGTCCCCACAAAAACAACAACATCAAAAGGACACAGCATTAGGATACCTGCGACCACTTCAATGTCGCCGCCGTACAACTCCTTTTAATTAAACACGGCAGTCCGCACATACCTTCGCACGAGGTCGCCCTGCTCGTGGATCAATGTCGACAGTCGCCCAAACAGCTGGCCGATGTCCACGATGTGGCTCTCGATCTGAGAAACTGCTTCAGCACGAGACTCGGTGTAGTTCTGCTGCTCGGCTACGATCTGTTCCTGCGTCATGGTCGAGATGAGGGGCTGGATCTCCGTGTTCCCATTGCCTGGAGAATCCCCTGCAGCAAATCCTGGACGCGGGAGCGCGCTGGACAAGTTCACTTCCTGCAGACTACCGGTGTGGCTATTGTTGCTTCGCGGGGGCTGCGGGGCCTTAAACGCCAGCGGCTTACCCAGCGCACTGGACGCCGTCTTGCCGTACCGCGCGCGTCGACTCTGCTGCAGCTTCATATTCTCCTGCCGCACCTCTAGAATGTCCTTGAAGCCCCGCGTCGTCACCATGAGGTTGGACTTCATGAGCGACACGATGGCGTCCGAGTGCTTGGCCGCCTGCCTGGAGGTGGCCTCTTGCCGCCTGCTGTTCATGTACTCCTGTAAATTGTCTAACTGCATGTTGATATCCGTGATGTCCTTTTTCACGAGCGCCGCCAGCTCATTAATGGCCTCGGTCGGGTCATTAAACATGTTGTTCTGCCGCACCACTGTTAATAAAACAAAATTAAATTAAAAGTAACAAAAATCACCAAAAGTGTCAGCATTTCCGCCTCTAAAGCCCCCATTTCTTCCATTTAAACGCACGCTGCGTGAGCTGCTGCAGCCTTCTGGAGGCCTGATAGACCTCCTTGGAAATGTCGAAGCCGCGGCGTTAAACTGCGCGTTCTCCTGCAGCGGGGTGTGCACCGGTTTCTAAAGCATTAACAAAAGGGTTAAAAAACAGAAATGTGGTCGTTAGAGCGAGGGATCGAGGTCGAGGGAAGCGCAATAGAGCGAGGAGGAGCCACCTGCAGCGCCTTGGCGCCCTTGGCCGCCGCCAAGTGCTGGCACAGCTGCGCGAAGTCGGCCGTGCGGTTCGCCGCCATGGCTCGCTGACGTCCTCGTTCTTCGAGCTGAGGAAAATGGGCAGTGCGTCAGCGCGGAACTTAAGGGTTACTTTGGAGGACGGGAAAAGCTTTTTTCCTTGGATGTAATTTTTACGGGATCTATCGGGCTGTAGATACGGGACGTTTCGCCAAATTTCGGTTTTCTGCCAGAAAATGGTTTTCGAAATACTCTTCTTTTGGCGCGAAAAATCCATTTAAAATAATATTTACTTTCTATCCGCTGATGTATTTACGGAATATGTTAATTTCTGACTGAAATGGCTCTTTCGTCGTTTCCTTATTTACGGGACCTTCCCGTTTAGCTACCTTTTCTCTCAAGCTCTTCTGCTGTCCCGCATTGCCAGGCCTCTGCAGATTAGGCATTGTGTTACGAGAAAAGCCGAAATGCCTAATCCGAGCATCCGGAAACTGCCTAATTAGACAGTCAAAAATCCAAAAATCAGGTCGAAAATCAGAATTTCACAGTCGAAATTTTGAAAAATCATACGAAATAGCACTTGATGAACCCCAGATCCTTCGTTTTGTGTTGTAAATAGAAGTCAATACGCGTCCTGAACGCCTGTAAGTGTAGGCACCGCCAACATGTCGCTATGCTATGAAGCTGTGTACTTACTTGCTCCGTGCGATAGTGCTGGGAAGTAACCCGGCTGGGTTGATCCAAATTCTGATAGCTGGAGTCGAAACCTTATTGAAAAGCATATAATAAAGCTAGGTGAAAGCATGCGCTTGGTGGTGCTAATTCTCTACACATGGGCCATCATCCGCGTGGCAGGCTGGAAAGAAGCGCGGCTTTTTGGCCTTCGACGTATGACGAGCTCGCAGCCTTGATGTAATGGCGCTGTGTTCGGAAAGTCGCAACGCCAACACACCTGCAGAATTAAAGCATTGGCTTAGCAATTCATCGAGCATGGACACCTCGGCCCAGCACGACGAGCTCATTCGCATCTTCTAGCATGGGGGTAGCGCCTTTCGCAAGCAGCTCGTCAGTGTTGACGTACGATGTATCGCGAGGACACCTTGAGGCTGTAGTGCTTTTGTTCGTTATCAGCTTGGCACACACGGTTGAGAGGTGTGTATTATATCTAAAAGCGGAGAAGAGTATTCATAGTATATTGCTGCTAAATTACATCAACTGTAGAGAGTTTGATCTGGTCGCTTTAGCGAGCCCTGCTCACATCTAAAAGGTACCCATACTGAAACCAAGTATAAATGTGATGCCTAATCTAAGATCTGGGCCCGGCCCCATACATTTCTATCACCAGAGCCTAATCGATGGCCCGGAGGGAACCTAGTCTAAGCCAATTAGGCTCCTAGGCACTAATGCCTAATCTGCAGTCAGATCGAGTTTAACTCCGTCGTCTTCAACTATTGACTGTGATGCTTCGTGAGAGGACGTACCTTCAAGGTTGTACTTGTAATCAGGAGAACTCATGATGGTACTTACTTGCCTGGCCGATTTGCTTCCGAGAAAACTACACGACGAGCACTGCGCGTGACATTCGCGTCTGCCCTACGCGCAAAGAGCAGGTTGCCAGCAATGCCTTGAGCATGCATCAAGACGCTATCATACTTGATGGCGAGCCAAACGCCGATCTTCCGTGGGAAGTTTCCTCTAGACGTGCGCTTCCTGTCTTCCAGCTGTGCACGGCTCCTAGAAAATCATGTCCACAATGGTGATTTATGGACAACGGAATGTCCTTATCTGCGATTGTCGAATGTTCGAGGCTCGGAGTACAGAAGAGCTACGAGGCGACAAGAGAGCTGAGGCTCAACAATCACACTGCGCGTCGAAGTGCATAAATGAAGAGACACTTCTCTGGCGTCCAAAGCGTAAAAGCAATAGCTGCTCGCTGGATACATGCACCTGCGTGCGTACGAAGACTTCGCTTTACTGCTTGCTTCAGTTGTCTCGGGGCGGCATCGGCAAAATCCATTATTTCGAGTGTTCGTGTACCGTAGAGGTGATCCAAATGGCCGCGACTGCAACTGCGTGGGGTGTGAACCGAAGTGCAAAGTAGAAGTCCGACGGAACAAGCCAACGTCAGCCCTCAATCGACGCAACTGATGAATGCCAATGTGTGGAGCGGACCGACAAGACACTTGCGACCACACATCTCCTAGGGTCTCAAGCTGAGCTTTGTCACGTCATTCCAGGATAGGGCTCCTGCAGTCCTTTTCAATGGCCAATCGATCGCTTGTCTCGCTATTTACGACAAGCTGAACGGGAGAAATGATTGCCGTTGAGCTGAGCTCGTTCCAGCGACGAGCTGGACGGCATGGAAAATCAAGTGCGCGCTCGCCAAACGGCGAGCATTCAGTAGTCGATCGCGAATGCTGCACAGGCGTTTGCTTCGTCTTGTACAGCTCAGCCGCTAACCGCGCCTACGACACTGCTGCTATAATACTTGTGGGCTCGACGCGGCTCCGATAGTCGTGGCCCATATTCCTCTACCCGGCAGTAATGGTCTCCAATAAGCGGCGAATGTGTGGAGCAGACCGCAATGGGAGGATCAAACGGAGCAGATACCGTCCCACGGGTCTCTCTGCTCGGAGTTCGTTGCCGCTCGATCGGACGGCAAGGATTGCGCACCCGCAAACCTTGCTCTGCAACAGTAGGCCGCGGCGCGTGTAGCGTCGGTAAATCTTGTCAAACCGCGACCTGTGGTTACTAACGATGAGGCGGGAGGCGTCTCAATCCAGTACAGTAGCAGCTCGATGCCACATGCAATAAGCGCGGCAGCAACGCAAAGAAGCACTTCGCTGCATCACAGATACACCAGTGCCTTTACCTGGAATTGTCGGAAGGCGTTTGACTGCAGCGTCTCGACTGCGCTTGCACGTGCGTTTCTACCAAAGGTGTCAAGCACTCGACAACTCGGTCACGCCCCACCATGGTTCGTTGACGTGGACATCCTCTGCGCTTCAACTTGACTCCTTCGCGATTGATCGGCCACTGGAGGAAATACACAGGAGCGGTATTTCAGAGGCAGCACCCGTAGCTGGCATAGGGCGGCCGTGACACGAACCCCAAGGCTGAATTTTTCCTAGTCTTCCTCTCTATACTTGTCCACGAAGAATCACCACCCGTCCTGCTCACCCTGTTCGAGCGACCGACGCCGTTAAGCGTAGAGGCGTTCTCGATTGCCTCCACGCTTCCAGCTGCGACTTTCGCTGAGCGAGTTCTGATATTACTTGGCGTCAAGGCATTGCCCACGAAAAGCACCGCACGACAGGAGCTTTGTTTCATTCGTAGGTGAAATGACGGAGGCGAAACCCCGTTTGTCACGGCATGAAAATGGCCTTCATAATCAGCCGACCTTGGTATT
Source organism: Phytophthora constricta (assembly GCA_011947335.1). Taxonomy (NCBI): domain Eukaryota; phylum Oomycota; class Peronosporomycetes; order Peronosporales; family Peronosporaceae; genus Phytophthora; species Phytophthora constricta. The sequence continues at coordinate 84,733 of JAAVTI010000657.1, read as the reverse complement.
CCTACATAACACAGCAGCGCCGGCACGTGTCCGATAGTGGAAGGTGCAAGTGTAGACAGAGCGTCGCGAGTCGCGACGAGGCACCCCACCGTATGGTCGTCCTCTACAAGGGTGTCGAGAGCAGGGCGGCGCTTGCTTATCAATTGCAAGGCTATCATTGATGTCCTCCATGGCAATGTGTGGGTGCATTCTTATAGAGCGCCAACACCCTTTTCGTATCTGTGCCGCGTGTGCATTGCATCGACGATAGCGAGAATCGACTGGAAATAGTAGCAAGCGTGCGTGCCGCATTGGCATGCAACCTCGTGGAGCACAATGGCCATCACTGCATGCAAAGCAGCGACACGGATAGATGGTGGTCACAAGCTCGATTCTGGAGACTAAGAATATTGAACAGAGCTCGTGCTCACCGGCTGCCGCGTACGCAACGCTGCTCCTTTTCGGGTAAAGCTCGAGGCCGTAACTCATGAGCTCGAGTCTGCGCCATACGAATTGCGAAATGTGTGACTCGACCGAAGACAACATGCCCTGGTGCAGCAGCTGGTCTCCACCCGGACTCGGCCTTGGGAGCCCGCTCGCTCGTCTTTTCGTACCGGAGCCGCTCTTCCCCTTGGGCAGCTGGGTGTGCGGATGTGGCCGGACGTATCGCCCAGACTGCCAACGCTACGGCCTTCAGAAAGAGCAGGCAGGAAAAAAGCGGCGGGTGCTGTAAAGAGCGCTCGGGTCGGTGCTTGCACCGCTGCAGCTCACCTCAAGTCGCAGCACCGACCTGCCATTCCCACTTTTGCCATCGGCACCTCAATCAGAGCGAGCCATTCCATCGCTTGCCATGTACACGAAGGTGATGACCCCACCGGCCCACTCGGTGCCGCAGCACTGGGCACAACTCCGTCCCGAGCACTGCCGCTCCAAGCGCATCCACCGCTCCAAGTCCCCAAATTGGCAAGATCTACAGCGCGGCGAGACCACACAATGGCAGTGCAGCACGCACCTACCCGAGCGCCGCACGATGGTGCAGCGCATCCTACAGCTCTCTCAGGGTCGTGCCAAGTCCGACGTGAACACCGACCGAGCGGTGCTGCTCGCTAAGCGCATCGAGCTGGCGCTTTACTCTAGAGCAGGGTCCCTGACCGAGTACAGCAACTTGGCCACGTTGCGGCGACGGCTGCAGAGCCTCGTGGCCTCCAGCGTACACGAAGCTGAAGCTGCGACCAGCGTCGTCGTCGTGCAGAGCCGGAAGCGCCGGGTGGTGCGCAGGAACCTGCTGCAAGTCGCACGTGACGGCAGAACGGCCAAGCGCCGTCGATGCACGTCCACATCCTCGAACAGCAGCATCTTCATGACGATCGGCGAGGACTGCTCGCGCCAGGTCTTCTCATTCTTAGATGGCAAGGAGGTCATGCGCCACCGGGTGCTCAACCGGTTCGCTGCCTCCTTTTTGCCAAGCTGCGTGCTCAGTCTCACGGTCGAGGTGGCTCAGCTCACGCAGGGCTTGATCTCCACCGCGTCGATGCTGCAGATGATCAACCTGCAGCAGCTTCTGGTGCACAAGGCTGGCGCACTGACGATGGTGCCGACCGCAGTGGCTGCGGGCTCCGCAGCCACTCCTCTCTACGCGTGGGGTTGTGCCGAACTACCGACAGCCCAAACCAACGACGGTGAAAGTGCAGTGCTCGCTCTGGCTAGTGCGATGGACACGGGTGTCTTCCCGAGTCTCAAGAAGCTGCAGCTCATTTCCGTGTTCGTGAACACCATGAGCCGTAACGGCCTCCGAGCTCTGTGCCGTGCTCTGGAATCGGGCTGCTGTCCGATTCTGGAGGATCTGCTGCTCGCTGGCAACAGTCTCGCAGACATTGGAGCGTTCGAGGTGGCGCGTCTGCTTCAGTCCGCCAAAGCCCCAAACCTCACTCGTCTGGACTTGCGCCGCAACTTTATCGGCGAGACTGGACTGCGTGCAGTACTGACGTCTTTGGCGCAGACTCAGCAGCCACTCCAGGTGCTGTGCATGGGTGGCAACCTGGTCACGGACAACTGCGTGGACGCTTTGCAGATGCTGCTGGAGGGATCTGCATGTCCTTCGCTGCGGTTCCTCGGACTGGAGGACAATTTTTTAGCTCCGAAGGTGTGCAGCTCGTCCTTAAGACTGCCGCAGTTGGCACTAAGTCCTCGACAAGGGTGCGCCGTGTGTCGTGCGACCGTAGCGCCAACAAAGCTCCTACGTCCTCGTAGGCGCAAGAGTAATAGATCTAATAACTAGGGAACTTGTACATAATGAAACGCACTTTTACAAGCACTTTTGAGCAGGTGAGGGCAGTTTGCTGTGGCAAAATTGCTTACGGGGAGGTTCGAAGTTTGGAACAGTTCTGTCTGCAGATGAAACCCTCAATTGTCATAGCGTCGGGAACGGCATATTATTCCAATTTAGGGGTATTCTAATCTCGGGGTGTACCGTTTTAGGGGTACACTAAAGTGCAGCTTCAGCCATTCATCCCGCAGACCACCTAGCAGCCAACTAATTGTGCTCAGAGCTTACAGAGCACATTTCGCAATCTCTCGCTCGTTAGCAATGCCGAAGCCAACGAAAACGTCTCGAATGTCGCTCACCAACGCTCAAAAGCTGCAAATTTGTTAGCACCTCACGCAGTACACATGGGAAACTCAACAAGCACTAGCTGCCTGGAGTGCTACCGTATACTAGATTTCCTACAGCGCACTTTTCTCCTAAAGCACACCCTTAGCTAGCCAACCAGCGTGCTGTAAATTGTCACCGCATCAAGTAAGATCTCCTAAACCACATCAAATCTCGCCTGCACCACCGACGAAATTGCTGGTTCTCGTGAATTGCATTCACGAGAACCGGTTTGCTTTTATGATCAACGATACTTTACTACTCCGTTCCGTAATGATAGTTGGGTACACATATTTCCTGCCCGGGATTCGTGGAAAACGAGCAGACTGTCACATTATTGGCAGAAAACGACGCGTCTTGTTGTGCTATGTGTTTCGATGTGTCGCTTGCCGACAGGCAACCATTTTTCGCGCCACAACGGCAAAATGAATGGCCACGGGGACCGAAAGCATGCTCGACGTCCTAGATGTCGCCCATCCCCACCGATTTGACACTCCCGCCTCCACTAAAGCCATCGTCATTTGCAGATTAGCATCCACCCACACCCACACCCGCCCCGCCAAGCAAATTTGCAATGCCTACCGCATCCAACTGCAGCACCGCCAAGAAGAACGTCACCGACGAGCAGAGACAGAAGATCGTGGCAGCTGTCCTCGCAAGGTCCGTCAACGGCGTGCCCAGGAAGGGCGCGTTCATCGAAGTTGCCGCGAGCTTTCCGTTCACATCAGTTACAGTCTCGCGCGTCTGGCGCCGAGCCGCAGACAACGCAAAATTGAACGGGTCCTATGACACCACGTCGCATGTTCGAGGTCGGGCCGGCCGGCCTAAGATTGATCGCAGCAGGGAACTGGAGCGATTGCGCTCCGTGCCGCTCACACAGCGCACAACGATTCGTTCTGCGGCAGCAGCCTGCGGATTGGCACCGACAACGCTCTATCGACGTGTTCAAGATGGCGTCCTCCGCTCGGCTGTCAGTGTGACCAAACCCTTGCTCACAGAAGATAACAAGATGCAGCGTTTGCGCTTCTGCCTCAGTCACGTGGACAAAGCTACTCGCCTTTTTGATGACATGCTTGATGTGGTGCATGTTGACGAGAAGCTTTTCTTCGTGACTGAGGTCAAAAAGCGCTTCTATCTGTTGCCCGACGAGGACACGCCGTATCGTGCTCTTAAAAGCAAGCGTCACATCACTAAGGTGATGTTCCTGGCCGCTGTAGCCCGTCCGCGATGGGACCCAACCACAGACAGCCACTTTGGTGGCCTTATTGGCATCTGGCCGTTTGTTGAGCAACGTCCGGCGCAGCGATCGAGTCGCAATCGGCCTGCGGGTACAATGGAAACCCACAATGTGAACATATCTAAGACTTCCTACCGAGCGATGCTCACCGACCACACCATTCCAGCCATTTGCGCCCAAATGCCGCCTCTTCAAGGACATGCAACCACAACGATCCAGCAAGACAACGCCTCTCCTTACATCCCCCAACGATCCAGAATTCTGTCGGGCCACGGCAGCGACTGGAAGAGAGATCACCTTGCGCTTTCAGCCCCGAACAGTCCGGATTTAAATTGCTGTGACCTGGGCCTTTTCACGGCGATTCAAGCACGCCAACGGCTTCGACCATCGCACACAATTGACGACCTTATTGCAGCCACCGAGGCTGCCTTCTGGGAGCTGCCACCGTCTACTATTAATGCAGCGTTCCTTTCCCTGCAGTGCTCGATGAATTCGTGCATCGCAGACCGCGGCGGCAACAACTACCGAGTTGCTCACATGGCCAAGAAGAAACTGGAGCGGGAGGGACGACTTCCAACAAGCATTCAGTGCTCAACTGCAAATGAATCGTTTGTGCACATGATGGCTGACAGATAGGCAGTTGCAATACTAAAACCAAATGAAATATCGTACTATCATTCTGGAACAGGAGGAAGAGCTGTACCCTACTATGATAACGGATCGGAGTAGTATCATGCCAAAAGCTACTGCACTACATGCCATGTAGCATGCCACACTTGAAGCAATGCCACCGGTACGGGAAAAGAAAAGGAAATATCACGCTGTGTGGAATTTGGGGGAAAATGTAGCTTTTTCTCAGCTTTCCCTGCTACCCGGTGGCATTGCTCTTAGTTGGGCACAATCAAGGGCAAACTAGGACAACGGTGTCCGACCTCCAGAATTGTTTGTGCGTTGCTATTTGTTATCTACAGACAACGACGGAGAAAACCGCCCCCTGACATGGATTCCAAGTCATTAATATTTTGTAAACAATTTCTGATTGGCTCATTTAGCTGAGGGCAATGCATATATAGTACAGGTTTGGTTAAGAAAACTAACTTGTTCACACATTGTGCATTGAAACGAACAGTGATTGGCTGACTGGATGCGCCAGGGTCAAGTTTTTGTGGGGGACGGATTTTTCCGTCGTTTTTGTTGTTGTCTGTATTCAAACTCACTGTTCTCGATGTACCTGCACCTTTTCTTAATACCTAACAACCCGACACCTTCAATGTTCCTGCCGTAGGAATTAGGAAATCTAGAATACGGTACGACATTTTCTCTCGGACGACCACTATCTCAAGCCATAATCTCGAAAACAGAAGAAGAGGTTGGAAGCGATACCACCTGGGCAGCTGACTGCGCGGTCTCGTCATGCAGTTCGATTTCCAGAGCTTGATTCTGCTCTCGCCTACTGGGTAACGTGGTGCTAGGAAAAAGGTGTCAACGTCACGGGTGAAGCCGTGAGGGTGATGGCTGCACGAAAGTTCAAGGACTATGAACGTCGCAACATCTTCAACATGGATCAGACTGGGCTGTTTTTCTCAATGCCTCCCGAGCTAAGAAGCGCCTTGCGAAAAAAAAGAAGGACAAGAAGCGCTGCCGCCGAAATCAAAGATTATCTTAGATAAATAGGGAATTTTTTAATTCGTGCCGATACTACAGGAGTGTCAGACAGATCGGTGAGCGGACTTCGTGCAATGCAGCGATTTTTCCGGGAGGAATTAGGAAACAGACAAGGACGGTAGATGCAGGTGTCAATGCTAGACTTCATAGATCGACCTGTACGACTTTGACTTTAGCCATAGTTAAGCACCCTTTTGACGGAATATATGTCGTTTTTTTACTCAACATTCCGTCTGAGAGGATTTAGTAATAATTACTTAGCTTTGTATACCACGCGTGCCTAGTTGGTCATCGGGAACCCACATTTTATTCCATTTGTGGGTGTATTTCAAGTCTGGGGATTACTAACGAGGGGTTTATCTGTATTTACCATTTACCACAGGTACTGCGCCTCGGTCAAAACGTCGTCCTCGAACTTCATGATCTGCTCCACATCATGCTGCTTTAGCTTGGCCATGGTGCGCTCTCCGCCAATCCACCAACTGGTTACTGGTTAAACTCGTATGTGTACCATTTGTACCGGGTGTGTGGTCCACTCGGTTTCGTTGGTTGTGTGGCGCACACGAATAGGACAATGACGATTGTGTGTGGCGCACACGAATAGGACAATGACGATTAGGACAATGACGATGATTCAGCGATGACTGCAGTACTACGCCCAAACGGATGCCAATCAAAGTTTTCCACTTCGTTCCAAACTTCGAATATTCCTGCCAAAACAACATTGTATTGAGCATATTTGCAATAATAAAAATTGCGATTTTGAGTTTGAAAATAAAAAGGCAGAAATGTAATATTATATGTATTGGACGTGGAGAGTTTCTACTGATTTTACGGCTTTTCATTGGATATGACTTCTTATGCTTCCAGGGCTAGGTCCTATTGTCGGTTTTAACTTTAGCAAGGTCTATACTTTGGCGCAAGGGTCCTATTTTTATTATAACATAAGACCTGAGTTTAACCCTTCAATGGCTTTACATTTCAAAAGGCGCGCGAGGTCGCACTGAGAAGCATGGGGAAGGGCCGTGAATGGAGCGCCGAGGAGACCGTCCAGCTGTGCAAGTCCTGGCTGGAGACATCTGAAGACCTGATACGAGGAACAGGCTAGAAGAAAAACACATTCTTCGGCAGAATATACCAGCATTGGCGAGAGAATAGAGGTCCAGGTGCAGACGAGCGCACCGAGCTCGCAATTACGGGCAGGTGGAAGAAGCTCCAGCCCGAAGTCACAAAGTTTGAGGGGATTACTCACGTGTTGCTGGTCGGTGGCTCTTCCACCGTCACCTGACGCACCGCGGCTTTCCTGTTCTTCTTTCGTTTGGCCGGCGGAGAATCACCGCCGCTGCTAGATTCATCAGAGTCGCCACTCCTCACTAGCATCGCCTTCGCTTTCTGTTCGGTACTGCGCTTGCCGCTGGGACGCTTTTCCTTATGTTTTTGCTTCCGGTCTTGGCGCTCCTTTCTCGCCGTCCTCGCCCAGTACCTGCCGATCCAGACTCTTCCTTCTGGCACATCCCACGTGCCGGAGTACTTGTTGTACACACCTTGCGGATTTGAAAATTACGCCATGTTGCTTTCGCCGTCAGCCGCCGCCTTGCCGGTCTTGTCGGGCTGCTCCAACGCTTCGTTTAACAGTTCTGCTCCGCCGACGCCGGGAATCATCATCACTTGCCCCATGGTGTCGTCCATTCGTCACAATGCAGGGGTTTGGTGCCATGGCCCGTGGCCCAGCAGTACTCGTTCGCTGACTTTATTCCGTCGGATGAGATCGCGAAGTCCCGCCGCAAAGTCCGCGTAGGTCTCCCCGGGCATCATTTGTCTCATACTTACACGCCATTCCACAGTCGTCTTATCAGGTCGCTCGCCGTAGCGCCTGACCAACGCCGCCTTCAGGTTCGTCCAGATCCGTTGTGAATCCGTGAAGTCTTCATTCATTTGTACCCACCACCGTGTTGCACTGCCTTGTAGCTTGTTGCCGACGATGTAGTACAAATCCTCGTCCGTCCACGTCCTGAGATCCGCGCACCTTGAAGCGATCCATGTCGACAACGATACTTGCGGACGCAGCTTGAACATGGTCAGCTCGATGTGAGGTGACAGTCGCCTGTGAGCGAGTTGCCACCATTTAGAGGAAGAATGTCGTAGCGGGACAAAGGGACCGCTGGGGACAAAAGAGGGCTGGCTTGTTGCACGCGGTGCAAGTTTCCTAGTGAGCAAGTGTTAGCCTCCAAAACCCCGATGTTGTATTAGTTTTAGTATGCTAGGCTCTGCTGGCCAGCCAATGCTGGCATTGATCTGCGCTGCAGAGCTCTTGAGCAGAGCTGCCCTGACCCTACTTCACACTCCCACTTGATCAAGTTGAAGTTGACTTCAACATGATCACTCATGTCAGGAGCAGCACCGGAACAGTTCGCAGTCCTTGCCGGCGCGCTGCGCCAAAGATCCAAGTCGCGCTGCAACTTGGAGACAATCATGGACTGTTGTGAGGTTTGCCCCCACTCAACGAGTCGACGTCTGCACACGGTCGATGCGCAGCACCTTCATTCCATCACGGCAGCGCTCGAACTTCTCGCGCGGTAGTGGCTTGGTCATAGCGTCAGCGATCATGTCGTTGGTGCCAACATGGCGAGTCCGAAGCTGCTCGTCTTCCACCATGTGGCGCACAAGGTGAAACTTGTTCTGGATGTGCTTAGTCTTGCTGTGCTGGCCTGGCTTGGCAGTCAAGTAGATACACGACATGTTGTCTCCACGAATCTCTGGCGTCGCAAACGTCCAGTGTAGCTCCTCGCAGAGACCACTTAACCACAGTAAATCACGAGTGCCCTCGTTCATAGCAATAATTAGCTTCCGTCGTACTCTGTGCGTTAATCTCTTGCTTTCTCGATCCGTACGAAACCACGTTGCTGCTCACGAACGTCACAAACCCGCTCACACTCTTCCGATCGTCAGGGTCGTTCGCGTAGTCAGCATCGGTGTAGCACACCAGCTCGGCGTCGCTTACAGCAGGAATTTCCATCAATAGGCCATGGTTGGCAGTACCAGCAAGGTACCGCAGCACACGTTTGACCGTGGCGTAATGACCGTGGTCGAAACAGGATAGGTACTTGCTCAGATTTCGCACAGCGTGTGCGATGTCAGGTCTCGACGCCGAAACTAAGTACTGGAATGCTCCCACTAGCTCACGGTACGGCGGCGATGACTCATCCTGCGAGACCTTCGACTCCTCAGCGCGCAGTGTTTCGGGAGTCGCAACAAGATTGCATCCTTCCATGTGGAATCGCTTGAGTAGTTCACGGATGTACTGCCGCTGGCAGAAGATCGCATGCCGCCGCTGGCGGTCGATCAGAATCTCTTCTCCAAGTAGATACTTGACAGGTCCGAGTGCTGTCAGCTCGTACTCGTCACGAAGCTGTTGCTGGACTTGCTCGCACAGTTCACTGGGTCCCATCAGTAGGAGATCATCGACGTAGACAGTGAGTAGTAGCGTCACTCATCTCGCACTTTTCTGGCGTAGAGACCGTAGTCGGAGTCGAGGCGCTCTAGTTCAATCGTCGTCAGAAACTTGTGCAGGGTTCGATTCCAAACGCGCGGCGCTTGCTTCAACCCATAGAGACTCTTCTTAAGTCGACAGATGTAGCGAGACGAGTCCTCGCCAAAAACAGGTGGTTGCTCCATGTACACCTCCTCGGCGAGGTCACCATACAAGAACGCGGTCTTGACATCAAACTGCAAAATGGCCCATCCACGCTGCAGCGCATACAGGATGGCAAATCTGATAGTTTCAAACCGGATCACCGGGGCGTAGGTCTCATTGTAGTCGATCCCAATGCGCTGCAGGAATCCACGGATCACCAGGCGGGCTTTGTACCGCTTGATTCGTCCAGATACATCACGCTTCAAGGCATATACCCACTTGCACGAGATGACACGCTTGCCCTTCGCAGTCGTGCGCGGCACGAGCTCCCACGTGTCGTGAGCGAGCTGCGAGTCCATCTCTGCTTTCATGGCTGTCATCCAGTCGCTCCACCGCTTAGAACGTGAGGCTTGCTTGTAGCTGGTAGGAATTGGCACATCCTCCACGACCTTGGCAGTGAAGTTCGTCACCACGTACTCCTTCAGTCTCGTCGACGGCCTGCGTAGCCGTTTCGGTGTGGTAGCAGCGCTGCTGCTGGTAGGCGGTACGACAGGTGGCTTGAATTGGGGCTCCCAATTCGAGTCGTCGTTGGAAGAACGGCGGTGCTTCTTGCGCTTCTTAGCTCCCACTCGAGGTAAAGACGTCTGCTGCTCGGTGCTTGTCGTCTGCGGACGATCTCCCACTGGCGCTGCCGGCGGGTCACTTGACTTCACAATGGTTGCTTGCTCCTGGCCAATGCTGAGCTTCTCCATCTGGGTCGCGCGCTGCGCAGCGAGGTCGGCTGGTAGCTCCAGGTACGTCTGCATCGTCGTCCGAATTGGCACAATCGGGATGTCGCCAGGTAGGTCGTAGTCACCATCAGCAAACGTGTTCAGCAGCAGTCTCTCAACGTAGAGCTGTGCACAGTGTAGCCTTCATGAGCAGTCATATTGCCACCACGGCACATCGTCACGGAACCTGTGCGTAGGTTGAGTAGCTTGTAGCCGTTGGTGTTGGTGCTGTATCCAAGTAGGATACACATCTGCGTCCGCGAAGAGAGCTTCTCCTTGCGTTGACGCGAGTCCTCAGGAATGTGCGCATGCACGAGACAACCGCACGTGCGAAGCTTGCTCAAATCTGGGAGCTGCCCATGCAAGACTTCATGCGGGTCTTGCGGTCCTTGAACGCCTGCGTGGGCGTGAGTTTCAACGTGTTGATGGCGTGTAAGAACGCCTCGCCCCAGAGTGAGACAGGCAACTGAGTCGCGTGCAACATCGAGCGGACCTGACGCAGCACGGTCTGGTTTGCACGCTCCACAATGGAGTTCTTTTGAGGGCTGTACGGGTTCGACGACCGCGGCTCAATGCACACCACAGAAGGCTTCCACTGTAGTGTTGATGAACTCTCCACCATCATCCGAGAACAGCATCGCAATGCTGTACTTCGGGAACTTGACCTTCAGGCGCACGATGAGTTTCTCAATCTGCGCTGCAACTTGATCCTTGTGAGACAGAAGGTAAGCCCACTTGTACCGGCTTGCTTCATCCACGGCAAGAAGGAACTGGTTGGACTTCGAGACTGTATCCACTCCGACGCTGCAGAGATCAACACACAGCTTCTCGAGAGTTTTTCAGCACGTCTTGGATCACGCACATAGCTCATGCGCTTCGTCTTTGATTCCAGGCACCGTAGAGGGCAAAACGCTGCGGCTTGAATTCAAAACCAAAGTATACTCCTGTCCTGCCACCGTCTTGATCGTGTCCATGCTCACGTGACCCAGGCGATTGTGCAACAACGCCATTGGATTCTCGCCCGTGCTCGACTTGACGCTCATGACAGCAGCTGGACGACGCGGTGTCCACATGCGGTACATGCCACGGACTTTCTCGAAGCGCAGCTTCAGAGAGTCCTTGACTAGCTAGGTGACCAACTGGTCGTCGGACGTGCGCAGCTTGAAGCCACCCTTGAACTGCAGGTACGTCTGCGAGATGAGGTTGTAGGGGGCCGACTTGGCGTAGTTCACGTGCTCGAGGAATCGCTCCTCGGACTTGCCCGTGTGGTCGTTCACCACTTCCATACCAAAATTTATCCGACCTCCGACCTCTCCGACCCGTGCCAGAAATTTGGTACAGCTGGACGTGCTGGGTACATTTGGGTGGCGCACACAGGAGGTTAGGGGAGGTCGCTGATAGGGAGCCAAGGAAGGATTGTGCGGGAAATGCGGGAGAAAAGCTGCGTTGATAGTGCAACCACAGGCTCTAAAACGGTCTGTGAGCCGAGAAAACGGCGAAAAACGAAAAAGGGAAACACATGCAACAAAACCCCACGAGACAGATGTTCTCTCTACAGAGTGAATTAAGAAATGAGGGCAAAAATCTGGGGCGGGGTCCACTAATAGGAGCTGTCTGCTCAGAGCCAACCATGGGTACTATCGTCTATTGGCTAACACACAGCCAATAAAATCGTGCCACCTGCAGACAGATAGACACGTGGCGAACCACTGGCTCCGCAGCTCCGACCAGCAGCAAAGGTCCTCAGTCTTCAATTTTTCGGCACAACCCCCACATCTCCCACACCCTCGGTCCAGCCTCTGAGCGTGGCGTGCAGCAGCCACTGCAGACCCCTTCAGTGCCTCATCTCCCTTTCACCCCTCCGACGACGTAGCTCAATGGAAGAGCGCAGGGCTTTGCCCTGAGGTTGCTGGTTCGAGTCCAGCCGTCGCCATTGTTCGCCAGCGTTTGCTAGAGGTGGGGAGTTCTTGGATGGTGCTGTCGTCCACGTCGCGGAGTTGCGTGGGCTGCTGAATATGAAGGCTGCTGCTACTGTACTGACGTGATGTGATTGATGGAAGACTAACCTTACTAGTAGAATGCCAAACGTGTAATAGATCCTGTATTTGCCTCTGACTGTTTACTCTGTTGCTGTTAGTGGTGTTTGTGGCTGGAAGTGTGAGCGTGTGTTGAGACTGTGTGTGAGGGTAACTTGTACGTGTGTTATGCATTTAAAGACTGTGTAGAGTGCCTTGCTCGTTTACCTGCTCCAGAATGTTCTGCGTGTAGCCTGGGGCGGGGTCTTGAATGGCAGGTGTCTGTAGGAGCCGTTCATGGCGCTCAATCTTGGCGTTGAGTGCGCCAGAGCGATGAAGAGCGCGCAGGTGTTTTAGCACGGCGCCGGAACCACGAGAGCTGATGTTTTGCTTGTCAAGGTACGTGAGGACGGACTTCTCCGCTCGAGCTCCTAGTGCCAGGACCCGATCGCGATAGTCTGGTGCTGCAGCGTCAAGCAAGAAGCCGTCTTCCAGAAACAGCTTCATGAAGGCGACAAGCTGCTTGGCGTCGGACTTCTGCTGCTTCGAGATTGGCGCCCGCCACATCCGTGGCTCTTGCGCATACCACGCGTACCAAGTCGCACGAACGTGAGTCACTGCTGATCTGCGCTGTTTCTTCTTGACCTTACTGACATCGCTCGTATCAGTGTCTGGCTTGTGTCTCTTGCTTGTAGCTTGTACATGATCGTTGTTTAGCTTAGGCTCAAGCAAATCCATCCGAGCTTCTTGGCGCTTGGTGTGCTCGATAAAGTGGTTAATGACAGCAGCTTGGTGATCGATGATCTTCTGTTCGGTGCTGGCTTCCATCGGTTGCTTGGATGTCTCCTGTCGCTGGTGTGTGCTTGATGACTTGCTGTCCTCACAGGTTGACTCGGAGCTTGCAAGATGCGACGACCAGGCCAGCAGCTCAGCGAGCGAGCTTCCGCAGTCGACAGCGCACGCTTCAATGCGCTTGATAGCTGGAGCTTCAGCGCCCAAGTCCTTTAGCAGCGGGTAGTGGCGAAGCACACTGGCGGTAAGTACATCGAGCACAGCTTGGTTAACATTGTGTCGTGTGCCTTCTAGACCATGGCACGTCGTGAACAGGAGGCGTTGGAATCCGGCGATCGAGGCTCTTATCTGCGAGTCGAACGCGGCCAAGTCTTGAAGCGGCACCTTGGCGTCAACATCGTGCCCACTGAGTATCTTGCTAACCTTGTGATCTTCTTTGCTGGTGTTAAATATGTAATTAAACCCCTTGTTCGTTGTGCTCATGTTCCAGGCACCTCGATCGAAGATCCATCGTGCCGTCAGCTCTCCACTACCGTTGGCGTGCTGGGCCCCACCGCGGCGAAACGAATGCGACGTGAGTGCGACCTTGACTCCAGCGGCGACGCTGATCCGGTCCAGCACGCGATTCACGTGCGAATAGATGGTGGGTGTCTTGTCAGCCCCAGCAGCCGATGGAGCGTTGAGTCCGGTGGAGTCGGCTGGATGATCAAGCACCTCTAGCAGCGGCACGTCAGGGGACAGATAGATTGCAGCTTGGTTGGGGAGGTCGGGCAGGTTGTCGATGACGTCAGGACACGGTGCTGTCTGCATCAGCAGCGCCATCGCTATCGCGAGCAGCGGGCACGTCTCAAGGTCCGTTCCAGGGAAGAGAGACAAGCCCTGCTCTTCGGATGTTTTCATCCGGATGAAGCGAACGAAGAGCACACTGCCCGCGTCGATGGACACGTTTGGCTTGCGTAGCAGAGCGAGGTCAGAAGCCCGCCCGAACAGGTGCCACAACAAGCACAACAGCGCAGCATTCTGGTAATCACTTGAGCAGCTAGCATTAACGTACAAATACACAAGCATTCGTTTCAAGTCACTCTTTGTACATGGTGGTGCCTTATTGATAAAGCCACCACCGTCACGCTTCATACAAAAATTGTCTAGCGTTTTTCCCATTTTCAACAACCGAGCTTCCAGGAAGCCCGATGCTGAGGAAACTGGTCAAGCAGCCAAAGTTTTGCTTGCCTGTAGTATTGCATCGAGGTGTTTCTAGCAAGCGGCTTGCCATTTTTTCCTTCGACGAACGCAAGATGCATACCAAACTTGTCCATTACGGACACAAAACACTTCCCACTCTCATCACGCTCAATGCAAACACGCACATACTCCTCTGTCACACACTCAGACTTTAGAAACCTCATAAATGCCGCTACAGCAGTTGCCTTGGCCCGCTTGGTGTTGCCAGGCGCTAGCTCTTCTAAGCCCATGCCTCTGGTCGGATAGGCAACAAATATGTAAGTGATACGTGTTTGTCTTGCTTCTTGAGAGAGCACACATATTTGACAAAGCTTTCCGACCCGATACGTCGGAACGGCTGGCTTACAGGACTTGCCTTTTCTATTGCTATGTGATAGGTCAAAATTCAGACTCTAGTGATCTGTGATTGGTTTAAAAATTACACTTCGATTCCAATTGGCTCATAAGAGGCATACAAATTCCAAGTAAGGTCGGATAGATTGTCATATTCAACCATATGCACCGTTACACTAGTCGTCAGCTCCGTCGTGCCGTTCCCGAACACCAACTCGGACGAGGCGCTCTCGTCCAGCTCCGTGAACAGGGTGAGATCGTTGCAGACGCTGGCCTCTGCGCCGCTGTCCAGGATCCACTCAGTCATGTCGGCCGACGCTCGCTAATCATTAGCCTTGCCTCGCACGGCAAGCACACCTTGAGGATTGGCATGAGTCAGCGCGGCTGACGCAGGTTGCTTGACAGGTACGACAGTGATCATGCTGTGCGGGGTTCTGCGGTCCTCGTGATCGTTGTCTTTGTTGCTCTTGCTGCACTCGGGATCACCGCGCCAAGGGCCTTGCTGCCCGCACGCATTGCACTTCGACTTGGCCTTACGCTTGATTAGGTTGTCACTGCTGCGTGATGAGCTCGTGCTCTTCTGCCGTTTGTTTCGCCCGCGGGGCGAAAGGCTTCGGCTTAAGCGTCCACGCTGGTTGTAGCGAGGAGGTCTGCCTCGAGCGCTGCACGAGCTTCGGCGATGTCCACCACGGCCACGACGGTCACCAACGAAAGCAACACCTTGTTGTTGAACGGCCCGTCCACCACGGTCTTGTTGGTGCTCGGTTTCTTGGCGTGCGTGATCAGCGAGTCGAAGTCGTTCGATGGCTGGCTCCCAGGAGATGGACTCGCCGCGGGCGAGCCGCACCTCGTGCTCATTCACAACTGCAGGGTAAACTCCCACTGTATTCGATAGTAGGATAGACATTGCCTCGGCTTCAGGCAGCTCTTGGTTGGCGCGGCGCAGCTGATGCTTGAAGTCGTCAATGTCCTTGATGTAGCGCTCCAGGCTCTCGTCGTGCTGCAAGCGGCGGTTGAGCATGTCCCACTTCAGGAACACGGCGTTCACGCCCGGATGATTGTCGAAGTGGTCGGCCAACGTGCGCCACAGCAGCAGCGGGTCGGCACGCTCGATGATGTTGGAGAAGCGGCTTTGGAGCTCTTCGCTGAGAGCCATCACAATCTCGCGCTGCGCCTCGTCGGTCTGGTTCTCGATGTGACCATCGCCCAGCAGGGGCACCAACAAGTTAGATGCATCGAGGATCGTGTACATCTCCGCACGCCACGTCTTGTAGTTGTCGTTGCTCAGGCGCGAGTTGGGGAGACGTGGTTGCTCGCGTTCATGCACCGCGTGCAGCGGTGCTGGCCCGCCATGATGGTATCGCCCTCTGCGGGGTCAGCAACGAAGTCGATGGACGCGTTCGCGTCGGGCGTCTCGCTGGACGGGAACCTTGGCGCGGCGGCGGCGGTTGTCCTTGGGGGTCTTGGCACATCGGCGGCCTCCAGCGCGGCTGGGGCGGCGGCGCTTGTCCTTGGGGGTCTTGTCGGCTCGGCCGTGCGCGCGCTGGCGTAGGCGGAGCTGCTGGCGTAGGCGGGGAAGTCCTCCGCGCTTGGGTCTCCACGGCGCCGTCCGTATGGAGTCAGGACGCGCTGGGAGGTCTGCTCTTGCTGGCTGCCGGAGAATTCTCGAATGATCCGTCGCTGGGGAAGCCGAGTAGCTTCTCCTGTGGGGTCTTACCTCTGACTGGCCAGAAAGGCCACCATAGAACCAAATTGGGCCAATAGGCCATCGAGCTGGTGCTCAATGTGGGACGTGCCTTGCGCTGGCTCTCGTGGCTCGTCTGCCGCGGCAACTTGCTCCGGCGTCCGAGGTGACGATGATGGTGAGACGCTAGCAGAACCTGAGTCCCTTGTTGGGCTCATAACCTGTGAGGTGACAGTCGCCTGTGAGCGAGTTGCCACCATTTAGAGGAAGAATGTCGTAGCGGGACAAAAGAGGGCTGGCTTGTTGCACGCTGTGCAAGTTTCCTAGTGAGCAAGTGTCAGCCCCCAATACCCCGATGTTGTATTAGTTTTAGTACGCTAGGCTCTGCTAGCCAGCCAATGCTGGCATTGATCTGCGCTGCAGATCTCTTGAGCCGAGCTGCCCTGACCCTACTTCACACTCGAGCTCCTTGATGCTGTCGATGGTGTACCGGCGGCTGAGGGATGCGTGGTGGCGAACGCCTTCTCCTGTCGCGTCTTTGCCCACGCCGTCGACTCGACACGCTACTTTCATCGCTGCTGCTGCTGCTCGGACTATTGCTGTCGAAGTCATCGTCGCTGCTACCGTCAGGTGGATACCTGGCGGGTGAACGCCCTCTCGTACTCTGTCATGTCGCCGTGGTGCTTCGTCCTGTGGCCTGGGACGTTGCTGTCGCCGACTGCCGATGCCCCAGTGGTCGTCACCGCCGTAGTTGCTGGTTGTTGCTGTCCGTGCGCCACCGTCGCCGTGGTTGTTGCCGGACTTGGCACTGTCTTTCCTGTTGTCTGTCTTGGTGGAGCTACCGCTGCAGGGGTCACTGCTGCGATCTGACTTCCCCAAGCTGTCTTTTCGACTTTCCATCCTTGTCATGGTGGCCAGCACTTGCTGCATCACCATGGCCAAAGATGCCACGTACATCGCGCCGGCCGCCGTCGCCGTACTTCCGCCATCATTGCCCGCTGGCGGGACCGTGCTGACTGGACCGCCAGTTGTAGTCGCCGTAGCTGCTTGTCCTGAACTATGACCATCATATAACGTGGCTGGTTTACTCTGCACGCCGAGCTTGTCGACTCCGTGCCAAATTATTGCCAACTTTACCAACTGCCTTCCGTTCGTCCGTCCGTCCATTACCAACCTTCTGTCCACACGCTCGACTACTATTGAGCTTTGGACACTGAGTGCAACACGCTGGCTGCTATCGGTCACTGCCGATGTCGCCCTTGGGAGTACGCCTCTCGCGCCTTTCCTTCTAGCGTAGCCTTCAGCAGACTGGGAAGCTCACTGGCCTCCTACTCTGCGCACACGCCCTTCGCTGTCTCCCGCCTGTCCTTCCGTCTGGCCTCGGTACAAACTCCGAGCTTGCGCCTAAATTGCCCAACCAACACCCTCGGTGCTAGTCGACGCCCGCCTGATACTTTTACTTAGGTGCTTTGGGTCGCTTCGAGTGCCGAGTGCTCTCGTCGCGTCGAATCCAAAAGTGTCCAGCCTTTGCCGGCCTGTCCTCCACCTCTGAACCGCCGCCTACTTTGCCCTTGACTTGCAACCAGGCCTTCTCCAATTCAGTATTATACGGGATTGTCTGCAAAGGATTGCAATAGTAGTAAGTGCAATACAACAACCAGCAATAATAAAAACTGCCGCAAATACTGCAATGCTGTACTTGTATTATAGCTCCTCGCCACTACCAACCGAGGCCAGCGTTGTCACATCCCACATGTTCCTGTTCGCGCGAAGAAACATGATGAGTTCAAAATTCACAGGCAGCATACAAGTACGCTGCGGAGTGAGAACCAGCTTGCACTGCGAGAAAAGTCTCTCGCATGTATTCGATGTCGGGGAAGTTGCTTCAGCAGCGAGCTATAGATAGCAGCGTCGTCACACCCACCCTGCCTGGTGCGCTTGCTCGGTCCGGCACGGAGAATCTGGCTCGCGTAGTCGTCTTCCCGAGTCTTCCTCTTGCTGCCGCTCTTCGGCACCTTGAACCGCTTGACTGTTGCTGCCTCTGCACTTGAAAGCGCACCGCCGTTGATGACTTTAACGACTGCAGACTCGAAAACGGAGTGTGCACGATTTTGGCTGTCGGCTTGAGCTGGTCACGCATACAGGGGTACTCGTCGACCACAGAGTCAAACGGAAGGCGGACGTCGGCCAAGTCGATCTCGTCGCACTGCAGCTTCTTGGTCACGCTCTGGAACTTCTTCATGTGGCCGAGCAGTCCGAGAAGCTTGCGGTGCGCCGCTCCAGTCGGTATAAGCTCCTCCACGGCGTCCACGGTCTTGATCTGTGGGCGAATGCGCTCGTAGCGACGAAGCATTTCAAGGCTGGAACTCCATCTCGTAGTATTCCGTTTGATAGGATGAAGGCTAGTCGATTTGGCGAGCTCGGCGAAGTTATTAGCTTGACATAACTTTGACATCAATGTGTTAACTTTCGATAGTAACGGTTCGAATTCAACGATGTACCGGTTAACGGCTAGGTTGAAACGATGGCTTGCGCAACCAACCAGAGGAATGCCGAGCTTAGTGGCGATCGACTGGTTGGTCGCGCAGTTGTCGCCAATGATGAACGCCACCATGTCGAGTGTCTTACTGTACACATCCAGCACACCATCAAACAGCTTGATGTGCGCATCTGCATCTTGCGATCCGTCGATGAGCGGCGACACGGCGAGCAGCTGTAAATGAAGAGTCCCGTCTGTCTCCAACACGCCGTACACAGCGACGTAGTGCATAGAACCGTTTGACCATCCGTCAAACATGATCCCAAAGCAGATGCCCAGCATCGCCTCGAGCTTCTTGCCCACCTTCTTGGCTACGTCATGCATTGCATTGGGCAGTACACGCGCAGAAACGGAGGTCCACCTCGACATGGAGCGTGTCAGCTCATTCTCGACCTCCGAGAGGGGCATGTTTCGCTCGACGACCCATCGCATCCACTGGAAACGATGGGACGTCTCCTCGGAGACAAAGCCGAAGTCTTGGAGACGTCGTTTGCTGCCGGACAGCGTTGCTTCGAACTGGGTCTTGAAGCCGGCATGCTTGTGGTCCAGATGGGCTATTAGGTTTGAGTAGCCGGTGCTGGCGATCTGCTTGCGCTCGTTAGCACACTGTTTGCAGCGATAGTGACCTTGGCCAAGGGTCTCGTAGAAGTATGCGCAAATGTCCTTGTTGGTCGGCATCGTGTTAAGGGGGGTGCTTTTAAAAGTGAATGAGGAAAGAGAGCGAGGCGTTGCAGACTGCAGACTGCTTGCCATGCTAGCCAGTGAATATTTTTAGTCTAGACGGAAGTATAGATCATAGTGATTGTAGATATGCTGGTGAGTTGAGCTGCTGTCGTCCAGCAGTTCGATCGGCAACTTGAAATTCGTATGGGCGTACTTTTGTGAATTATATTGCAAAAATTGGTGCAATTATATTATATTTTTCGTGAGAGTTTCAATAATCCGCTTTTATATTGTAAAAACTGATTTTAGTGATACTGAAATTTTTATTTACACCTCTGCTTGCAACCCCTTAGGATCGCCATCCTTCTTAACCTGCCTCACTTCGTGGCAGCTGCTGCCGCCGTGCGAGTCCCACTTAGTCTCCCTGCCGTGCCTTCCGCCGATCTGTCCATCACGCCCGTGCTCCAACGTATGCGCCCTCCTACAGTTTAATGAAGCTTGATGCTTATTATGCATAATACAGAATAAATCCTCGTCCTACATGGGTTAACACAACGTAATCTGACGCTAGGGTATCAGCAACACATTGTAGCCGCATTGTTTCGGATACCTCCTTATCATCAATCGTCCAACAAGATTTCTTCGTATTCTGATGAACGGTATGGATAGCGCCTTCTTCGGGCTTAACGCGACGTTGGCGAAAACATAGGATGTGTAACTGCCCTGGATGCGATGTCTCAATGCCAAGTAAACTACTTTGTTCTTAAGTAAACAAAGGTTCAAAAATTCGAACCTACCTCGGCCGCGCTGGTTATACTGGACTCGTTTCATTTTGAACTGGCGAAGGCGTCAGTAAAGTTGCCCCTCTCGTAGATGCTTGCATCCCCAGACCATATCTATTTTACATTAAAGCCGCCTGGCAAGACACGCGAATTTGTGATGCACAATTCAATGTTCAGTAAATTGTTCGCCACTGGGGCCAGCACGTAGCTCTCTGTTTGTCAGATTAATACACACGCGAAACAGCATCAAAGGTTGGCTTTGGGCTTTGAAAGAGCTGCACTGTATTCCAGTGAACAATGTGTAATAGGATGGCGGTACAGTCGCACGGTACCGAAGTAAAGGGCAGGTGGCAGTCGACGGGTGCAATATCGACGGTCGCAAGAGTGGCGAAGACGGCAGGACAGTTGGAGGAGACGATGGACGGCGTGGTACGTCGTTGCAGTACGGAGTTAGATGGAACAAACGGTGGCAGGCACGACGATGGACGCAGCTGCTGATCGAAGTGAGGCAGGCAGCAGGAACGGAGACCTCGCAGGGTTGCTAGTTGAGAGTGCCCGGGCGACGGTTCAGAGGAGAAGTTGGCCGGCCGGTGTGGCTGGTCACTTCCGGATTTGGCGAAAGGAAGACAGACGATGTTGAGCTCCGCAAAGGCACGGCAGCAGACGGCAGTTGACGGTCAGGTGAACGGTGTTGGCGCGAAGCCAGTTGGTGGTCCCGGTACACAGAGTGTGCGCCAGTTTAGACGCAGGGGTAAGCTCCCAGAATCTGCGTGAGGTTGCGTTGAGGGTTGGCGCAGTGTCGTTGTATCCCGAGTGATCAAGTGGGCGTTGGTTTAGGTGGCGAGGCAGTCAGCGTACTGTCACGGCCTCTCGGTGGACTGGTGACAGCTAGCAGGTGTAGAGTTGGTGACGTTGTAAGTTGAACGTTGAAGTTGTTGAAGTAAGAGAGAGTAAATAAAAGTTGGTAGCGTTGCTAGCAGGCACGCGACCGGCACGAAGTGGAAGTTGCACTTCGTCGGCCAGCAGAGCAGTTCTATTGGAGGACAAACGTTGGAGAACCCGGCAACAAAGCAGGACAGCACTGCGGGCTACGATTACCCGGCGTGCAGGGAAAAGAGACACGTTACAAATGGTTGAATTATAGAATTTTAACATCTTCAGTTGCGATTTGAAACTTTAATTGTAAAGATGTTCGGGATATCCCCATGAAGTCACTAGCATCGTTTAAACTCCGTTACTCGATGCATGCATGAGCCAGACGTCGTTACTCCACGTGCTCAGTGGAAAGTCGTTTAGCTCGAAATCGTAATCTGGATAGCATGAAACTACTGGCGCTGCTGGAACATTGGCTTAATTCATCAAGTCGAAAACGCAGTCACACACGAGGTCGTAGAAGCGTCGTTTAGTGACGCTCTTGTGGAAAGTAGAATGCACGATTATTGACCAGCAATTGAGAACGAGCAGTGCAATATAACAACGGTTTAGCAGCGTACGTGACAGAAACAAACTCATTCAATACGCCTGTCGATCTGCAGAGCGGTATCTACGATCTCTCGACACACCAAAACTAAATCATAATATGACCGGTGACGCCAAACTTTTCATGCTTCATAAGATGTTCATGAGAACGCGGCACCATCATCCATCGTTAGCAGGCGACGTAAACACATTATAGACCTCAAGCAAAAATAATCTGGAGAGGCAACCGATCATCTAAACAAATAACCAAAGTGATTTACAGCGAAGCAACCGCGAACGACAGAGACGATTCAATCTCCAAATAGAATTAAATACCCGACATCAAAAAGTATTGTACTTTTTTCCGGCAAATTTCAATAGACATCATCGAGGCATTTTTTGCACAATCGAAATACGATGAGAACGTAAAGTGACTGCCGAAAATCTGCGTTCGGTAATCGTTGCCTACATCAGCATTGCAAAAAAATCACACTTTGAAAGATGATGACTAATTCACGGTTGGGCATGTAATAGTAGATATCTGCAGAAGGGAGCACTCAAGAGATTCCAGCTTTGATTCTTGCACCTTAGTAATCACAAGAAAAACAGAACGAAAGAACTTCATCGACACCATCAATTTGGAGAACTGGAGCATGACGATTTCAGCACAGCTACCGAGCGACTTGCTTTCATTTTACCACCTGGGACAAGGAGAATAGTCGACAATTGCTGCCATCCTTGAAAGTATGTCCATTGCTCATTATTGCTACTGGTTTTGTTACTCAGCTGGACACACCAGCGTAGGCTCGTGTTTGATATATTGGATACATTTCTGTGCTGGCAGCGTTGTTCCTCTGTGCGAACACCTGCTCGGTTGTTCAAGGGTGTCCAGTGCACTGCATGTGTCATTCGACTGGGCGTTTCCACGGTTCACTCGATTAAATTTGTCGTTCACGAAGTCTCAGGACATGAGGCATTCCACAAAGTCCGTCCTGCTAGTTTAGCACATGGGAGCACTCTGCTCATATCGTTGCAGTCAGACATGCTGCAATGGAGCAGGTTACAGACTCGAGTTTTGTGGTTAGTCACAAGAGGACGCGGCTGAAACGAGCTCATGTGGCTATCGCGCTCATTCCAACTACCGGTATGATCGTCAGCATTGCAGCATGTCGAGCACGGCTTCTACAAATGCAAAGACGAAAACTGCAAAACTAGTGATGCATTGCAAGGGACCTCATATATTAGGACATAGTACAGCGAGGTTCACGCGAAGTAGCTCGAGTCAGGACCGCCGCTCGAAGTGGAATTACGTTCTCAGCTTGTCGCCCCAAGGCGTCTTAAAAATGAAGCTGGAAAGATGAAAGAAGCGGGTACTCGAATCGCCGCGAGGGGTCCGTCGCAACACTTGTCAAAATTCTACGGCACTGGCTGGGGCTAAGGAGGAATCACTGGTAATAGTCCTCTGGCGGCGTCGTCGAGACGTACCATCCCCACTGGGGCGAGACCGAGTCTCCATCCGCCTGCTGCAGAGCCTCTTCCAGCTCTCTATTCACCTCTCTGGAAAGGTCCACATGTGCTTCGGCGTCTAATTCTTCATACTGCCACAAAAACAAGAAAAAAAAGACATCAACATTAAAATGCACCACCAAAATGCACTACAGCAGGACGTCGTACACTGAGGTTGCGTGGACTCAAGGTGCGTTCTTGTGTGGGCGTGGAGGCGTCGCTCTCCGTGCTGCTGCAGAAGTCGTGGCGGTCCGTCTCTTTGCGCGGACTTAGCCTGGCCAAACTCAGCTCCTTCTCCTCTTCAGCTGCTGCTTTCAGGTACGTGAGCACGCTCACTGCCGTGGCAGCAGCAGCGGCCGCTGTGGCCACTACCGGATGCTGACGCACCCACCGCAGCCCGCCGGCGATCTCTGTGGGCGTGGGGAAGAATGACGGGACGACCACGTCGGACATGAGGCTGGCAAATTGACTGGGGAAGGGACTTGGTGCTGCTTGGTTTATTATTAATGGCAAGTGGGCAGGACGTTTGGCTGGAACTTAATGCACTTGTTTGACGTGTTGGAACTTGGTCGCTTTACTTTACGAGGAATGCGAGGAATTTGGTGTGTCGATTGGCGGAGACTTTGACTTGTGCTCGCTGAACGGCCGAGTTCTTGCCGCTTGTATGGGCGCGAAGACGGGGCGGCCCCCAAGCGGCAAGCCGCATAAAAACGCCAGTAGACCACCGCAAAACCTGTGCTATCGCATACTGCTCGTCGGATGAGATGGGTGCAGACGGTGAAGACTGGGGTTGGATGGAGGTTGAAACTGTGGTGGAGCATACCAAGGGGTCAGGTTGAGGTCAAGCGAGCGAGAGGCAGAGGCAACGAGCACTGTCAAAAAATGCTGGAGCGTTCACGGAGAGATTCAACGCTTTGCCGGCGAGGCATCAACATGAAACAGCAACAGCAGCAGGCAGGTTGAATGGCAACTCATGTATCAGACAACCCTCAACCTCCACACCTCGATGTCGAACAGGCCGGGAGACATGAAGCCAAGTCTGACGCCGAAAAATGCCAAGCCGGACTCGAAACGCTCAGATTTCTCTCCGTTATCGATAATAGATGAATCAGGCGATCGCGACCCAGCTGGCAGTGTGCAGTGGCGTCGACCACACGCTCCGAAGCAGCCTGCGTCAATTTCCCAGCCGCAGAGCACCGAAGGCGTTACGGGGTGAGCACGATCCCAATCGTGTGCCATTTGCATGCCTTAGTGGCTGCGCGGCCAGCGATCCGTGGTTGAAATTCCGTCCAACAATCCAATATGAATGCCGGCTGTTTGTTCGGCGCCTTGGTGTGCTCACACTCACCGCAGGGCCTGCGGCGCAGGCTATCCCTGCAAAGTGCAGTGCAATGCCGCTACAAGACATGCAGCACATCACGTGCACGCCGGCGAGCAGTGTCTAACATTCTCGAGATACTTTGCCGAGCTCAGCGACATTATCGCTGGTAATCGGACAGCCGCCACTCTATACCAAGGCTGCAGCGAGACAGCCTTGCGCCAGTGAGATGTCGCCATCAAGTGTTCGTTGCCTGCTGGACACCACCACCCACAGATGCCGACCAAAGGACCAAAGCGATCCAATGCTGAAATTGAAGTTGCCGCCATTTGACCGCGTCGGACCTGGCTGGCCGCATTCGCGAGAAACGCAATGCGCGACATGGCTACAGACTCGTGCCAGCCAATCGTGAGCAGCGAGCTGGCCCGCACACGAAACCCAGCACGATTTCAATTGAAGATACAGGATGGACACATCCACGCGTCTTTGCGGCCACACACGACGAGGGGCCACACGCTTTTCGTGCTCGTCCTCGCCAGGTCGTGGCGCGTATCATTTTGTCCATACATCGAATGGGTAGCATGCTCGCTCCAGGTCATCGCGCTCGATTTGGGCATTTGGGCAATGGGCCACTGAAAACGACAATGCAGTCGGAAGCTGAGGCCATTCCCACCGAAGGGGCGCGGGCAGCTGCGCCCCAAAGATCGCGCGCCTGAAAGGACGCGTATGTCGCGCGACGGTCGCGGGAAGGTCGTTGCAAGACCCGCCAACGGATGCGAGCTGGTCTGCTCGAGGGACCGCGCGCATACTGAGGCCAAGTGACGGGCCAAAATATGGAAGGAAGGGCACGCGTCCTCTTCACAGCGTGTCAATCAGCACGTGTGGTGGTCATAACGCGATCTGCCACCTCGCACATACTCGTCCGAGCGGTCTCGACAGTCGACCCCCATGGCCATGATCCCACCCAGCAATACTTTGACTGCGACGTCGCTCAGTCTCAGCAATGACGAGCTGCTCATGGGCGAGATCCTCCTGTCTCTCAAGCAGGATGCCGTCATCAAGTCGGAGCCAGAACCAGCACCAGCTGTCAAGACGGAGCTCCACCCGTCGCACAGCTACCGAAACAAGATGCTCGGACTCTCAGTCCAGGTCGCCTCTCCCGCCGACGTCTTCAACTTTGACACTTTCGCGGCTGTGAGTCCCATGGCCAAGTTGCCGTTGCACCCGTCGCCCAGTCCGAACTCGAGCCACAACGCCACCAAGCGCTACGGGCCAGTGGTGCAGCTGGACGACCTGCGCCAATGCTTCAACATGCCCATTGCCGCCGTGGCGCGCAAGTTTGGCATCTGCGCCACGCTGCTCAAGAAGATCTGCCGTCGCCACGGCATCCAGCGCTGGCCACACCGCCAGATCCGCAGCTTGCAGAAGAGCATTGACATGCTAAGGAGTCGCTCAGCGTGGCCAAAGGCTCCAATAAGGAGTACATTGCCAAGAAGATCGCGGCCTTCGAGTACACGCTCGAGTGCATCATGCAGGACCCTAATACGGCGGCCAAGGGCATCTCGGCCGGTCGTCTGGCCTCGCCCGCGTCGGAAGAGATGGTGAAGCGTGGCAACCGCGCCAAGAGCCGCAAGAAGGCGGTGGTCGTAGCAGCGCTCTCGGACGACGAAGAGACCGTCAGTGGGACTGCTGCTTCGCCGATGGTCGCGGAGGCCATGCAGCAAGACTGGGTGTCGGCCAGCGGCGCGCCGGGCCCCTCGGCGCAGCGCCTGACCACGCGACGAGCCAGTTTGCCCATGTCGCTGCAGTCCATCCCAGCTGAGCGGCGTCGAGGGGTGTAATAAGTATGTAGGTGTTAAGTCGTACAGTAGTGTCGTGGTGCTTCGCAGGAGCAGCGAGCAGCGAGGAGCGAGGAGCGAGAGCTCATGCCGACAGGAAAAGCGCTCGCCAGTGGTTAGACGGTCAATATAAGCGCGGACAATAGCAATCGGGAAAGACACATTCGCGCGCGGGAAGATCTCGAACATTAGGCGAAGGCGCCTGGAAACGCAATGGCCGCTTCAAGTCAAGATAGGCAGCGAGCTGATCGCAGCGATTGCTAGGCCTTTTGCACCTGTGTGAATCCTTGCTAATGCTAGCTTTCCTCGGCCACAAGGCATTGAGACTCTCTCAATTTGAGAGTGCTGTGCGCAAGCAGGCAGCTTGCCGACTCGTCTAAGCGGGGCATGCTTCATACCTGCTTCTCGCCGTGATGGATGGCGGCTACGAATAGGAAGATATTGGTGCATTTCATCCCGCCAGTGCAATAGCGCTCCCGATATACCTCTTGCTGGTCATCAGTTTATCCTGCCAAAATTGCCAATAATGCTTTGCTTCCAACGCTTAGCCACCGTGCGAGAGACTCGTCTCCACGAGTAGTACGTCTACCACTTCAACTTGGTGCTTACAAAAGTCAGTACTAAAGCTCAACTCCTTGTGTGGGCAAGACAGCAACTATAAATACGGTGCTGAATTCACAGCGCATGAAATGGGACCAAAAGGTTCTTCAACACCAAGCCACATTAAGATCAGCGAGTCTCGCCGTTCAGCCAGCCGGACGCTCATCGCCACGGATTTCTCATGAGCTGCGGGGAGCACCATGACAACACGAAAAGCCTGTGGTATGTGGGCGTGATCCTCAGCATCGTCGGCTCTGTCGCCACCAACATGGGCGTGAACCTGCAAAAGTTTTCCTTCATGCGCGAGGCGAAGCACCGCAGCTTCAACACCAAGCGCAGCTACGTTCGCCAGCCGCTGTGGGTCATCGGGTTGCTGCTTGTCGTGGGCGGCAGTATACTCGACTTCGTGGCGCTGGGATTCCTGCCGCAGTCTCTAGCGACTCCTGTGGGTGGGTCAACCATGGTGGCCAATGTGCTTTTGCGTCTCTCTTCCTCAAAGAGAAGTTTACCCGCTCCGATGCTATTGGCACAGCTCTCGTGCTCGGAGGCATTATCGTCGTGGCCATCTTCGCCGAGAAAGAAAGCGCGTGCTACACGGTACATGAACTTGTTGCACTCTATCGCGAACCGCTATTTGCTGTCTATGCTACCCTCATGGGGATCTCGTGTATTGCACTCTTCCTGTTGTCGCGCAAGATGGAGCGCGTACTCAAGGAAAAGGGAAGAAGCTCGCCGGAATACAAACGATTCGCCAAGCTCCACCCGGTGAGCTACCCGGCACTGTCGGGTATCTTTGGGGCGCAGTCAGTGTTGTTTGCTAAATCTATGGCCGAGCTTATGAAGACGACGATCGAAGGTGACAACCAGTTCGTGACTTTCGGGGCATATGCCATCGCAATCAGCATGTTTACATGCGTTTTCATGCAGATCCACTGGCTTGCCCATGGACTGCAGCACTTCGACGCCGTGTTTGTCGTACCGGTGTTCCAGTGCTTCTTCATCTCGGTGGCCATTTTCGGTGGCGGTGTCTACTTCAAAGAGTTCGCGCGCATGAAGGCACTTCAGCTCGCGATGTTTTCGGTGGGCGCACTTATCACAATCGGTGGCGTTGTGAAGCTCGCACATCGTGATATGCACAAACTTACCCCGATAAGGCGAATGCGCGCCGCGGCGAGTATGTTGCGATTCATTCATCGCTGCCAGAAAGCTCGTGGCATTAAGCCACAGTGGGCAGTGCCACCCGTCCTGGGTGAAGAGGGAGCATTTTTCGACAACGGTGTGCCGCCCATGTGCACTAAGAAGCAAACTTCACAGCAGGAGAATCATGCGTCACCACGATCGCCAAAACTGTTAGGACAGCGCTCCAAGGCCTCAGTGCTCCCCGTCGGCCCTGCCACTATGACCATGTCGGCTGCATCTGCAGCGATAACCCCAGCTCCTTGTCTCCAGACGAATCGTGATCTTACGACTCGCGAAGAAACCGGGTCGAGCACATCGTCCATTAGCAGGAGGCAAGAGAACTCGCAGCCAGCTAAGAACTAATACACATCAAACACAGATTGATCTGTATGCATATGTATTGATCTACAGGAGACCACAAGACTCGTCTTGATGCACCCACGTGGAGTACAAGCCTATAATCGCTTATTTGGAGAGCAGCGCGTCGCGCACACTCTCAGCCAGACTCTTCTCATCAGCGGCGGGGAAGGCAAACTTCGAGCCAGTGATGAGCTCGTAGAGCAGGATGTAGCGGCGCGAGAGCTCGCTCACGAGCTCCTTCGGGGCCTCAGGCAGCACCGCGTCGTTGTACGGGTCGCAGTGGTCCTTGAACCAGAGACGGAGGAACTCCTTGTCAATGTTCTCAGGCGACTTGCCGGCAGCCATGCGGTCGTCATACGACGCCGCGAGCCAGTAGCGACTCGAGTCCGGAGTGTGGATCTCATCGATGAGCATGATCTCGCCCGTCGCGTTGTCGATACCGAATTCGTACTTGGTGTCGACAAGGATCAAGCCACGCTTGGCAGCCTGCTCCTGACCGAACGCAAACAGCTCCAGCGTCTTCTTCTCGCAGTAGTCCCACTGCTCTTGGGTCATGCGTCCACTTTGAACAATCTCCACACCGGAGATGAGCTCGTCGTGCTCGTCGTCCTTGGTGGTCGGCGTGACGAGGTTCTGCGGCAGCTTCTGGTGCTGCACGAAGCCGTCAGGCAGTTTGTGGCCGCAGAAGTCGCGGCTGCCCTGCTTGTAGTTGGTCCACATGCTGGTGCTCGTCGAGCCGGTGATGTAGCCGCGCACGACGAACTCGACGGAGAAGACCGTGCACTTGCTGCACAGCATGGCGGACGGGTGTGGCACGCCCAGCAGGTGGTTGGTCACGATGTGCTGCGTCTGCTGGAACCACCACACGCTGGTGAGCGTGAGCACACGGCCCTTGAAGGGCACGGAGGCCAGCGCGCGGTCGAAGGCCGACTGACGGTCCGTAGACACGAGCAGCACGCGGTCCTCGAACACGTACACGTCGCGCACCTTGCCCTTGATCTGGCGGAAGCTCGGCAGCTGCTCGCTCAGCGCGTCCAGCGACGTGATGGTGAGTGTGGCCGCCTCGTTGATCTGCGGCAGGTAGCTCTGCGTGCGCGCCTCAGCTTCGGCGACGGCGCTCATGGTTGACACACTTGATGCACTTGATGGGCTGGAGGTGGCAATGGGTGGCCCAACGCCGTGTTTCAAAACTGGCGCCAAATGGTACACGGTACCAGTTGACTGCCTTCTTGGCAATCAAGGTGTGATGGTACACTGTACCGGTCCTCGTGCGTTTCTTCCACCAAAATTTGATCGTTGGGGCACTCAAATTACAACGCCATGAAAGACCGAGCGTCTTTTCCTCGCGAGGAGCAATGTGCCAACTACTTGGGCTTGCCCCGCTCCACACCGCTGTATGTACTTTCAGTGCGGCAGAATGGGGTCGTTCCGTTCCGTTTTAGCAGGGCGTTGCCGCTCTCATGCAGTTCAGCGCGCGGTTTCGAATGCGCGACGAGGAATTGCGAGGCACGTCACGGTCACCGTCTGTGCGGCCAAGACGACGTTGGGCGACCACCACGCTATAATAGCGACGTAATGCCTAGCCGACGTGGCGATGGCCAGCCTGCTGGTGTCGCACCATGTGACGGGATCGTGCAGCCAGCTGGGGTGATGTCGAGTGGATGTGTCGGCGAAGCCGGTGGCCCTCTCGACTTCCGAGCATGCAAGAAGGAAGGGACACAGAGTGCGAGGTGCTCAGCGGTAATGTTTCTCTTTATTAGTACGATAGTTATTTGCACAAGACTAGATGTGGGTGGCTCGAATAGATAGCTCAAAATGCGCATGGCCTCGGCACGAGGCGCGTCCGAAAGCAAGCAGCAACAGTCTCGAACAAGACACCAGCCGCGTGGCTGGCGACTTACTCGCTCGAGGCCTCCACGACGCACTCTACCTGCACAGCAACGTTGCGCTCGTGCGCCGCGCGTTGGAAGGCCCCGACGATTGCGAAGTAGCTCAATTGTTTCCGTCTGCGCGGACGCTGCGCGCGCTCGTGGTCGCGACGGCGGCGCTTCTCCAGCTCGAACTTGATGCGGCTGCTGACAGCCAGCAACGCGTTCACAGTCTTGGGAGGAGGGGAGGTTCCAGTCATCTGCGGCTCTTCAGGCTCCACCTCCGCCTCACCGAAATCAAAGCGGGCGCGCTTGGCCGGGCCGCGACCGTGGGCCGGCGACACGGCGGGCGTCGGAGGTGCAAAGCTGTCACCGAAGTCGCGCTTCAACGACACCTTGAGCGCCGTCAACGCGGCCGACAGATTGACATTGTCCGTGGACGAGGTGGACGACGCCGGTGAGGCAGGCGCTGTGGGCTGTGGCGTCGAGCGCACGGGAGCATGCGGCGCCAGGGAACCGCGGCGCTGAAGAGACTCTTGCGCTTCTTGGAGCTCTGGGTGATCGGCCTGGTGTCCACACGCACGTCCATCCCGGTTGTCTGAGGGGTTGGCGCCGAGCTTGGGAGGGTTAATGACGTGACGTGCGTTCAAGACGCACGCGCTTCACGATGGACAAGACGCAGGGAGAACAGAAGCCAGTGGGGACGGAACTCGCCAATATACTGGGGTGTGGACTCTACGTAACCCTTCCACACACTTTCTCACAATGCAATCGCTCCCTGGGGCCAGCCCTTTTGTCAAGAGCCGCCTCTTCTTCTGCTCCGCTGGAGGTTTGCCAGAGGAAGCACTTGCGCACTAGACGGCAAATTCAGCAATGACAGTGCCATCGCCTCGAGAAATGGAAAGTGAGAGGGCAGAGAAACTCTCGGTCAAGAAATCAAGCCAATGCACGAAACAACCCAGAAACAGGCCTGCGATGCCAACCTTTGGCAAAATACCGTCTGCGAACGCGCCATCGCCATGACCTGGAATTGGACTGCTCAATAGAAATACCTATACAAAGGAGAGTGGTATGCGAATGCCCCAGTTTGACAAAGGTTGAAGCTTTGTACTTGGGGTCACTAAAGCGAATCCCCTCAGATACGGACACCGATCTGAGTGGAGCGAAGAGGGTGAGAGGACGCAGACACCAACACACTTGCACTTTGTATGTCGTCACTAACGCAAGTCGGCATTTTCCCGCGCTGCAGTGACAGCGCGCTGGTTGGCTTGAGCGGCGCTGGCGTCTCTTGTGCGCGTTCGACGGCGGCCTAGCTCCAGGGCCAGTCAAAGTTCCGCTCGACACGGCTCACATTCAGCTGCTGTAGCCGTGGCCACTAGCTGTTTAGTGGCCATTAGTTGTCGTGGGCTGGAACTGGCAATCCTGGCAGGATTTCAGGCCGGTCCCACCTCGACAGCTTGGCACTGGCTCGGCAAAACGTCGACTGACTGCCTGTCCGAACAACTCGTGGCGTCTTGCTCGACCACTAAGACAGCAAAGTAAAAGTGCTCGTCCAATACAGGCAATTGGACGAGTGCGAGGATTGGGAGACGCCTGGAAAGTGTCCTCGCAGCGCCGGCGTGTCACGTCGACGCGTGCGGTGGCGCGGATGTACCAGATCGGCCGGGGTCGGTGGCTGTAGTATTGAACTTGCGCCGATCCCTGCGCAATCCGATCGCACTTCGCCTTGCATTTCAGTCGCATACTGAAGCCGAGATGTAAAACGCAATTCCTGCCCCGCCCATACAAACGGCAAGATGTAAAACGCAACTTGAAGCGAGCGCAGCCCTTCAGCTTCAGATTTCACGTCAACGGCCCCCAACGTGCGCACTTCGCGATCCGCCACCAAGGCCCCACCAGCAGCTTCTTTCGCCTCTTTCCTGCATCACCACCACGATCATGAGTGAGGAAGCCACCAACAAACGTGCGTCAATCGCTCAATAAACACCTGACGATTTCATCCATTGCCCATCATTGCTCATAACCAAAATCCTCATCTCTTTTTCTGCTTCTATTGACCCCATGCAGCGACCTCTGGCTTGGTGTCCTTCGTGACCGGCGGCTTTGGCGGTACGTTGCGGCGTCGCTTCGTGATGAAAAGTGGGTGAGAAGGACTGACAGTCTTGGGGTCGGTGCATCTGCAGGTGTGTGTCTGGTGGCGACGGGTCACCCGCTGGACCTCATCAAGGTCAATATGCAGACCCAGGCCAAGCCGCTGCCCGGCCAGCCGCCCATGTACACGAACGCGGTGGACTGCGCCCGCAAAATGGTCGCCAAGGACGGGGTACGGCTCCTACTACTGTAGCCATTGATGTGGTTGAAGAAGGAGCTTATGCTGACGGTGACTGCTGATTGGGGTCTCCCTTGTAGTTCCGCGGACTCTACCGCGGCATGTCGGCGCCACTGGTGGGCGTCACCCCCATCTTTGCCACGTGCTTCTGGGGCTACGACATGGGCAAACTCATTGCGGTAAGATCGCCGTCCATTTCTGGCCCAGACATCCAGATCATTGTGCTAAACACTTGT
Source organism: Phytophthora constricta (assembly GCA_011947335.1). Lineage (NCBI taxonomy): Eukaryota > Oomycota > Peronosporomycetes > Peronosporales > Peronosporaceae > Phytophthora > Phytophthora constricta. The sequence goes on along the minus strand of JAAVTI010000657.1, from coordinate 52,056 downwards.
TCGGTGTTGTGCAATGCACTTGTAGATTAAAGCATCGGGTCAGTCCCCGACTGCGCCACTGTCTATGGGTCAGATCATGTTTGCCGGTGGCTTCTCGGCCATTCCGGCCACTGTGATCATGGCGCCTGGCGAGCGCATCAAGTGCTTGCTGCAAATCCAGGCCCAGGCTGTGGAGCGCGGCGAGCCGAAGCTGTACGATGGCATGATCGACTGCGGCAAGAAGCTGTACAAGACAGGTGGCCTCTCCAGCATCTTCCGCGGCTGGGAAGCCACGTTGCTGCGTGATATTCCGGGGTAAGTGTTTGATAAGTGTCGAACATTGATGTGATTTAGTGTTTTTGAGTTGCTAACTGCTACGAATGTTTCTATTAGCTCTGTTGGCTACTTTGGCGGGTTTGAGGCGATTAAGCGTGGTATGACGCCCAAGGGCAAGGACCCATCGGACCTTAACGCCTTCCGCGTGTTCGTGGCTGGCGGCTTTGCGGGTATTATTAACTGGGTCATCGCCATCCCGCCGGATGTCATCAAGTCTCGCATCCAGACGGCGCCGGAGGGCACGTACCGCGGTATTTACCACTGCTTCCAGGTGCTCATGAAGGAAGAGGGTCCTGGCGCTCTCTTCAGCGGCGTGGGTCCTGCCATGGCACGTGCGTTCCCGGCCAATGCTGCCTGCTTCCTTGGGGTGGAGTTCTCCAAGAAGTTCCTGAGTTTCTTTGGCTTCTACTAGCTTCGAGTAGCAAGCAAAATCATAAATACAAGACGGACGGTAGCACTTGTGCAATTGAAAATGCTTCATGTCAAGCGTATCTGAGTGGGGCCGAGCCGGCCTGCATATATTACGACTTTGAGGGAGATCTACCCGCTCACTTCAGGAGACTTTTGCGGGAAAAAGCATCGTTGATCTCTGCCCGCGGCTCGTCGGTTCCGCGATACAGTGTGTTGCTGTACAGCTCCACGACATCACTGAATAAGCAGCACCCAACACGTCGATGTTAGCAAACGCGTGTCCAGACAATGTGCAGCGTCTCACAAAACTGCAACCGCTTTGCAGTTGGCAGCTCCGCTTTTGAAACGTACGAAATGCGCTCGAGCTCCGTCTTCGCATCTGCAATGGCCGTTTCCTGCTCCTCCAACGAGGTGTCCGTGCCCGGTAGCGAGCGCAGCAGCTCCAGCGCCTGCGAGTACTTTTCCTTCACCGACACGGCCTGAATTTCGACCATCGAAACGGAAAAAGTGGCAAACCAGCACGCCGTTAGCACCGCCCGAGTCCCATGAAGAGCGTTCCGTTCCTGGCTGCTGCTTATTGAAGTTGGTCCAATGGAGTGGGCCACGTCACGCTCTTACCGACGCCGAGACGTCTCCGATGCGCATCGTCTCGTGGTCTGAGCTGGCTGACAGCACGTCCTTCAGCACGTCGATCAGGTTCGGCAGCACGTCGAACGCCTGCAATCGCACAGAAGACGGCGTTAAATAGGAGACAAGGAGGGCGATGAGGTGCTGCACGGTGCCTTGCCTCGTGCAGCTGGGCCTTGGTGATGGAGAGGTCCTCGCTCGCGTCCATGGTGAGAAATGCCCCACTCGACACAAAATTTACCAGAAAAAAGGCTGCACTAGTAAATTGTACCAGAAAATAGGCTAAAAATGTGGTCGAGCATCGTACCCAACGCGTGGCAGCATTATTCCCTCCATCGCTTTCAGTGTTGAGTTCACTCCATCGCTTTCAGTGTTGAGTTTGGTTGTTTTGGACTGAAGCTGCTCCGTATAGTGACTCTTCTTCTCTTACAACGACCTGCATGCAAAAGTGATTTAACTCGACCAACGTACGTATTGGTAGAGCTGCCTGTAATAAACGAAAATAGAGCAAGAGAGAGAGTTTTGGTGGGACAAAAGATGCGGACATCTTCGGGAAGAATTGTATTCCTTCATGTGACCAGGAAGAAAGTCACTCACTGTCTCCGTAGCTCACGAGAGAGAGGTCAGCAACGCTGTTTACTTCTTCTCAATAGCCGGGGCAGCGGCCTTCTTGGCCTTGCGGTCGCGGGCCGACTTGGCCTTCTCCTTGCGGGCCTCCGACTGCTCCTTGAGCGTCTTCTCGCGGTGGCGCTCGGCCTTCATCTTGTGGATCGTCTCCATGAGCACGCGCTTGTTCTTGAACTGGTTACCCTTGCTGCGCATGTACAGCTCGTGGTAAATGTGCTTGTCGATCTTCTTGGCGTCGCGGTACTTGCGGAGGAGGCGACGCAGCACGCGGATGCGGCGCATCCAGATCACCTTGAAGGGCAGACGGGCGTTGGCCGTACCGCGACGCTTGCCGATGCCCGTGTGGCGGCCCTTGCGCTTGGCCTCGTTGCGCTTGGTGAAGCGAGCGCGCGAGTGGATCACCTGCGGCTTCTTGATGACGAATCCATCCTTCACGAGCTTGCGGATGTTCTGGCGCGAGTTGGCCAGCGCAATCTCGTTCGACTCGTTCGGGTCGAGCCACACTTTGCGCTTGCCGCACTTGAGCACGGACGCGGCGAGACTGGAGAGAGATTTTACAATAGCAATTGGCAATTAGAAATCAAGCAATTTGGGGAGCTTTGGTAGATAGAAATGCTGACGCACCGCTTCTGAAGCTTCAAGGACACCATATTCTTTCTTCCGAGTTGTCCCAAAGAATAAATGGCGTTGGGTCGTGAGTGTCGGGTTGGTGAGGTGAGGCAAACACATACAAAACGCAAGACGATTGGACGGCGACATACAAAGCGCAAGAGACCCGAGGGGAGCTCAAGCAAAATGACTGGCCACCACAGCGTGACTATCGGATTGACTACCGACGTGACTTCTGAGAAGTCCGGAGCAGAACTAGGGAAAGTACAGAACCTGAGCGATTAGTGGACCCACACAAACAGTTTTCACCTCAACTTTCACTTCAACTTGCCCTTTCGAGGATTGATAGATTGAGGATAGTTAGATACCGCTAGCTTTACGAGCGTTCTGCCTCTGGTTTGATATCGAGATTCATGATCGACTACGGTTCATGTTCACTACTGCAATGTTCACTACTGCAATGATAGAAGGACAATGAGAGGTAGACAACAAGTGCAAGCACCGAGTACAAGGCGATAAAAGTAGTGAATGGGAACTTCAATTCCTTGTTTCAATTAAAGCAAAGCGCCAATCGCCCGATGGATGAAAACTGCACGAACAGGAGGGCTAGCGCATGAAAAGAAGATGACGACGGAGGAGACGACGACCGACCGAGGACGCCCAAGTGCGAACTCTTTCTTGGTCCTTACGGGGTCGCTTTACCAGCCCCAGCCACGACGGCCCCAGCCCCAGCCACCTCCCCAGCCCCAACCGGGACGTCCCCAGCCCCAGCCTGGGCCGCCCCATCCCCATCCCCACTCCTTCTTGCCGTCTGCAGCTTCCTGGGGAGCGCCTGCAGCCGGTTGCGCGTTGGTCTCAGGGGCGTTCGCATCGGCCAACGCTCGGAGAGCGGGGTTTTCAGCGGCAGCGACACTTGCTGTAGCGAGAACTGCAGCAGCAGCGAGCGTGGAGAACTTCATCTTGGTTTACGGTGGCTTAGCGCGCTCGGTCTTGCTTTAGTCCTTGGAGGCGAATTGCACTTTGAGGAATAGTGCGGCCTCGGACAGCGAGAAGCAAGTCCGGTTCGATCAAGAGCAATTCGGGGATAGTGCGTTGGGAGTCTGCGTTAAAGCTGGCGACATTGAATGCGATGGGGTCGTTAATTGGGCGGATTCGGCCGTTGAAGGTGACAGGTACTGTAAAGTAAGTATTTCGCCCTTGAGTGCGACGGGGTAGTGCAAAAGTAGTTGCAAAATACACACAATATCGAGGAAAGTGGGGCAACGGGATGGTCTCCTTGATGAACAAGCCGTTCTAGCAAGTTGCGTTGTGAGCTGTGCGTGAGAGGGGATGGTCGAGTGCGTTATGACCGAATTAGACTTGGCACGCTCGTTGCTATCGCGGGTCCTCGTCTCGTATATCTCTATATTGCTGAACGAAAAGAAGTGTGTGATGATTGATAGCTGACCGCATGTCGGACATCCAAATTCCTTGCACCCGCACAATGGCAAAGAAAGTCGAGCCATTCTCTGAGACTGCTGCGTATTTCCCGACGGAAAACGATCCTGCCTTATTTAACACTCGCTGAATGAAGACACATTCACAACGAGCAGACCGCTCAACCCACTCCCTCAACACGGAAGGAAAATCAGTTAATTAACTCGTCTCGTTTGCTGGCTTTTGTTTCATACTACGGTTGTGGGTGAAATCCAAGTTCGACGATCTGGTGGGGGAAGTCGCGATGGCGAAGGCTAAATGGTCTTTCGACATGGTACGATATACTTTTATGTTTGCATCCCTCGTTGAGAGCATATTCCATTTTAACTGATGAATTTTGTGATGCCCAAAGACGGAGTGCTGCAATTCGATCGGGGGCTGCTTTCGAGGGATTGCGTACGGTGTGGCTTGCTGTGTTCGATGCGTAGTAATGCTCGTGATCGATTCTACCTTCCAGCTGTAAAGACAAGGCGTCCAATCCTTCGCACTCCAGAAATTCGGCGGCGGGTAGTGCTGAAAATCGACGGTTGCTCGAAAAGGGCAGTCAGTCGGGGCGTGCAAGTTAATCGGGCATCTAGGAACCGTGATGATTCCTGTGGGAGTTCGTCGGGATGTATCAGCGACGAGCTTCGTTTCGTCAGGCTCTGGTCATATCTTGCCATAGAGTTTGTAGTCTCCGCTGCATATTAAGCTCACGGATGGACGGAGAATCACAAAGTGATATTTCTTTACTTTTTTGCTGGCATCGCATTTACCTTTTAGCTTTAAACAGTGGTCTTGGATTGCGAGACCTGTATGAATATTTTTTTCTGGCCACAGCAAACGAAACATGTTCTCCGTGTCGGAAGTTTTTTTTAACTAGGTCAGACCTTAAAAATATCCCTGTGAGTTTATCCGCATGGCTCATTTTATCGCATGGCTCATTTCATAACGATGCTCAACAAGTACGGCAGGGTGGCACAAGCTCTCTTGTCGGTCGACTCGGAACCACGTTTGCACGCGCGTTCATTTCGAATAGATCTGCGATCTGCAGATGCTACGAATTTAGAGCACCACAATGCAGCAATTTCGGAAGTGATTGAGAAATCGACAACAGTGCCCACGCGACGTGCTGCACCAAGTCGAACCGATCGATCAATACGGCGTGGTGCATTCCGGCGGCTTCGCTGTCTACCATCCGTAGCCACCCCAACCACCCCAGCGGCCGTAGCCGCCGTAGCCTCTCCATGGACCTCCCCATCCATATCCGCCGAAACCGGGTCCCCACCCGCCGAACCACTGCTCCTTCTTCTTGCTGTCCTTGTTCTCGGGTGCTCCAGCAGCTGGAGCCGCAGCGTTGGGCGCGACTGCGTATGGTTCGGCAAGAGCGCGCAACGCTGGGTTCGACTCGAAGTCGGCAGCAGCGACACTGACACCGGCAGCAAGTGCGGTGACGATGACAGCAGTGAACTTCATGGTCGTGTTATGGCTGGCGTTGTCGGTCGGGGTGGAAGTGTTTTGTTGGACACTTCCTGGTGCGTGAATGCAAGCAAGTTGTGTTGTGAGCTGCGCGTGTGAGATTCGCTGGTTGAGGCGGCTCTGTTGTTATGATGACAGACATGGACTCTGCATGTTCGTTGCTCTCGCTGCTCTTCCTCTGGTATATTGCTGAGCGATAGAGAGCTTTGTGATTGATACCAGACCACTGGTCGGACATCCAAGTCGAAGTCGCTTCGTGCCACGCAGTCTACACTCGCACAATGGCGATCCATTTTCGCGTGTTTTCTGACGGAAAACGATTCTGCCTTCGATCGTCTTGATTTTTCGATGCATGAAGACACATTCACCCCCCAACGAGCAAACTGGACGATGTTCACGTTATCGCGATCCTTCCGAACGTTGCTGCCGTTCGTTGTGCCCCCTCGTTAAATCCGCTGTGGCAAATGTGTCAATGCTATCCAAGATGGAGTTGTACAGCGATTCCGCTTGGGGTTGCCCAGCGAGGGCCACATATGCTGGAGCACTGGTAAGCGCTTCACCGTTTAGCGCAGAGAATTCAAGAAGAGCGATCTCGCACAGCCCACACGTGTATACCCACCTGCCATCGACAGATCGCTCTCACTGAACGAGAAAAACTATTTGTCAGACTTGATTAGAACGGTGGCGTCTGAGAGATAACCTATCGAGGTGACTAGCAGGAGCCACGCGAGCGTTGCTACGATGACAGACGGTTGTAACCGGTTTTACAATCCTTGGTCACTAAGCCGAAGTCTTTCGTGGTGGTAGTACTCCGCAGCCCAGTTTGGCAACGCACCTCGATCATCGGATTGTCTCTGATCGCTGGGGACAATTGCAGTGCAGCCGGTAGTGGTTCAATAAACTGTTTTAGGAGTAGTTAATAGCCCGATTTTGTTTGGGTTTTTACAGAATGTGACCACATTGACTCGCATCGTTCAAAACCAAAAGGTCGGGCGATATTAGGAGTTCAGAAATTACAAACCCATGTGTCTCTCGTTTGGATCTTCAAATCCGGTGGCTGAGAGGAGTTGAAACGCTCTAATTGCAAAAAGGTTATTAGCTCTTCGGGACCGTAAGAAAAACGACCAAGTAACAACTCGAGCAGCAAGTGATCTCATTGCACTAGGCTTGAAATCAGCAGTTGTTCAGCAGTACCTGGTGCCTCAACTATACAAAGCGATGTTGCACCACATCGTCCCTAGTCCAGAGCCCGCGTCACATGGAGCGCCACCTGCATCTCATCTCCTGCTATTCTGCCAGTAAACCCACCTCGGATAACCTCCTTGAGGCTGTAGCTCCTTGTCGTCTGCCATGTATTTGTGTGCATTCTGACGGCGGTGCTTGCAACGGCCAAGTCATACAACAAGGAAAACCTATGGCTAACAGAACTTGATATACCCACAAATCCGTGGATCCAAATCTTGCATAGCCATACTTAAGTAGCTGTGAGCATGAACTCCTAAACTTGTCATAAAGATCTCGCTAGCAAAGCTCGCTTCCAAACGGAGACAGCTTTATTACGGTACGGTAATCCATCCCACTGCGCACACAGAATTGTGGGTGACGATTGACCCTTGACCTCGCAGCACCATCAGTCGAAAGATGACAGCAGGGAGGGGTCCAACCAGATAAGATAACGCGAATTTCATTATTAAATGTTCTTCTCATTCTGTTTACCCAGTGTGCACCTCATGTTCTGCACGTCTGGCGGACAGCACCGGCACGGCCAATAATGTCCTTCTTAATTCGGCGCATGATGCCTATCATCATTTCCTTGAACTCCATTGTCATTCGATCCCTCCTTAAGAACGCAATTAAAGTACACCCAGCCGTTAGTTCGCTGGTGGCTTGCCTGGTGCTGGATGCGTACGCACGCATCAATCCTGATCACTTATCTTGGGCCGCTTCTTACCTACCCTTTTCGCTCGACTTCTCAACGTACATATCGTATTTCAGCGCAACCACTCGAATACAAATGTCCGTTGCTACCTCGTTCCGAAAGAACGCAGGTTGGACGCCATGCTGGAAAAAGTTCGTTCATCCACAGGGATGGTGAAGTCATCTATCACATCGACTGGAACCACAAAGCACACTTCCACTGAGTGTATCCAATACGGTCCTGATATCGCAAAGCGAGACAACACGTCCTTAAAAAATCAATCTTGAAGGAGTGCGTCTTTGAGCGCGTCACCTGGACAAAGTGAACGAACAGCTTCATCACAAAGCCAGCCTGTTTCGCCTCTTAATCACTCTCGTCTAAGTCCTTTAACTCAACGAAAACGGCGTCGTAGCCACCTTGGTTCCACTTCTTGGGGCAAGCCACTGTTTCGTATAGTTCAATGGTATAACACCACTCGGATCTAAACGTAACACTATCTCCGTTACCCATACGTCATCCTCACTAAGCTCTCCATTCTGGATGGTATAACAGTGTGCGCCTGTATGGGTTAGCGAAGAGAAGAACCACATCTCGAATAGATAGCCATCTATCGACGGATTCTTAGCAAGACATTTCGAGAGGGATTGTAGTTTGTCGGGACCAGTGCGCAACGCAATTTCTCTTGCCACAAACATACTTATGAGACAAGGTCGTGGTAGAGCCGCTTGGTTGTCCGGATACCATGACAACAATCGGTTCACCACAGCACCGGAATAACACCCAATTGTTCCTTCAAGATACTGCGTTATGTCCGGTGCTGCAGCAACGGCACAACGCAACGAATCCACCGCATGATCAGTAGTGACATCAAACATCATTCGCGCACTCCCACCAACGACAAAGAACTTTTCCTTGAGTAATTCCATCCGCTCTGCCACTGCCACCGAACTTTCAGCTGCGAACTTTGTCTTCACATGCTCAAAAACACGTCGATTGTCAGCGCCTCCTGATAGTCTCTCATCGTCCAGGAAGTCAGCTTAAACAATTGGTTATCTTGTATAATGTGTTGGGTATTCACTTCAGAAGCTGAAGATAGTGACAAACTTTTCAAGTTGCTCTCCACGGTGGGCGGAATGTTACGGTAGAGTTCAGGACGCCACTCCTTTCCAATCGATACCATTGAGCTCACAACCACGAGACGATGGCATTGCTCATTTTTGCGCCAACGCGTACAATACATCAGGGCGGCATGCTCGTCTCGTTCCTTCACATACCCGTCAAGGAATACGACCGTGTTCTCACTCAATGTTGCCAAGAGGGCATCTAGATTCGAGGCATCTTACACGTTCGCTTCTCGTCTTTTCCACGGAACAGAATGCACTGACTTCTTGGCGCAATGAATCCACATGACGTCCCACTTGTCCCCGTTGTGCGACTCGTCAACGCGCCTAAGCGTGCAGGCGAACGCGAACGCTGCACACGATTTGCCTGTTCCAGGCGGTCCCACGACCCACAGCAGTGCATAGGTTCGCACCACATAGGCCAAAATCGCCTCCCATTCCTCCCAAACCTCTTTGCGTTGAAACAGCGTCAGCCCCCTTCCTCAACGAAGAGTCCGCTGCCTCGAGCGTACTCTTCCGGAATGTGGAGTAGAGCACTCCGTGAATTCACGGCAAGAGCAGGACATGGAGTCTTGGCTAACTCCCACCAGGACGAGGGCTGCCTTGGATCCACCACCAACACATGAATTTGCCCCGATTTGGGAGCGCGTTCCGCAATCATATCGTTGGCTTTCAACATGTCCGCTACAGTCCTCGTCGCTTTCATCCTATTTGTTTTGAGCATCGTCCGAATGTCTTGATGGCCCCCGCTCTGCAGTTTCACAACCGCAGGGTCGTCGTCTGCCAGCCACGCGCCGCCCTTAATCGCCAGGAAGAGCTGCAGCTGGTCAGCTCGCCCAGTAGACTCTAGCTTCTCCTTGATAGCATCCTTCAAGAGAGCCACCGTCTTCCACTGATAGAGATCACGGACCCTTCTCCGACCGTCGCGCAGTTTAGCAATACCATCTTTCCTAAACGCGGAAATTTTGGAATGAGGAGAAGAGACGGGAGAGAACACAGTAATACTGTACCGCTACAGTACCGTACCTAAGCGGTATTCTCTCCCAAAACCTGAGCGGCAATCAAGGCGTGATGAAGCGGTGTCAAATAGACACCTTTCGAAGCGAGTTTTGTTTGTTGTATATGGGATAGGAGAACATAAAAGAATCATTTTCGGTGATCGTCGATCTGGATCCCACGGAGACTGTCCAACAAAGTGCTATAATTGGCGCCCTAACCAACATCTTTGTTGATTGTTGGAATCGCTGAAAGGTGATCCCTCCTCAATTCTTATCTGTGTCGCCTCGCTTCGACTTATACGTTTATACGCGTCGTATCGGGTATAACGACGCTTGAAGATCTCACTCCCAAGGATCCGATGCGGGCATCCGCTGCTGCTCGCGAGCCCTACGAAGGGGGCGCTGCCGCTTCGTCGCGGAAGGAAGGGAAGCAGCAAGTAGCCTTTGGCCTCCACGAACGCCGCGGCCATAGATCCGAGCACCAACAACCTACCAGCAGACGCTCAGGACACGGTGATTCCGGGGGCGACGGCGAAATACTCGACGACGAGCATGCCGGTGAAGAAGATGAAGGCCAGCCAGCCGACTACGGAGGGGAGTTCGGACGGAACTACCTCGACTCCGACGTTGACGAGAACAAGAGCAGTCAAAACAACGGCAACGACGACGAGGCAGTGGGCGCTTCTATCCAGCCAGACCCCTCTCCCAGAGGTGACCCTGTCCCTGAGCAAAGGGTTCGTCAGCGCTTTGGGCCAGAAGAAGACCTCCTTCTTGCAATTCAAGTTAATGCGGACGCGCCATACACCGCCAAGCACGGCGAGGTGAAGCGCCAGTGGCTTGCTCTCGCTAATAAGCTTAACAGCTCCCCCAACTTTAACATGGTACCCATCCAAGGTACAACCGCAAAGGCTCGCTTTAAGACACTTCTGGCCAAGCATCGCGTGTGGGAGGCGGCGTCTGCGCGAAAATCTGGCACCGACGAGAAAGAGACCGCTTTCGTCCATATCATGACCGAGCTTGTGTCCAAGGTGGATGACTTTGAAGCTTCACAAGCAGCGAAAGCTGCTACTAATGCAGGCGAGCAGATCGCCAAAGAGCAGTCCGGCGAAGTAGTACGCCAAGCTGCCGTGACCCGCATCAAGCTGGGAAAACGCGGGCTGCCGACACTCTCGTCGCCGAAGAGAAGAGCCGAGCATCGAAGGGCGCGAAGAACTCAGTCGACTTGTCAATCTTGTTCAAGGAAGCCAAGGAGCAGCGAACGAAGACATTTGAAGCTTTTATGCAGCAGCAGCAAACGGAGCTAAAACTACGACTTGACTTTGAGCGTGATCAGCGTGAGAAGGACAGAGCTGAACGCGAGGATGAGCGAGAACTTCGCCGACAGGAACGCGAAGAACGCCAAAGGGACCGAGATGCTCAAGCGCAATTAATTGCCGCGTTACTTCTACGCCTAGATAAGAGCAGCAGCTAGATCCGGGGTGGTGGTGAGCTGACTTGGTGAGGCTTGCGGAAGTAGTCCTGTAACGATGGGGGCGCACAATTGAAGTACACGCTGATTTGACTCTTCTTGCGCATGCACGTCAATGCATTGGTCAACAGTACGACTACTCTAACCATTCGACCAACGGGAGTTAGCAGTATTTTATGTTTCTTGTTCCAGTCGAGAAAAGCCCATTTCTGTTTGACAATACCAAATAGCCACTCGATTGACACACGGCTTTTGCTCATCACTTCATTAAAGCGCTTTTCAGGACTGCTCACATGAGCATTTCGAAAGGGACTGCACAGTAGATCGTTTATACCATATGCTGGATCGCCGTAGATCAGCACGCCCAAATTTTTAGTAAATCGTTGCTGGCAATGTAAGGAAGCAGCATGCTTTCACGAAGCATGGTAGAATCGTGAATGGCCCTTCAATGGGTCCATAAAATGACATGCACAAGCCTAAAGCACACAACAACCGTGCAGTTAGTTTCAACAATGACATAACCATCTGAGTGTACAATAGCATACCGTCGGGTGTGCACACGCCCTGATAGTTAAGGCAGTGTCGACGTTTGTGCCCACTATAGCAGACTTTTGGAGATTTTCCTTGTCTCCGACAGGAAGGCAGTCAAGCGCACCTTGAAAGGCTAGAAGCCGTCGTTTGCGCTTGCCCGGCCGGCAGATAAAACCCTTTGTTCCATCAATGAACATGGATACTTGGTCGACCAGACCGTTCGTTTTATCAGCGATAGCTTGTACGTACTGCAGGTGGCGCTCAGCGTACAAGACGTCGTGGAAGAACAGCGTGTCCTTCCACTCGTCATCCAGGAAACAGTCTATCCACGGTAGCGATCAGTAAAAAAGGTGTTAGTCGGTAAAGTTCAATAGCGATAGAGAGCCCAGTGTACTTACACATGTCTGTGATGATCCGACTGCACGCTGTGTCCGACCGAGCGAGCTGCTTCCTAATTCGTGACAGCTTGCCCGGGTATGAAATGCGATAGCAGAGCATAGCCAGTGCTTCGACACCTAGAAGGCGGTCACCTGCTCCAGTGATGAATACATTGGGTTTATTCATCACTCCAGCCAGTACAGCTCCGCGCAGGTGAAGCGAAAATCTTGTAGAGCATCAACGTTCGGATATGCGTCGAAGTCGAACAGGACATCCGGAATGAACGGACGCTCCGCTGTGGGTGTGGATCTCACCGCCAAAACGGCATCTTCCTCGTCGTCGAGCTCTGCGAGCAACAGCAGAAGCGCTGCAGCGCCGGCCCTCTGCGTCTCCTCCATGTCTAGGCTCAACCTCCCCCTTACTCTCGTCTTTTTATATGAGATGCGCAAACAGTCGTTCCTGCATTAAACACAGCTCGGGCTTCGAAAGAAATTCTGGTCGCTCTGTTGTTTGTGTGATGTGGGTTGGAGCTATCCTACAACTCGCTTCCAACGGTCGCTTCGAAAGGTCTCTAATGTGACACCGCTTCATCTATGTCATAGATGCAGCCCCACCCGATTGTTCTATCATAATCATTCAGATGAACCCCTCATCAGTGATCCCCAACCTGGAACACCCGCTCAAATGGAATAAAATGTCGGTTCCCGATGGTTGGACAAGGGACGATGTGGTGCAACATCGCTTTGTATAGTTGAGGCACTGAACAACTGCTGATTTCAAGCCTGGTGCAATGAGATCACTTGCTGCTAGAGTTGTTACTTAGTCGTTTTTTACGGTCCCGTAGAGCTAATAACCTTTTTGCAATTAGAGCGTTATCAACTCCTCTCAGCCACCGGATTTGAAGATCCAAACGAGGGACACATGGGTTTGTAATTTCTGAACTTCTAAGATCGCGACCTTTGGTTTTGAACGATGCGAGTCAATGTGGTCACATTCTGTAATAACCCAAGCAAAAATCGGGCTATTAACTAAATCCCCTCTGACGATGGAATTAAAAAATCGACAAATATTCCTACTAATGCAGTGCTTTGCTCGGGAAACTCTGATATTTGGCAACAGGGTCAATTACGGATGTGGAACTGTATCAGATTGGCTGAAATTAGTATTATCCTAGGAGACATAATTTGTAGTAGCTAGTACTTTACGCAGTGCTATATTAATAGACCGCGGGGTCTTTGGGACCTCATCCCCTCTGAACTGCTCGGGGGCACTTCGCTTTTGGCACCCATCCGAACAAGACAATCTCCACGCTCCTGATCAAGTTTGATTCACTGGTAGCACTTGTTGGTCCTAGCCCCTGTCAAGAAAGTCCATGCCTCCGGCGAACGCGCAGCTACGTGCGGAGATTGACCGCCTCACCCAAGCGATAGCGGATCGCTCGAAGGTACCAAGATATCTGCCCAAGTTCACGGGAAGCGCGGAGAAGACGTCCGTGAGTGGCTCTTTCAAGTGGAGAATGCGTGCCGAATCAATGGTATCGCGATTGAAGATTCAAGCATGCGCCTACCTGGTATCGCTGGATCAGCGATGGAGAAGCCGGCGTCCGCTTGGTTTCTCCACTGGTCATCGACAACTCGAAATGAGGAGCACACGTGGGGGATTTTCCGTGGGCATGTGCTCCAACATTTTGAGGCATCGAACTACCAGTCGGTGCTACGCGAGAAGTTCCAGCGTCTGAAACAGACCGCATACGTCGAGACATACAATGGCGAGTACTCTGCTCTCATTTCCGTGTCGAAGGTATGAGCGTGCTCGAACAAGTGCTGAACTACGCAAACGGTCTCAAGCCTCGCACGCGTAGCTACGTCAAGCTCGAGAACCCTGAGACACTGAGTGACGCAATGGACCTGGCCGTCAGGTACGAAGTAACCTACTTCGTGGAAGACGTGCGCGACCACCCAGCTCGTGAAGAGAAGAAGCGAGCACTGAGAAGCCATGAAGAAGACAAAGGGAGACGCTTTAAGGGCAAACCCTTCCGCGGTAAAGGTCGCTTCAAACCAAAGGAGAAATACAAGAGCGGCGAAAACCGTACATGCTACTTCTGCAAGAAAACTGGCCACATCAAGGCCGACTGCTTTGCCTGGAAGAAGGAACAAGCCAAGCAGGAAACGAACAACCACTTCAGTGAACGAGGGTCCTGTCGTGGCCAAGAGCGTAACCGGAACGTTAACGTTGGAGAATATCAGCATCAATGTTCTGTGTGAAAACCTCTCGTCTCCACTATTCTCAGTTAATGAAGAAATAATTGTCAGTGACAAATCCATCTCGACTCCAAGCATGTTGCTGGACAGCGGAGCTACGACGATCTACGTGTCCAGACGTTGGGTCGAGGAACACAAGCTACCCACGACGAAGTAAAGCGAGAAGCAGATTCGTGTGAAGCTTGGTGACAATCAACTTGTCAATGCAGAGCTGGAAATATTGGCTCTGACCATTCAGGTGTCAAGACCCGACGAAGCGTACAAGTGTGTTGCTATCGTCTATGTAATCCCTAACGAGTTCGACTGCATCCTGGGAATACCATTCTTCGAGGATATGCAGCCGCAGATCGATTGGAGTGGTCGACGAATTGAAGGAACAAGAAAGAAGACTTTGAGAGTAGAGCGCCCAAGCAAGACCTGTGGACCGATCGAGGAAGGCGGATCGGTGATTGCCTCCGGGTTTCGGAGATCTGTCGAGGCGAAAGGCAAGACCCGATTCCTGTCGAGGCGCCGTGCTGGAAACGGATGTGAGGTCCACGGTTGAACTTGCTCGTGAAACTGCGCAGAGTGGTATCCAAAGAGTTGCTTGCGGGCAACTGGACCGCGAGTCAGTCGGTAGAGGCTCGGCGGTGGGAAGCGACACAAAGTCGACTTCAAGTAAAGATTCCGCGGTGAAAGCTGTCGATAGCAGCAGCACCAGGGGTAAAGACAGCATCGTGAATAGGATGTTCACGATGGGTGTCGTTGATGAAACTGGTGTGCAGACCAAGTACATCACACGAAAGAAAATGAGAAAGTTCCTGAGATCAAGACCAAGACACCCGACGAACCTGATTGTTTGCTGGTTCTGTCAAACGAAACGATTAAGAAGGTCGCAAGATCATTGCAGCGAGGAGATCAGCCGAATAATATTGGGAGCGAAAAGGCCCAGCGTTACCTGGAGACAGACTGGGAAAGCTTTCGAGCCAACCCAGCACATGACCTACTGAAGGAGTACAAGGACATCGTGTTTCGTCCAGAACTCCTTAAAGGTTTACCCGAAAAGCGTATATCGAACATCGGATCGATGTGAAGGATCCGAATCTAGCGATGTATCGACAGCAATGGCGCCAATCGCCAGAGCAGCAACGCGAGATCATGCGGTGGGTGGAAGAAATGGTGGAGAAGAAGCTAATCAGGCCTAGCATCAGTCCACATGCGGCTCCAACTTTCTGTGTAAGGAAGCCCGTTGGATGGCGTATTGTGCATGATTATCGGTATCTCAACTCAAACACGATTCGCCAGAGCATCCCGATGACGAGGAAGGAAGCCATCATGGATGACATGGCCGGAGCGCACTACTTCTCGACGATGGACCTAATCTCAGCGTTTTATCAAGTTCGCATGCGTGAAGAAGATATCAAGTTCACTGCGTTTCAAGCGCCGAACGGTCTCTGGGGATACCTGATATTATCCATGGGAGTCCGCAACGCACCCGCAACGATGCATCGGTTGACATCGAAGATCTTCCGTGATCTGAAGCAGACAAGATCGTATTATGATGATATCTACATCTTCACCAGGTCAACGGATGCTTCTGAACACTTGGAAGCTCTACGCAAGACGTTGGACATTTTGCGAGACAACAAGCTCTTTGTTACGCTTTCCAAGTGTGTGTTCTGCGCTTCGGAGATTCCTTGTCTGGGATACTTGTGGGGCGAGAAGGTGTGCGCATGGACCCCGATAAAGTGCAAACAATCAAGAACTGGCCGATTCCACGGACTCAAGAGGAGCTTCACAGCTTCACTGGTTACGTCCAGCGCTTTTGTCGAAACTACGCATCACTCACTGCCACCATGTTCGCTCACCTCAAGAAAGAAAAACAAGTGCAATGCAAAATCCATTTCAATGATGAGCAGCTGAAGAATTTTAAGGAGCTCGAGCAACGTTTGTGCAATCCTCCAGTGCTGCACCTGCCTGGCTTTAGTCAGCCAATGCACCTGCGTACTGATGCAAGCAAGTTTTCCGTCGGTGGTGTGCTGTTCCAAGTTATCGACGGTCGCAAGATGAAATCTGCGGAGCTCAACTACCCAACGCAACAGCAAGAACTCCTAGCGATTGTTCACGCGCTAGCAGCTTTTCGAATTTACTGTTTGGATAAACCACCGATCGTAGAGACAGATCATAAGAGTCTCGAAGTGTTGTTCACGCAGAAGATGGCAAATCGACGTCTAGCTCGATGGTATGATATCCTTGCAAAGTACCAGCCCACTTTCTCGTACCTTCCTGATGCGAAGAACGGAATCGCTGACGCATCAAGCCGAAGGCCGGACTTGCAACCAGAAACGAAGTACTTTCATGATATAAGTGTGACCAGCTTCAATGATACTTCGTTCCATCTGGAGATTACCGAAGTCACTACGGACATCGAATTGGTCAAATCGATCAAAGCAGCGTACGCTAAGGATCGTGAAATTCAGACAATTCTTGCCGCGATCAAGAGACGCACATAACCTGCGACGTCTCGAGCTGGAAAACAACATCGGAAGAGATATCGATGTTTCTCCGGCGCAAATGATTTGCTATGGTATCAATCGCCGGCCGACGAAGCACCACGAGTTGTGGCGCCTAACTCCACGAAGCTTCGACAACGGATCATGAGTGAGTGTCATGATTCCAACTATGGAGGGCATACTGGCGCGGAGCGAAGGGTATCTCACGTTGAGTCGACATTGGTACTGGTCCAAGATGATCAAGTCATTCCAGAAGTTTATTGCGGACTGTGAGTCATGTCGACGGAACAAAACCACGACTGACTAAACCTCCTGGTTTACTTGAGCCGTTGCGTATTCCAGATGAGCGATGGAGATCCATCTCTATGGACTTCATCACTGATTTGCCCAAGACCAAGAAAAATGTCGACTCGATCTGGGTAGTTGTTGAACGATTGACAAAGAGACGTCATTTCATACCAACCACGAAAACGGTCACAGCTGAAGGTGTTGATCAACTTTTCATCGACAACATCTGGAAGCTGCATGGAATGCCTGCAAGCATCATATCGGACCAAGATCGCAAGTTTGTATCGCATTTGGCAGTATATCTTCAAGTTCATCGGTACGCGCCTCAATATGACTGTGGCGCACCGAGCTCAAGGTGATGGACAAACTGAGAGGATGAACCGCACACTTGAAGAGTACCTGCGTTGTTTCGTGGGACCACTTCAAGACGATTGGGACGTCTATCTTGCGAACGCCGAATTTGCAGTTAACTCTACAGATAACTCGAGCACCAAGATGGCACCATTTGAGGCTGACCTTGGGTATATCCCATTAAATCATTTGCAGTTAACGGCCGAACAACTTGGTAATGTTCCTACCAGCAGAAGCGGCGCTGATTTTCAAGAACGCCAAGCTGCAATCCTACAGCGCTGTCGAGATGCTGTAAGCGCCAAAGAGTGCCGTTACGTAAGCTTTCGCTGGGTGTTTGAGGAAGCACAGTCTTGGGCTTGAGACCAAGACTCGTTGGGTTTAGAAGCAAAATTAACTCTGAGTGATATTTAAGTTCGGTCGCAAAACCGAACTTAAGCCTAGATTAGCTGCCAGCCACCAGTTGGGGTGCTGCACGCTAATTAGCTAATATGTACCTAGATGGGCGACTATCGTCCAATGACATAGCACCACGTCACAGCCGATCGGACTGAGACGTGTCCCTACTTTTGTAACGGGGATCGCCCCGTTAGATCACCCCCCATTTGAGGTAGCAGTCACCCGTCTGCTTAAGAGAACACGCAGAAAAGACTAAGACAAGAGGAGACTACAGCTTGGGCAATCCGAGGCGAGGCAACGGGACTTGAACACAGTGATGGATGCACGACAGCGACAACAGGAGTCTCTCGAGCGTGCGCCCGCGCACGCTCTCATGGCGGCGAGTGATCTCGACGCAAGCAAGGCCGCAAAACGCATTCGGCCTCGCAGAGAACAAGCGTCGGAGATGGCGACGGAGAGACAGGCAGCCAACGCCCGCGATGGCATCCAGAATGAACTCGCGCGCTGGGAACTCTACGACATCAGCGGCGCGGTAAACCCCGCGCCAGCAAGCAAGATGTGCGAGCAGTTCCGCCGCTTCCGCGCCTCGCGCGGTAAGCCAGTCGAGGGCGCTCGCGAGGACTCGTTGCGACTGTCGTGAAATGCCTTCATTCGTCACTGGAACGCTGAGCCGGACTTCGCTGGAATCTTGAGACGGCACGAGTCGGCGCGCAGTCGATACGGCCTGGGCACGCTGCGCCAGGACCTTCATAACATGTGCTGGGACGAAGAACGCTACTGCTTCGTGAACGTGCAGGAGAGGTGCCCGTACTGCTCGTCGGCCACGCGACGTCCATCCGCCGAAGATTGGAGTGCTGATGTTGAAGTAGCCCCTCTTGGAGACGGTATCCGCCGTCTCATCGGCTGGAACGAGCGCGCACTCGACCAGGCTAGGCGCGCGGGTGATGAACTCGCGCTTGCGCGTGCGGCGGATTCGATCGAAGCACCGCAGGACTGGACGACACCGCGCCATCCGGAGGTCGCGAGAGGGCAGCCTCGTACGCCGCCACAACGTCCGGAACGTCGAGCAGCAAGCTGGATCGGGGCTCCCACGTATCCTCACTGGGCTGGAACCCGAGCCAGCGAACGAGATACTCGGGAGTGCGGAATGGCACTGGCGCGGTGAAGAGCGCCGCGTCTACGGGAGGGACGATCGCGATGCTCGACGAGGTGGTCCACGATCCAGCGCTGAGTTCCAGCGCTATCCATCAGCGGAGGAGGGCCGTCACGCTGAAAGCCGCTCGTCGTGGGGGCCTCGCCACGACGATCGGGACCAAGCTGTTGTCCGGGAAGCGCCGGTATCTCTGTTGAGCCCGCGCCGCGGACGCCGCCGCATGCTGCGCGGCAGCCGCCGAGTCTGGGACCGTCGCGGACGCCGCCGCGTGCTGCTGTGTCGTTCGTGGCTCCGCCGGCGCCGGCACCTCCGGCGCCGAACAGGCTTGGCCGTCTCGGGCTTGTAGGGGCTGAGGTCGATATGGCGACCGATCGCGCTCTTGAGGCTGATCAAGAAGCTGAGCGCCTCCGGGATGAAGTGGTCCGTCAGGCGGCGCGACTGCGGAGGATCGAGCAGTCGCATGAGGCGTACAAGCGCCAATTCCTCGAGATGCGCCACGAGGTTGGTTGGGCGCCGAAGCAGCCGGCGCCGAAGAAGCAGCGGACGTCGAAGTATGAGCCCGCGCCGTCGCAGCAGGACGGCGCTGCGACTCCTCGTTCGGGACAGTCGCCGGGTAATAGCGCTTGAGTCGGCCGACGTAGAACGTAGGATGAAGACGCATAGCCGTAGGTATGTATAGCGTGTAGGCGTTACCGAGTACGGCTACGATTTTAAATGAACCGATGTAGCGATGAAGCAATTTGTTTGCTCCCAGGTTCGTCACGGCGCTTGCTGCGATGCCCGTGACCGATAATAATACACGGTCGCCAACTTTAAAATTCTCCATGTTCTTGCGTCCTCGTTTGTCTGCATTTTCTTTGTGCTTGTCGACGGCCATTGCAATGGCATCTCGCACGTATCGGACTATGGATTGCCGATGCAACAGGAAGTCTGGAAGTGCCGCGGCCTCGTCCGCTGCAGGAATCCCATTAGGCTCGTAATTGGCCACTGGTGACAGAGAGCCAGTTGCAGGATCTCGCGACACGGGGAAGGCTGTCGCCCGTGTCGACGCCGATGGGTTGATCAGGGTCTGCGCCGTCCACTCTGTCAGCGCGTTGATGCTTGGGTCGTCACTTGAACCGAAGCCACTTGAACCAGAAGTTGTCTTCGACGCCGCCAAAGGCGGGGTCCCTCCCCCACCAGACTTAGGATCACGCGCTGCTGTGGGAGCCGCCACAGCAAGTAAAGCCGGAACGCGAGGGTGACGCGCGTTATTCACGAAGAAGGGCGTCAGCCCTGTGGACGCGTGCACCGAATTGTTCAGTGCAAACTCGGCCATGGGCAGGAACTCACTCCAGGACGCGTACGATGTGGCGTAGCTGCGAAGCACGTCTTCCAGCACGCGATTCGTGTGCTCTGTCTGGCCGTTAGTCTCAGGATGGGCGGTTGTGGACATACACAGCCGCGTACCAAGCAGCTGGAACAGACGAATCCAAAAGGCCGACGTGAAGCGCGGATCGCGATCCGACACAATACTGGATGGAAGACCGTGGTGTCGGAACACGACATCGACAAAGATCGCTGCGGACTCGTCCGCCGTAACCGTAGCCGCAACCGGAGCAAGATGCACCATCTTGCTGAAGCGGTCCACAAACACGAGGATGCCCGATCGCCCTTGCGCATCGGGCGGAAGACCGAAAATATAATCCATACTGACGGAGGACCACGCGTCGGATGCCGCTGGAAGCGGTCGCAGCGGGGCCTGCGACGAAGGGGCCGGCTTCACACGCTGGCACGCCTCACAGGAACGAACCCATTTGCGGACCCACTTGTACATGTGGGGCCAGTAGAAATCGCGTGAGAGCGCGACGTAAGTCTTCTCGCGACCGAGGTGTCCACCACTCGGGCTGTCGTGATACTTGTAAAGGATCTGGGCGCGGATATCGTCGTCGCATGGCACGACGACCCGAGGAGAGTCATCGCGATCGATGCCGTAATAAAGCAGATCACCGTCGAAGCTGTAGCGCGAGATCGACGCGCATAGGCGCCGTTAGGCGACGCAGCGCTTTCTCAGAGGGGTCGCGGAGATAGTTGATGACGCCGGAGTAAAACACGTCCGCGTCATACGCGGTCGCAATCTGCTGTCGCAGTGAGCCGGCAGCGTGTACAGAGACCGCATTGACGCCCGACGCCACACAAATCGCACAATCGTCGTCATCATCCGCATCGACCACCGAGAACAACTTAGAACGTGGGTCGTAGTCAGGCCGGCGCGAGAGCGCGTCGGCGAGGATGTTCGACTTCCCAGGTTTGTAGTGTACAACAAAGTTGTACTCGGCGAAGAACGACAGCCACCGCGCCACGCGCAGTGACAGATGTGGGCTCTTGGTAGCCTTCCTCAGCAATGCGTGATCGGTGTACAGAGCGAACGTCTGTTCGCTCAGGAGATAGACTCGGAACTTGACGCGGGCGTAGCGCATCGCGAGCAGCTCCTTATCATGGACCGGGTAATTCCGTTCCGCCGGCTTCAGCTGTCGTGACTGATAGCTCACGACGCGCTCGCGGCCTTCGTCGTCGAACTGCATGAGCGCGCATCCGATGGCGAAGTCACTCGTATCGCAGCCAACGTGGAAGGCCTTGACGTGATCCGGGAACGCCAGCACCGGCGCTGAGGCCATACTCTTTTTTGACGGCGTCCAGGACCATTCAGCGTCCTTCTTGAGCAGCAGGGAAAGGACGGACTATCGCCGCGAAGTTTTTCGTGTACTTGTGCAGATAGTTAGCAAGTCCGAGCCATTGTCGGACTTCCTTAACGTTCCTGGGCACTGGCCAAGAACAGATCGACGAGATCTTTTCAGGGTCTGCACGAACGCCAGCCTTGCTCACGTAGCAGCCGAGCACCGGAATCTCGGGTGCGCAGAATACACACTTGCGCAGGTTCGCGTACAACTTGTTTGTACGCATTGTCTCGAAGACGCGACGGAGCTGATCCAGGTGGACTTCGACGGCAGAGCGACCCGGCTCTGCCTTGCTGTGCACGAAGATGTCGAAGTAGCTTGGAGCAAAGTCTCGAAGCGGCCGGAGTACCTGCGACACCATTCGGTTGAAGGTGGCAGGGGCATTCTTCAGCCGTAGCGGCATGACCAGCCATTCCCACAACATGCCGCTCGGCGTGCTCACCGCTGTGAGAGGCACGTCGCTCTCGCGCATTAGGATCTGATAGAAGCCATCGGTCAAGTCGATGGCGCTATAGACCTCGCTGCCTGCCATCGAGTCGAGGATGATGTCCTAGCGTGGGATCGGGGTCTGTGCCGGGATCGTCGCATCGTTGAGCTTGTTGAAGGTGTGGACGATCCGCCACCTCCTGTGGCCTTCTTCACGCAAAAGGTCGGACTCGAATGCGGGAGATGCTCTCCCGCACGTGTCCAGCTTGGCGACGACCTTCGAAGAAGTCATCAATAGCTTGCACCTGATCCCGAGGAAGCGGCCACTGCCGCGTCACGCAGTACTTCGCGCCTGGCACGAGGTCGATCTCGTGCTGCACGCATCGATCAGCAGGAAGCGCGGCCGGGATCTTGTCCGGGAAGACGTCTGCGATCTCACGGGTGAGGTCGTAGACTGGGTTGCCTGAGGCGAGGAGCGCTTCCCATGACTGGGAGGCAAAGCGCTCTTCGCGTGCTGACTTGGGTTCAGCACCTTCAGGTCGCTCATGTTTACCTGGCGTATCGCTGACAGATGAGACCACAGCGTTGACCGCGGCAACCGAGTCGGCGGAAGCAGGAACACCGATGGGTACATCGGCGACTGGGCCCGAGGTCGTGATCATGCACAACTGCTCGATCTAACCATGCTTGAGGTATCGCAGAAAATGCTTCCAAGACATGCCTGGAAGCTGAGTCAGCGCAGAGGCAGACCGCGGAGGATTCGCGACGCGCACCTGACGATGATGGTATTCAACGCCCGAGTGCTCGATGACGTTGAGCACCTCAACGTCGGGGACCTCATCTCCGGAGAGTCGTGCTTGCAGCGAGGGCCGAGGCCCGTATGCTTGTTCTTCTGCTTTCGTCGCTTCTTCTTCGCCTGTCGCGGGAGCCACTGCCCGGCCGCGACCTTCTCATGCGGGAGCCCCTGCTCAACCGCGTCTTTCTGTTGCGGGAGCCTCTGATCGACCATATCTTTCTTGTGCGGGAGCCCCTGCTCGACCGCGTCTTGCTTAAGCGGGAGCCCCTGCTCGACCGCATCTTTCTTGTTCGGGAGCCCCTGCTCGATCACGTATTGCTCAAGCGGGAGCCCCTGCTCGACCGTGTTGTTCTCACACGGGAGCCCCTGCTCGACCGTGACGTTCTCGTGCGGGAGCCTCTGCTCGACCGCGATATTCTTCCGCGGGAGCCGCTGCTCAACCGCACTACTCAAACTCTGTCGCCACTGCGATCTAGAGTTGGCACGCGTTACACTGTTACACGCTGTGCACGAAGGGCCATCGCTCTCTTCGTCGTGTTCCACCAGGTGCTGATCTGACAACGCCGAGTCGGAATGAAAAATGTTTTTCCTAGACGGACCAGGGGGACAGGTAAATCATTTCTTATCGAGAACTTCGTCAGACACTCCGGATGCGTTTCTTTAGCGGTGGTCGGCAGGGGACTGCAGCTCAATTGCTTACGGGTGGAAGGACTGCTCATTCTGCATTCAAGTTACCGTTGGATCCACATGAAACGTCAACCTGCAGCATCGGCGCCAATTCTTTTGACGCTGCATTGCTCAAGAAAACAAATTTAATCGTCTGGGATGGAGCTCTATGACTCACCGTTACCAGTACGAGGCGTTGAATCTTACACTTCAAGATCTACTCAAGAGTGAGTTGCCGTTTGGAGGAATTACAATGCTTCTACGTGGAGACTTTGCCGAACACTTCCTGTGATTCCTAGAGCCGGCCCTGCTGAGATTATATCATCTACGATTAGGAGATATGAGCTATGGGAATAACTTTGAGTGGCTTAGCCTCAACATCAACATGCGAGTGCAAACCGCTCGCGGCCCACAATCTGCAAACGATATGCGGACGGTTGCAGATTACTTGCTCCGCATCGGTGACGGAAGATATGACATGTTTGCAGAACTTGGTCCCAACTACATTACCCCTTTAGCCACGCGATCTACAGTAGAGGTCCTTCTGGACATTTACTAGAACCAATCACAGAGAGAAATTTAATACTATGAACCAATCAGAGCGGAGCAGATTTGCTTAGCAAACCTCTATGTTTTAATTCGTGATTCTTTGCGATTTGAGATTTGCGAGTCGGTGTATGAAATAAACTTTCTGTAATGTTTAAAAGGCACATATCTGTTGATTTGAGTCGCCGAAGAGTGGCTCTCGTACGGATTCCCTTGGACCTGTTGCATGACTACATCAGCTTCAACCTAGCCCCCACAGCGCATTCTGTCCAATAAGAATGTGTATCCAACTGCCGTTGAGGTCTCCTTGGACCTGTACGGATCATCGGTGCTAAAGGGTTAAGATTCCAGACGACATGCTTTTAGATGTTACTGACTTAAGGGAAGCTGATGATGAAGTCCGCAGCACTTTGGATTTGAAGCGGCTGATTGAAACGATTTATACGGATATTAACGGTGGTAATCAGGCCGATGACTACTTCGCGGACAGAACCATTCTGATGCCCGAAAACGAGGACGTTCCTAGAATCAACAACTTGAGTTTACAGAAGTTACCGGGTTATGCGGAGGAGTAAACGTCAGTTGACAGCTTGGATAGAGCAGATGAGCTACAACGACAAGAGCATGGTGATCTATACCCACCGGAGTTCCTGAACACTATTTCGCTTAGCGGGATGCCACCTCATACGCTCATGCTAAAGTCGGAACTCCAGTAATGCTAATTCGAAACCTGAACACCAAAACGGGTCTTTGCAACTGAACGATACTCAGAATTTGGCATCTATGGCGCAATTGTACGGAGGCTGTTATCATGGGTGGCATTTTTGCGGGAAACGAGTAATCTTCACTCGGGTTACGCTCATCAGCAAAAACTCAGGCTTCCTTTTGAGCTGCGAAGTAAGCAGCTCCCGGTCCAAGTGGTCTTCGCGATGACGATCAATAAATTGAAAGGCCAATCTATTCAAAAACTTGGATTGTATCTCCCTGAACCCGTATTTTCTCACAGGCAATTCTATGTGGCGATTTCTCGGGTATCTTCCTGTAGAAACGTGACTCGGATTTGCAGTCGATTTAGCTTCGACTTCAATCTGAATGCAACATCGCATATGGATTCCACGTCCGTAGTTGCCATACTTAACACCGCAGCATAGCTTGCATTACGAGCGGCCACAATAATTTGTTACCGTCGAATGCCAATGAATATGCATCAAGCGGACAAAAATGGATCAGCCGGACAAAATAAATCAATTGTGCCAGGTTCATGGGATGGATCGTTTGTCCACTTTTGCGTTCGGCATATTTTCGCAAGCAGCAGACATAATTTATCAATCTTACTTATATTTTTGCTTACAAATACAATTTGACTTCGTCGTAGTCGTGTTCCTCTCCGCCCATGTCGCGTCGCAGAGCATTCAGATCACACCCGCCGTTAGTCGTGAGCATCGACGTAGCTACTCCAGCATATATGAGAGCATTTTTCACAGCCCTTTTCGCCGCCGACGTGACTGGCCTCGCCCACAAAGCCCCACAACCTGTCGGCGCAAGTCCCACGGCCTCATCCTGCTTCGCTGTCTGCCGTTCAAGTTTCACAATTGCAGATTGCCATGACCCCTTTACTATGGATGATCATTTTCCAGCGCGGGGACCACCGCCACGGCAGCGTCTGGGCGCGGATGCAGCGACGGGAGCTCGCTTGGTCTTCTTCTCGGCATAACGTTCTTCCTCCCGCGCAGTGATTTCATGAAGCTCCATCAATCTGAAATAGACACGCAGCCTGATCTATCTTTTAGGACTGAAGAGCAATGCATACTTTTGGCCCAATCCTTTTTCTGACCCTTGGCAGAACAGATTTAGTTTGTCCGGCTGATCCATGTAATTGTCCGCTTGATGCAAATTCATTGGCATTCGACGGTATCAAAGCATTTTTCTTGCTTGGTGGCTATGGTGTGGCCGCTGAAATTCATGGCGGTTCTGTGTCTAGCAAAACTTGTAGGTATCAACTTAATCTGTCGAGGCCGCCCCAACATGTAAATGGAGATTTGGAAAACCGACCTATACGTGAAATATGTTATTTTAAAGAGAGAAATCTGGCACGCGAATGATACCAACAACACGCTCATAAAGTATTTGCACCATCTTCTTGTCCACCGATTGAGCCCAAGCAACTTGAATCCGTGCTATATGACCGCCGCACAAACCGGCACTGCTGCAAATACTGGACGTGAACAAGGATTCTCGCACCCGTTCCAAAAGCTTTTCAGCGAGTTCGCGAGGCATCATCTGTAATGCCGGCCAATCTTGTTGCCAGCTAGCAAAGTTGTATTCCTCAGTGTGGTTTCGCCGCACAGGGTATTAAAACGGCGACCTCAAAGAAACACACGTACGAGAGACTGGGTGCCGAACGCGCAATTTTGGGGTAGGATCAATTATCATTATCAAAAAGTTTTGTTCTGTCAGTTCTTCGCCGGAAGAGGTGGGAGTGAAATAATGTCCCGATTCCGGTCGGGACGCTCGCGTATCTTGGCAGGATTAAGATGTGTTGGACCTGTTGAAGAGCATAAAGCTTTCTGTTGGCCAGGATAAGCGTGGATCAGTGGCAGTCTCCAACGATGGGTACCGCCCCTAGTGGGAGCTTGTGGGCAAGACAAGATGACTCGAGGTGTGCTCGCCGGCTCCTAGGAGGGCTGACATGTCGGGCTGGCAAGCGTGCTGTGTTGACTGCGAGGAGGGGCGACGTGCCTGCGTAGAGGGACGAGTGGTCGGGTGAAGTGGTATGCGTTGGCGGCCGCTAGTCAGGCATGGCGGCAGGACGGATGTCACGGTCCAAGGCGAACCGTGGAGTCGAAGGATGGTGCGTCATGCATGGAACGGAGAGAGCGGCGTGTGACCGCGTGTATTTTGATTGGATTCAGTTACGTATGTACCTTGTTAGACACAGTCGAGCTGCCGAAGCTAACAGAGAACCGTTTACATTAACGGTTTGATTGTTTGTTTCCGCCAAGCGCGACCTGCCATATACTCTACAACCTCAGATCTTCCTAGTTTCCCTACGGAGACACTCACCGCGAGCCTCCATCAGCCCCGGCTAACCGACCCCCTGAACAGGGTGCTTGACAATAACTATATTACCCATTTGGTGTGTGTGTCTAACTATTTCATGGCTAACAGTCATTAGCTTCTCCGTGACAATTTGATTCCTGAAAGAAGAAAATGATACGAAACATGCATATGTGAGACCACGCAAGACGAAATGGCAAATCTTGAAAAACCTAATTTTGGAGATTTATAGTGCAATCGAAAGAGCCGAGTTAGCTCTTTCGAATGGCGTGCAGTTTACTTGTAGACGACAAGTGATGAAGGTGATGAAAAACACTATCATTCACATTCCAACCATGACCACATAGATAGTGACACCCATCGTAGCACCAGTTCGAGTGCTGTAGGAAATGGGTTTGACCACAGACACAGACACTCACATGGATAGGTCACGTTCACAGTGGCCACCACAACACGCATTGACGTGAACAGGTCAAAAAGGGTATCTGGAAGTGGGGGGCATTCAGTCAACGAGAAACGAGGATGGCAACACTTGAGAACCTCAGCGTTAAAAGCGGTATACATCCACGCTGCTGGCGATTTTATCCAGAACATCGTATCTGCATTGCTGGTGCACTCATATGGTGGAAGCACCATTGACCGTTGAAGTCGCTGCTGGACCTGCTGCTGGCGTCGGCGTGCCTGTTCAAGTCGCTGCTGGATCTGCTGGGGCAGTGCACGCGGCTCGCAGTGATGCCACCGTCGTCCAAGTGCCCGTCAGACCTGCTGCCGGCGTCAGCTTGCCAGTACAATTAGCTGCTAGACCCGCTGGGGCGGTGCACGCGGCTCGCAGTGCTGCCTCCGCTGTCCAAGCGCCCGTCCGACCTGGTGCTGCTGTCGGCGTGCCCATTCAATTAGCTGCTAGACCTGCTGGGGTGCAGCACGCGGCTCGCAGTGCTGCCTCCGCTCTCCAAGTGCCCGTCCGACCTGCCGCTGGTGTCGGCGTGTCTGTTCAAGTCGCTGCGGATCTGCTGGGGTAGTGCACGCGGCTCCCAGTGATGTCACCGTCGTCCAAGTGCCACTCAGACATGCTGTTGGCGTCGGCCTGCCCGTTCAATTAGCTGCTGGACCTGCTCGGGCGGGCACGCTGCTCGCTGTGCTGCTACCGTCGTCCAAGTGCCCGTCCGACCTGCCGCTGGTGTCGGCGTGCCTGTTTAAGTCGCTGCGGATCTGCTGGGGCAGTGCACGCGGCTCGCAGTGATGCCACCGTCGTCCAAGTGCCCGTCAGACCTGCTGCCGGCGTCAGCTTGCCAGTACAATTAGCTGCTAGACCCGCTGGGGCGGTGCACGCGGCTCGCAGTGCTGCCTCCGCTGTCCAAGCGCCCGTCCGACCTGGTGCTGCTGTCGGCGTGCCCATTCAATTAGCTGCTAGACCTGCTGGGGTGCAGCACGCGGCTCGCAGTGCTGCCTCCGCTCTCCAAGTGCCCGTCCGACCTGCCGCTGGTGTCGGCGTGTCTGTTCAAGTCGCTGCGGATCTGCTGGGGTAGTGCACGCGGCTCCCAGTGATGTCACCGTCGTCCAAGTGCCACTCAGACATGCTGTTGGCGTCGGCCTGCCCGTTCAATTAGCTGCTGGACCTGCTCGGGCGGGCACGCTGCTCGCTGTGCTGCTACCGTCGTCCAAGTGCCCGTCCGACCTGCCGCTGGTGTCGGCGTGCCTGTTTAAGTCGCTGCAGATCTGCTGGGGCAGTGCACGCGGCTCGCAGTGATGCCACCGTCGTCCAAGTGCCCGTCAGACCTGCTGCCGGCGTCAGCTTGCCCGTACAATTAGCTGCTAGACCTGCTGTGGTGCAGCACGCGGCTCGCCGTGCTGCCTCCGCTGTCCAAGCGCCCGTCAGACCTGCTGCTGGTGTCGGCCTGCCCATTCAATTAGCGGCTAGACCTGTTGGGGCGCAGCACGCGGCTTGCAGTGCTGCCTCCGCTGTCCAAGCGCCCGTCAGACCTGCTGCTGGTGTCGGCCTGCCCATTCAATTAGCGGCTAGACCTGTTGGAGCGCAGCACGCGGCTCGCAGTGCTGCCTCCGCTGTCCAAGTGCCCGTCCGACCTGCCGCTGGTGTCGGCGTGTCTGTTTAAGTCGCTGCTGGATCTGCTGGGGCAGTGCACGCGGCTCGCAGTGATGCCACCGTCGTCCAAGTGCCCGTCAGACCTGCTGCCGGCGTCAGCTTGCCCGTACAATTAGCTGCTAGACCTGCTAGGGCGCAGCACGCGGCTCGCAGTGCTGCCTCCGCTGTCCAAGCGCCCGTCAGACCTGGTGCTGGTGTCGGCCTGTCCATTCAATTAGCTGCTAGACCTGTTGGGGCAGCACGCGGCTCGCAGTGCTGCCTCCGCTGTCCAAGCGCCCGTCAGACCTGCTGCTGGTGTCGGCCTGCCCATTCAATTAGCTGCTAGACCTGTGGGGCGCAGCACGCGGCTCGCAGTGCTGCCTCCGCTGTCCAAGCGCCCGTCAGACCTGCTGCTGGTGTCGGCCTGCCCATTCAATTAGCTGCTGGACCTGTTGGGGCAGCACGCGGCTCGCAGTGCTGCCACTGTCGTCAACGTACCTGTCAGACCTGCTGTTGGCGTCGGCGTGCCCATTCAATTAGCTGCTGGACCTGTTGGGGCGCAGCACGCGGCTCGCAGTGCTGCCACTGTCGTCAAAGTACCTGTCAGACCTGCTGTTGGTGTCGGCCTGCCCGTTCAATTAGCTGCTAGACCTGTTGGGCGCAGCACGCGGCTCGCAGTGCTGCCTCCGCTGTCCAAGTGCCCGTCCGACCTGCCGCTGGTGTCGGCGTGTCTGTTTAAGTCGCTGCGGATCTGCTGGGGCAGTGCACATGGCTCGCAGTGATGCCACCGTCGTCCAAGTGCCCGTCAGACCTGCTGCCGGCGTCACCTTGCCCGTACAATTAGCTGCTAGACCTGCTGTGGCGCAGCACGCGGCTCGCAGTGATGCCACTGTCGTCAAAGTACCTGTTAGACCTGCTGTTGGCGTCGGTGTGCATGTTCAAGTCGCTGCTGGACCTGTTGGGGGCAGCACGCGGCTCGTAGTGCTGCCTCCGCTGTCCAAGCGCCCGTCAGACCTGCTGCTGGTGTCGGCCTGCCCATTCAATTAGCTGCTGGACCTGTTGGGCGCAGCACGCGGCTCGCAGTGCTACCTCCGCTGTCCAAGTGCCCGTCCGACCTGCCGCTGGTGTCGGCGTGTCTGTTTAAGTCGCTGCGGATCTGCTGGGGCAGTGCACATGGCTCGCAGTGATGCCACCGTCGTCAAGTGCCCGTCAGACCTGCTGCCGGCGTCGGGCTTGCCCGTACAATTAGCTGCTAGACCTGCTGTGGCGCAGCACGCGGCTCGCAGTGATGCCACTGTCGTCAAAGTACCTGTTAGACCTGCTGTTGGCGTCGGTGTGCATGTTCAAGTCGCTGCTGGACCTGTTGGGGGCAGCACGCGGCTCGTAGTGCTGCCTCCGCTGTCCAAGCGCCCGTCAGACCTGCTGCTGGTGTCGGCCTGCCCATTCAATTAGCTGCTAGACCTGTTGGGGCGCAGCACGCGGCTTGCAGTGCTGCCTCCGCTGTCCAAGCGCCCGTCAGACCTGCTGCTGGTGTCGGCCTGCCCATTCAATTAGCGGCTAGACCTGTTGGAGCGCAGCACGCGGCTCGCAGTGCTGCCTCCGCTGTCAAGTGCCCGTCCGACCTGCCGCTGGTGTCGGCGTGTCTGTTTAAGTCGCTGCTGGATCTGCTGGGGCAGTGCACGCTGCTCGCAGTGATGCCACCGTCGTCCAAGTGCCCGTCAGACCTGCTGCCGGCGTCAGCTTGCCCGTACAATTAGCTGCTAGACCTGCTAGGGCGCAGCACGCGGCTCGCAGTGCTGCCTCCGCTGTCAAGCGCCCGTCCGACCTGGTGCTGCTGTCGGCGTGCCCATTCAATTAGCTGCTAGACCTGCTGGGGTGCAGCACGCGGCTCGCAGTGCTGCCTCCGCTCTCAAGTGCCCGTCAGACCTGCTGTTGGCGTCGGCCTGCCCATTCAATTAGCGGCTAGACCTGTTGGAGCGCAGCACGCGGCTCGCAGTGCTACCTCCGCTGTCCAAGTGCCCGTCCGACCTGCCGCTGGTGTCGGCGTGCCAGTTCAAGTCGCTGCTAGACCTGCTGCTGGCTTCGGCGTGCCCATGCAAGTCGCTGCTGGACCTGCTGGGCGGGCACGCTGCTCGCTGTGCTGCTACCGTCGTCCAGGGCCCGTCCGACCTGCCGCTGGTGTCGGCGTGCCTGTTTAAGTCGCTGCGGATCTGCTGGGGCAGTGCACGCGGCTCGCAGTGATGCCACCGTCGTCCAAGTGCCCGTTAGACCTGCTGCCGGCGTCAGCTTGCCCGTACAATTAGCTGCTAGACCTGCTGTGGCGCAGCACGCGGCTCGCAGTGATGCCACTGTCGTCAAAGTACCTGTTAGACCTGCTGTTGGCGTCGGTGTGCATGTTCAAGTCGCTGCTGGACCTGTTGGGGGCAGCACGCGGCTCAGTGCTGCCTCCGCTGTCCAAGCGCCCGTCAGACCTGCTGCTGGTGTCGGCCTGCCCATTCCATTAGCTGCTGGACCTGTTGGGCGCAGCACGGGGCTCGCAGTGCTACCTCCGCTGTCCAAGTGCCCGTCCGACCTGCTGCTGGTGTCGGCCTGCCCATTCAATTAGCGGCTAGACCTGTTGGAGCGCAGCACGCGGCTCGCAGTGCTGCCTCCGCTGTCCAAGTGCCCGTCCGACCTGCCGCTGGTGTCGGCGTGCCTGTTTAAGTCGCTGCGGATCTGCTGGGGCAGTGCACGCGGCTCGCAGTGATGCCACCGTCGTCCAAGTGCCCGTCAGACCTGCTGCCGGCGTCAGCTTGCCCGTACAATTAGCTGCTAGACCTGCTGTGGCGCAGCACGCGGCTCGCAGTGATGCCACTGTCGTCAAAGTACCTGGTAGACCTGCTGTTGGCGTCGGTGTGCATGTTCAAGTCGCTGCTGGACCTGTTGGGGGCAGCACGCGGCTCGTAGTGCTGCCTCCGCTGTCCAAGCGCCCGTCAGACCTGCTGTTGGCGTCGGCGTGCCCATTCAATTAGCTGCTGGACCTGTTGGGGCGCAGCACGCGGCTCGCAGTGCTACCTCCGCTGTCCAAGTGCCCGTCCGACCTGCCGCTGGTGTCGGCGTGCCCGTTCAAGTCGCTGCTAGACCTGCTGCTGGCTTCGGTGTGCCCATGCAAGTCGCTGCTGGACCTGCTGGGGCGGGCACGCTGCTCGCTGTGCTGCTACCGTCGTCCAAGGGCCCGTCCGACCTGCCGCTGGTGTCGGCGTGCCTGTTTAAGTCGCTGCGGATCTGCTGGGGCAGTGCACGCGGCTCGCAGTGATGCCACCGTCGTCCAAGTGCCCGTCAGACCTGCTGCCGGCGTCAGGCTTGCCCGTACAATTAGCTGCTAGACCTGCTGTGGCGCAGCACGCGGCTCGCAGTGATGCCACTGTCGTCAAAGTACCTGTTAGACCTGCTGTTGGCGTCGGTGTGCATGTTCAAGTCGCTGCTGGACCTGTTGGGGCAGCACGCGGCTCGTGCAGTGCTGCCACTGTCGTCAAAGTACCTGTCAGACCTGCTGTTGGCGTCGGCGTGCCCATTCAATTAGCTGCTGGACCTGTTGGGGCGCAGCACGCGGCTCGCAGTGCTACCTCCGCTGTCCAAGTGCCCGTCCGACCTGCCGCTGGTGTCGGCGTGCCAGTTCAAGTCGCTGCTAGACCTGCTGCTGGCTTCGGCGTGCCCATGCAAGTCGCTGCTGGACCTGCTGGGGCGGGCACGCTGCTCGCTGTGCTGCTACCGTCGTCAAGGGCCCGTCCGACCTGCCGCTGGTGTCGGCGTGTCTGTTCAAGTCGCTGCGGATCTGCTGGGGCAGTGGACGCGGCTCGCAGTGATGCCTCCGTTGTCCAAGCGCCCGTCAGACCTGCTGCTGGTCGGCCTGCCCATTCCATTAGCTGCTGGACCTGTTGGGGCGCAGCACGCGGCTCGCAGTGATGCCACTGTCGTCAAAGTACCTGTTAGACCTGCTGTTGGCGTCGGTGTGCATGTTCAAGTCGCTGCTGGACCTGTTGGGGGCAGCACGCGGCTCGTAGTGCTGCCTCCGCTGTCCAAGCGCCCGTCAGACCTGCTGCTGGTGTCGGCCTGCCCATTCAATTAGCTGCTGGACCTGTTGGGCGCAGCACGCGGCTCGCAGTGCTACCTCCGCTGTCCAAGTGCCCGTCCGACCTGCCGCTGGTGTCGGCGTGTCTGTTTAAGTCGCTGCGGATCTGCTGGGGCAGTGCACATGGCTCGCAGTGATGCCACCGTCGTCCAAGTGCCCGTCAGACCTGCTGCCGGCGTCAGCTTGCCCGTACAATTAGCTGCTAGACCTGCTGTGGCGCAGCACGCGGCTCGCAGTGATGCCACTGTCGTCAAAGTACCTGTTAGACCTGCTGTTGGCGTCGGTGTGCATGTTCAAGTCGCTGCTGGACCTGTTGGGGGCAGCACGCGGCTCGTAGTGCTGCCTCCGCTGTCCAAGCGCCCGTCAGACCTGCTGCTGGTGTCGGCCTGCCCATTCAATTAGCTGCTGGACCTGTTGGGCGCAGCACGCGGCTCGCAGTGCTACCTCCGCTGTCAAGTGCCCGTCCGACCTGCCGCTGGTGTCGGCGTGTCTGTTTAAGTCGCTGCGGATCTGCTGGGGCAGTGCACATGGCTCGCAGTGATGCCACCGTCGTCCAAGTGCCCGTCAGACCTGCTGCCGGCGTCAGCTTGCCCGTACAATTAGCTGCTAGACCTGCTGTGGCGCAGCACGCGGCTCGCAGTGATGCCACTGTCGTCAAAGTGCCTGTCAGACCTGCTGTTGGCGTCGGTGTGCATGTTCAAGTCGCTGCTGGACCTGTTGGGGGCAGCACGCGGCTCGCAGTGCTGCCACTGTCGTCCAAGCGCCCGTCAGACCTGCTGCTGGTGTCGGCCTGCCCATTCAATTAGCTGCTGGACCTGTTGGGCGCAGCACGCGGCTCGCAGTGCTGCCTCCGCTGTCCAAGCGCCCGTCAGACCTGCTGCTGGTGTCGGCCTGCCCATTCAATTAGCTGCTGGACCTGTTGGGCGCAGCACGCGGCTCGCAGTGCTACCTCCGCTGTCCAAGTGCCCGTCCGACCTGCCGCTGGTGTCGGCGTGTCTGTTTAAGTCGCTGCGGATCTGCTGGGGCAGTGCACATGGCTCGCAGTGATGCCACCGTCGTCCAAGTGCCCGTCAGACCTGCTGCCGGCGTCAGCTTGCCCGTACAATTAGCTGCTAGACCTGCTGTGGCGCAGCACGCGGCTCGCAGTGATGCCACTGTCGTCAAAGTACCTGTTAGACCTGCTGTTGGCGTCGGTGTGCATGTTCAAGTCGCTGCTGGACCTGTTGGGGGCAGCACGCGGCTCGTAGTGCTGCCTCCGCTGTCCAAGCGCCCGTCAGACCTGCTGCTGGTGTCGGCCTGCCCATTCAATTAGCTGCTGGACCTGTTGGGCGCAGCACGCGGCTCGCAGTGCTACCTCCGCTGTCCAAGTGCCCGTCCGACCTGCCGCTGGTGTCGGCGTGTCTGTTTAAGTCGCTGCGGATCTGCTGGGGCAGTGCACATGGCTCGCAGTGATGCCACCGTCGTCCAAGTGCCCGTCAGACCTGCTGCCGGCGTCAGCTTGCCCGTACAATTAGCTGCTAGACCTGCTGTGGCGCAGCACGCGGCTCGCAGTGATGCCACTGTCGTCAAAGTACCTGTTAGACCTGCTGTTGGCGTCGGTGTGCATGTTCAAGTCGCTGCTGGACCTGTTGGGGGCAGCACGCGGCTCGCAGTGCTGCCTCCGTGTCCAAGCGCCCGTCAGACCTGCTGCTGGTGTCGGCCTGCCCATTCAATTAGCTGCTAGACCTGTTGGGCGCAGCACGCGGCTCGCAGTGCTACCTCCGCTGTCCAAGTGCCCGTCCGACCTGCCGCTGGTGTCGGCGTGTCTGTTTAAGTCGCTGCGGATCTGCTGGGGCAGTGCACGCGGCTCGCAGTGATGCCACCGTCGTCCAAGTGCCCGTCAGACCTGCTGCCGGCGTCAGCTTGCCCGTTCAATTAGCTGCTAGACCTGCTGGGCAGCACGCGGCTCGCAGTGCTGCCTCCGCTGTCCAAGCGCTGGTCAGACCTGCTGCTGGTGTCGGCCTGCCCATTCAATTAGCGGCTAGACCTGTTGGGCGCAGCACGCGGCTCGCAGTGCTGCCTCCGCTGTCCAAGTGCCCGTCCGACCTGCCGCTGGTGTCGGCGTGTCTGTTCAAGTCGCTGCGGATCTGCTGGGGTAGTGCACGCGGCTCGCAGTGATGCCACCGTCGTCCAAGCGCCCGTCAGACCTGCTGCTGGTGTCAGCTTGCCCGTACAATTAGCTGCTAGACCTGCTGTGGCGCAGCACGCGGCTCGCAGTGATGCCACTGTCGTCAAAGTACCTGTCAGACCTGCTGTTGGCGTCGGCGTGCTCATTCAATTAGCTGCTGGACCTGTTGGGGCGCAGCACGCGGCTTGCAGTGCTGCCACTGTCGTCAAAGTACCTGTCAGACCTGCTGTTGGCGTCGGCGTACCCATTCAATTAGCTGCTGGACCTGTTGGGCGCAGCACGCGGCTCGCAGTGCTACCTCCGCTGTCCAAGTGCCCGTCCGACCTACCGCTGGTGTCGGCGTGCCAGTTCAAGTCGCTGCTAGACCTGCTGCTGGCTTCGGCGTGCCCATGGAAGTCGCTGCTGGACCTGCTGGGGCGGGCACGCTGCTCGCTGTGCTGCTACCGTCGTCCAAGTGCCCGTCCAACCTGCCGCTGGTGTCGGCGTGTCTGTTCAAGTCGCTGCGGACCTGCTGGGGCAGTGCACGCGGCTCGCAGTGATGCCTCCGTTGTCCAAGCGCCCGTCAGACCTGCTGCTGGTGTCGGCCTGCCCATTCCATTAGCTGCTGGACCTGTTGGGGCGCAGCACGCGGCTCGCAGTGCTGCCACTGTCGTCAAAGTACCTGTTAGACCTGCTGTTGGCGTCGGTGTGCATGTTCAAGTCGCTGCTGGACCTGTTGGGGGCAGCACGCGGCTCGCAGTGATGCCACTGTCGTCAAAGTACCTGTTAGACCTGCTGTTGGCGTCGGTGTGCATGTTCAAGTCGCTGCTGGACCCGTTGGGGGCAGCACGCGGCTCGTAGTGCTGCCTCCGCTGTCCAAGCGCCCGTCGGACCTGCTGCTGGTGTCGGCCTGCCCATTCAATTAGCTGCTGGACCTGTTGGGGCGCAGCACGCGGCTCGCAGTGCTACCTCCGCTGTCCAAGTGCCCGTCCGACCTGCCGCTGGTGTCGGCGTGTCTGTTTAAGTCGCTGCGGATCTGCTGGGGCAGTGCACATGGCTCGCAGTGATGCCACCGTCGTCCAAGTGCCCGTCAGACCTGCTGCCGGCGTCACCTTGCCCGTACAATTAGCTGCTAGACCTGTTGGGGCGCAGCACGCGGCTCGCAGTGCTGCCTGCTGTCCAAGCGCCCGTCAGACCTGCTGCTGGTGTCGGCCTGCCCATTCAATTAGCTGCTGGACCTGTTGGGGGCAGCACGCGGCTCGCAGTGCTGCCACTGTCGTCAACGTACCTGTCAGACCTGCTGTTGGCGTCGGCGTGCCCATTCAATTAGCTGCTGGACCTGTTGGGCGCAGCACGCGGCTTGCAGTGCTGCCACTGTCGTCAAAGTACCTGTCAGACCTGCTGTTGGTGTCGGCCTGCCCGTTCAATTAGCGGCTAGACCTGTTGGAGCGCAGCACGCGGCTCGCAGTGCTGCCTCCGCTGTCCAAGTGCCCGTCCGACCTGCCGCTGGTGTCGGCGTGTCTGTTTAAGTCGCTGCTGGATCTGCTGGGGCAGTGCACGCGGCTCGCAGTGATGCCACCGTCGTCCAAGTGCCCGTCAGACCTGCTGCCGGCGTCAGCTTGCCCGTACAATTAGCTGCTAGACCTGCTGTGGCGCAGCACGCGGCTCGCAGTGATGCCACTGTCGTCAAAGTACCTGTTAGACCTGCTGTTGGCGTCGGCGTGCCCATTCAATTAGCTGCTGGACCTGTTGGGGCGCAGCACGCGGCTCGCAGTGCTACATCCGCTGTCCAAGGGCCCGTCCGACCTGCCGCTGGTGTCGGCGTGCCAGTTCAAGTCGCTGCTAGACCTGCTGCTGGCTTCGGCGTGACCATGCAAGTCGCTGCTGGACCTGCTGGGGCGGCCACGCTGCTCGCAGTGCTGCTACCGTCGTCCAAGGGCCCGTCCGACCTGCTGGTCGAGTCTGCGTGCCCGTTCAAGTCGCTGTTAGACCTGCTGCTGGCTTCGGCGTGCCCATGCAAGTCGCTGCTGGACCTGCTGGGGCGGGCACGCTGCTCGCTGTGCTGCTACCGTCGTCCAAGGGCCCGTCTGACCTGCTGATCGAGTCTGCGTGCCCGTTCAAGTCGCTGTTAGACCTGCTGCTGGCTTCGGCGTGCCCATGCAAGTCGCTGCTGGACCTGCTGGGGCGGGCACGCTGCTCGCTGTGCTGCTACCGTCGTCCAAGGGCCCGTCTGACCTGCTGATCGAGTCTGCGTGCCCGTTCAAGTCGCTGGTGGACCTGCTGGGGCGCTGCACGTGGCTCGCAGTTATGCCACCGTATTCGAATTACTCGTCAGCCCTGCTGCTGGTGTCGGCGTGCCCATTAAAGTCGCGGTTACACTGCTGCTGGCGTTGGTGTGCTCGCTCAATTAGCTGCTGGACCTGCTGGGGCGCTGCACGTGGCTCGCAGGTATGCCACCGTATTCGAATTACTCGTCAGCCCTGCTGCTGGTGTCGGCGTGCCCATTTAAGTCGCGGTTCCACTGCTGCTGGCGTTGGCGTGCCCGTTCAATTAGCTGCTGGACCTGCTGGGGCGGTGCATGCGGCTCGTAGTGCTGGCACTGCTGTCCAAGTGTGCGTCCGACCTGCTGGTGGTGTCGGCGTGCCCATTCAAGTCGCTGGTAGACATGCTGCTGGCGTCGGCGTGCCCGTTCAAGTCGCTGGTGGACCTGCTGGGGCGCTGCACGTGGCTCGCAGTTATGCCACCGTATTCGAATTACTCGTCAGCCCTGCTGCTAGTGTCGGCGTGCCCATTAAAGTCGCGGTTACACTGCTGCTGGACCTGCTGCTGGCGTCGGTGTGCCCGTTTAAGTCGCTGCGGGACATGCTGGGCGGTGCACGCGGCTCGAAGTGATGCCAAGGTAAAAGGTTGGCCGTGTCCAAGCACGATGCAACTAAACCTTTATCGTCATGATGTGCTCCTTCTGAAATGGTGAATGAGCCCTGCGCTTTGTAGGACATCTCGTGTGCAGTCATAGCATTTCAAGTGAAAATCGTCGAAAAGACCAGGAAAATTAACAGAAAAGCACAAAAACTGTCGTTACTTAGCGGAATTTGTACATAACATGTTTTCCGTTTGTATGTAGCAACGATACGAACGTTAACTCGCCGTTAGTATTTAGCTAATATTTATCTGATTGAAGCAGCTAGCCACCGTTAAACCATCAGTTCCACTCGAAGTCGCGGAAGATGTACTTATTGGATGACTGAGTTGGACTTGCCTGCATTCTTTTGATTTTTCTTGCTATGAGAAAGCTCTACCATTTCGATGGTAAAATAAACTATATTTTGTTTGGTGGAGGCGGCAAGCCTTTTGCGGTGCGAATGGGGGCACGACATGGCGTATTGGAGCTGAAGAAAGAAAATCAAAGTGGAGATTGTGTACGAGAAGCCTGCCAATACATTTATTACCCCCAGCGGTACGTCAATCGCAACCGGGACTGATACACCCACGTCCAGCACTGAGACTGCAACCGAAGCAATTCCTGGAAATTATTTTCTCACAGCCACTAAAGCGCAATCCCAGGGACTTCGAGGTGTTCATCCATGGTCAAATTGAGGAGGCTATGGTAGGGTATCCGAGGATTAACCCGGTGTAGCAGTCTTCTTTACGCCTGCTTGCCGGCGGGCTCATACTTATACGTGCCAGCTACGGAGGACCTCCAGTAGTCCGTCGGATAGGTTCACTTCGTGCACAACGTAACGCTTATGGGTCACCGCAAAGTAGCCGGACTCTCGTCCTATTTATTGTCTGTCTTCTCGTTCACTAGTCTGTCCGTTCACTTCCTCGTCCTATGTCCTGCGTTCGCCTCACAGCACGTTATCCAACGCTCGTCAACTGCACTCGTAAGCCCGCCACGACCGTAGTCACTAGGGACACCTCAATAACTCGCCCTCGTACACCACTCACAACGCTCCAGTCCACGCTCGCCGTGCGTACTGCAGAGCTTCCACACCCCACTGACTCGTTCTCGGCCACCTACTCGTGAATGGCCGCTTCTTGGTTCCGCTTGGCCACTTGCGCCCGACTCCGCAGATTCTTTTCTGAAGGCTCGCCATCCTCGTCGCTCGCGGGACTCTGCTCGCCACCCCTAACCGCGCCCTTTCGTACTCGAAGCGACCCTCCAGGGCGAAGATCGTACTTGTGCGGTTCACCGCCGCCGTGGCCGCTGGATCTCTGCGTCCGCTCAGGATCGCCTCGCTCGCGTTGTCGTCCGTCATCAACCCTGCCGTCGTACACCTCCAGCTCGTCCAGCTTCTGCGCGGTCCTGTTACACCGGCATGCTCGCAAAACAAAAAAATATGTACAACTACCCCAACGAGCATGCCGCTCAATCCGGCGATATTCACGTCATCGTATTTCTTCAACACACCAACATTATTAATCCTTTAGCAAGTTAAACTTTAACTGACGAATATTTTGATACCCAAATTCGAATTGCTGAGATTTGATCGGGGGCTGCTTTCAGGGATTGCGCGCGGTGGGTTTTTAGCGCGTATGCATCGCTCGTGTTTCATTTTACCTTCCACCGTGAAGGCGAGGTGTCAGATTTCTCCGCACTCGATAAATTCGGCGCTGCAAAATCCTTGGCTACTCCTAACGGGCAGTCAGTCAGGGCTTGTGCAAAGTTAGTTGGGCACATAGGAACCGCCATTGTCTCTTGCTCCTGTGCTGGTGTGGTGTAGTAAGTTCGGATCGGGGTGGTCCACACCAGATTTGAAGTTAGCTGAGTCGTCGTTTAACTGAGCTGAGTAGCTACGGTAACTCAGCTGGGTCGAACTTTCAGAGTCAGCGGGCAAGCCGGGTCGTTACAAGGGAAGTCAGCGAAGGATTGCTGAGATCTAAAACTACTTCATTTCACTAGATATTTGTATATGAGATTAGGAAACCATTAGGAGGAGTCCATTCGGGACTCCCTGAAGATAAAAATAACAGAGCAGAATTTTCTAAGTCCAAGACAAGAGTACACTGTCCGGTAAGTCCCTGCACGGGCTGGATTATGCCTGCCGTCGACACCCGAGAGGCATAGCTTGTAGGATGTTGACTGGTAGCGCCAAGAGAACAAGGTTGGCCGGGGAAGGGCGTGTCTCGCTTCGCGCGAAAGACAAGTCTCGCTGACTCAGCGAGCCGGTACGCCGGACAGCCCGTGTGCCGTGACACTTCAAGCCGAGAAGCCTTTGCTCTCGGTGACCCGTAAAGCGCTAGTGCGCCGTCGTCCGTCCTTTGGCGGAAGGCACGGGGTTTTCCGGAAGTCAGCTAGCTCAGCTGACTTCCGACGTTTGACTGGCTTGAGTGCTTGGTCTCAGCGACTGCGAGACACCACTGTCCCGGCTGGGCCGAACCGCTGGGGGCAACTCAGCGGCGGGCCAACAAACGCCGACCTAACTCGGCGATTGTTGTGTTTGTTGCTACTGGATATCCATATCTGACGATTTGTGTGTTCTGCAATACCACAACTGGTGCCGCGACCCGGGAACAGGGTGTGCTTGTTTTCGCAGGTGCCAAGTTAATCAAGTTTCGAGTAACAAGTGAGCAAGATGGTCAGGGGATCGCCTTCTCCGAGTAGAGGAAGTCCGGCCACGACCGCGGGTTCACCTCTCGCGAGGTCAGACCCAGCGAGTCAGCGAGACGTCGACGTGGACGTGGCTCGCGGTGTCCAATTCGACGAAGAAGATGCCCAAGACCAAGG
Source organism: Phytophthora constricta (assembly GCA_011947335.1). Classification (NCBI taxonomy): domain Eukaryota; phylum Oomycota; class Peronosporomycetes; order Peronosporales; family Peronosporaceae; genus Phytophthora; species Phytophthora constricta. The sequence goes on along the minus strand of JAAVTI010000657.1, from coordinate 10,905 downwards.
AAGTGAGAGAGATGAAGAAGAAGAAGAGAAGGACGACGATGCCGTCGTCAGCTGAGTTACTCAGCGAGGTGGAGAGACTGCAAGTTCAAGTGGGGCGTGTGGGAAACCCGCGCCCTGTTGAGCGCAATTTGACCGCTGAACTCAGCGAGGATGTGGACGATGACGATCAAGGCGTTGCTCAAGGGGAACGTCCACCCCTGATTCCGAGAGCGACGAGGAACGCCGACACGCCGAGTGCCAACAAGGTGTTGGCTCGACTCGGCGAAGAAATGAGGACGCAATCGGAGTGGATGATGATGTTCGCTCCGGTCGCGATGGCGCAGGCCAAATGGCCAGTGCTGGGTCCTGAGCTGACTCAGCCAATGAACAGCAGCAGCATCAATCAACTTGTCGAAGATACGGTGCTGCTGCTACGAGCCATGGGTTATCGGTGCAACAGCCGACCCAACAGCTTGATCTTGGGGACTGGAATGTCGCCCGAGCTGGGCTTGAACTGATGCAGTGGAAGCGTAAGCTGAGATCAGCTTTCGGGTTAGAAAAGGCCCCGGGCAGTTTTCAAACCATTGCCCGACGCGTAGCCGAACCCCAAGAGTACCTGGGGGTAGACCTGAGCAAGATCCCATTACCCAAGACTCCGAACACCAAGATGCAAGGTGTGTTCAGATCAACTGACGGCACTCCGTACTTCGAAGACTCACGCATGAAGACACCGAAGAATACCACCCCCAGAGCTAGTCGTGACAGCCAGCTCTATGTCACGACTGATGAAAGCTGACTTGGGCGATGATCAAGATGGTGAACCCGATCACGGGTTGAATACGAGGAGTCCGTTCAAGACGTGATCCGTCATCTCAGCTATGATGAAGCCGAGTCAGACGACGTCCAATACCTGGAGCTACGCACTTATGCGTCTATGGACAAGATAGCGGAGTTTGAGGGTAAACGGTACCGATCCGACACCTCTCTGCAGTGGTTAAAACGTTTCATCTATGAGATGAAAGGAACCAGGATGCCCCAGAACTCGTGGTGCGAGCCATTCTCGTTATGTCTGGGTCGAGCGGCGAAAAGCTGGTACCGTCAGCTACCGAAGAAGACTCAACAACGCTGGAGCCTACTCAGCGAGGCCTTCTTGGATTATTACTGTTCGCAGCTCGACCAGTCGGCGTGCACTCGCTACTACTCGGCCAAGCGCAAAGAGAATGAGCCTATCTGCGACTTTCTCATCCGGCTCAACGGATACGCTCGCACCGCCAAGATCCAGTACGAGAAGGGCGGTGCGGACTCAGCTGATCACGTCGAGCAGTTTCTGCTTAACTGTGGGATGACGAAGTTATGGACCTGTTGTACCCGCTCCAACTCAGCGATATTCAAAGAGTGGAACAGATAATCAACAGGAAACTACTCGGCGAAAAGCGAAAGAAGCAGCGGGATCAGTTGGTCACAGGTAAGACCAAGGATCGACGCAACACTCGTCCGAACGATCGACGCCGAGATGACCGCCGAGATGACCGCCGGGATGATCGCCGCCCAAGTGAAAAGCGAGAATCACGCCGAGATGACTCACGCCGAGACCGGGGTCGTCAACTTGCAGCCGCCGATGTGTCAGTCGACGACTTGTATGCAGGTACAGAACAGCGTCATTCAAGTCGTCGACACGACTCGTCGAGCGAAGAAAGTGCGTACAGCCAAGATGAAGAGAGCGGATCCGACGACAGTGAAGATTACTTGGACACAGGAGTAGCGAGTGATCGTTCTCGTGACTCAGCGGATCGAGGGAACTCGGCTGGCAGATTTCCGAACTCAGCTGGTCGACCATCAAACTCAGCTGGCCGACCGTCGAACTCAGCTGGCCGGTCCCCGAACTCAGCTGACCGTCAAGAACGCCGCTATCGTCGAGATGATTCTCGCGAGCGTCCACGTTATGGACCCTGCGCTGCGTGTGGAAGCGAAGGTCACTCAGCACACTATTGTCGCAAGAGATGCAAGTTCTGCAAGCAGGTACACGATGTCGGACGCTGCGAACTGTTTCAACGCTTTGAGAAACTGACGAGCTTCGTTCGCTCCACGGTGGACAAGTCAGCTGTACCCGCTGACCTCCAAGACATTTACGAGCCGAAGGATTTAAACTCGGTGGCCAGCCAACTCTGACTGGGTTGGATAACAACGGGCTGCCACAGTCTGCTGAGCTTGCAGTCAACGCGAACTACGTGTTTGCTTTTGTGAGTGAGGCGCAACGGCCCGAGATCAGGCGTGAGAGAAGCGACGGTAATGAACGTGAAAATGACAGAATAACTGACCCAGTGATTCGGAGGAAGATCACTGGGTAGTGGAGAGCGCGAGAGCTGAGTCTCGAAGGCCAGAGAAGGCCAAGATTCGCTCCAAGATTGTGAAGTTGCGTCCCGGAGAGCGCATAGGATGGTGGTCAGCACAGAAGTTCGACCGCCGAGTCCGTATGCGAGCTCTTGTGATGGGCGCTGTGAACGACGAACGAACGAAGATACTCTTAGACACTGGGGCGAACGTCTCGGCAGTCAGCTTGTCATTCGCCCGGCGACTGCGATTGAAGCGGTACGCGAACAATGACATGCAGATTGATATACAAGGCATAAGTGAGAACAAAGTGCCGACGACATCAAGAGTCACAGTGAAGGTGACGCTCGGCTGGCAGATCGTCTACGAGTTTGAAGTTTGATTATGCCCCATCACGCTGGAGTTGACTTGATCCTGGGACGGATTTCATGATACCAGCTGGCATCCGGCTGGATTTGTACAACTCGACGGCAAAATTGCCAGATGAAGTCGTAATCCCACTCATCAAGTCCAGTAATTGGCAAGACGAGTCAGCTTATGGGACACATGAGAGTGACGGCCCAGCCGAGTCGCTGAGTCTCCAAAGTCGACTCACAGCTGATTTCAGGCTAAGGCGTCGACAACCTAGTGAAGAAACTCACGAGATTTGGATTCGTCGCACAAAAGATTGGATTCCGACTGCGATACATAACAAACATGGGAAAGTCACCAAGGTGCTGCTTACCAATATGACCGATCGACTAGTGTGGTGCCCAGCTCACTTTCCAGTGGTACTGTGGGCACCTCATGATGAATTACCACGTGACGATGGGTATGTCCGGTTGAAGTCGGATAAATACCAAGATTGGCAGGTGCTAGCGTATGAGTCGGCGATCGATAAAGACCTATTGAAGAAAGAACAACAATTGTACGCCGCATGGCTGGCTCGACAACCACCCGCTGTGGATAGACGACAATATGCACAGCCAACCGGGGTGATGCAGCGAAATGTACAGCCTCCTGATGAAGACGCCGAGTTGACTTGTGCTCAACGTTGGGAACGCTTACGCTTGGATAGTGCCGACTCAGGAACGGACGTTTCCAGACCAACCGCCGAGTTTCACTCGGTTATTGAGTCTGACTGTGGCCAACCTGGACTGAAGGACGAGTGGAGCATTAACTCAGCTGAGCCAGTTACACCAGTGGACCAAGTCGGCGAGCCAATAGCTGAGTCCACATACTCAGCTAAGTTGAGAATTAACTCAGCTGAGTCGGCTACAAGTAAACCAAGTCGGCAGAGTCAGCAGCTGAGACCCCAGACTCAGCAGAATCAAACATGAGGCCAGCCAAGTCGGTCGGGTCGGTGAATAAAGTCAGCGAAACGGCAGACGAGTCCATAAACTCAGCTGAGCCCTCAGAGGGTCAAAATAACTCGCGAAGCATATTAATATCCGACTTGGCGGAGTGGGGTGACCAACAAACGCATGCTGATTCGACCACCGGGTTAGAAGACATGACTCCAATAACCGAGTCAGCGTCCACCAAGAGCCAACTCGACTCGGCTGAAGCATCAATAGCTGAAATGAGGGCGTATTGGACGAGGCTAGAAGAGTGGCGGCGCCAATGAAACAACAACTGGTCCAGCAGCGACGATATTGACTCAGCGATTCGATGATGTGATAGATGTTACCGACGACGCAGAAGCTGACGATCCAGAGAAGACTTACAACTACGATATGCTGCTGCAATGACGATGTGTGAAGAGGAGAATTGGTCTTTATCGCCAGCTGAGTTCGAGAACTCAGCTAATGAACTCGTATTGGAAGATTATGCTCACGAGTTGGCCTTTCTCCCTGATTTGACTGATCTGGTACCATCCATCCTCGATTATACCGGCGCAAATGTGGTGACACCAGTCCACTCCCCAGCGGAACAACAGAATGTGCTCAAGAAACATGAACGCATTATGATCTCAAGCGGGAATGCGCTTCCACCTCCAGCCTATGGTGTAGTGTGTGATATCGACGTCGGCGACCACCCACCTATACGACAACGAGCTCGCCGAGTTCCTCTGAAGCACCTCAAGAAACTTTACGAACTCTTGAAGGGCCTGCTGAAAGCCGGGTTAATTGCTTTCTCCAACAGCCCATGGGCGTCGCCCATCGTGATCGTGCTAAAGAAAAACGGAGTCGACATACGATTGTGCATCGATTACAAGATGGTGAATGCGATCACGGTGCTAATGGAATACGCCATGCCACTGGTCGACGACCTACTCACTGAGTTAGAGAGCTACCTTTGGTTCTGTTCACTTGATGCGGCTAGTGGATTCTGGGCTGTCATGATGACTCAGCGAGCGCGATGGATCTCAGCCTTTGTATGTGCACTAGGACACTTCGAATGGCTACGTATGCCGTTCGGACTTAAAAATGCACCGATGATTTACCAACGTCTTATCGACAACGCCTTGTGGGGCTATGTGCAACCCAGGGGTGGATGGGCTGCCTTTGCTGAACGCATGCGCAGAGCAGAGAAGGCAGCAGCAACTCAAAGGGAATTGCACTCCAAGGAACCTCTAAAGCTGAGTTCCTACTCAGCTGGCGGCAGTGGTAAGTTCGAAGCTGACCACCGCGCTGCATCTGACTCGGACTCGCTCCAGGAACTGGTGAACGACAAGTATGGCGACATGTTTACTACCGGCGAACCAGACGAATCGAAGTTTACGCCGGTCTTTGACCGTCGTTCCTTCGTTGACGACATCTGTTTCGGGGCACATCGTTTGATGATTGTCTCTCCACCTTGGATAGACTTTGACCCGTTTCGCTGAGTGCAGGATCAGTGTCAGCTTTACCAAGAGCATTTTTGTGAAACAGCGAGTGGATTTCTCTCTCACGAAGTTACTTCAAGAGGCGTCGCCGCTAATCCTAAAAACTAGCGGCGATAGCTGACTTACCATTTCCGACGTCGAAGAAAGGGATGCAAGCGTTTTTGGGGGCTCTGAACTACTATAGCCGGTTCATCCAGAACCTGTCAGTGTATGGAGCAATTTTGTACCAGATCAAAGAAGCTGACTTCGTCACTGGCAGTGATCTAACTGCCGCCAAGTCAGCTTTCGCCGAGTTAAAGGAGAAGGTGGCCCAAGCACCAATACTCCGTCATTTCGACTCAGCTAAGGAAGTACATATCATGCTTTTTGCTAACGACTGGGCGCTAAGTGGCACACTGATGCAGATGCACGATAAGAAGCTCCATCCAGTTAGGTTCTGTGGACGAGTCCTCAAAGAAAACGAAGTCAACTATCACACGGCGGAGAAGGAAGTGCTGGCATTGTTATAGCTGCTTAAAGTCTGCTACTCCATTCTGGCCGGCCAAACTCTCCACGTATACACGAGATTTTCTACGATGGAATGGGTGTTCCAATCAAAGTCACTCTATGGCCGAGCAGTGAGCTTTGCAGTATTGCTCTCTCCATACAACCTCAAGATTAAACGAATCCGGGAACGCGACGCTGAGTTCACTCAGCTTCTTCAGGCATCCATCACGCCTCACATCGGACTCGACGAGTCGCTAGCGCACATAGCTCCACCGTCTAAGAACTCAGCTACGATTCGGATGGACCCAGAACTGCTATATGCTCACGTGCCACGAGATTTCGAGGGGCACGTCATGTCATTTGATGGATCCGCAAAAACTGAGAAGAATGGTGGATATGGGAGTTGTTCATGGATATTGTGGCGTTTGCCTGCATGGAACATTGAGATCGCTGCGAGTGCGTACCTCTCGTCGACTACGGTCAACATCGCCGAGTACACCGGCATGAACAACGGTGTCCAGGCAGCCATTAACCATGGGGTGACCGACCTGATTGTAATAGGCGACTCTCGGCTTGCAATCCAGCAATCCATGGGGGTGATCGCTTGCAAGAAGGAGACTTTACAGGTTGAGTTGGCACGCCACAAGACTCTGACTGGAAAACTCAATTCGGTTCGCTACTTACATGTAGTACGTTACTATAATGCTGCAGCCGACTCTCGCTACAGAAGCCCTGGAAAGCCGAGCTGGCAGAGTTGTTCTCAGCCGAGACCGCAAAGCTGAGTTGAAGATACTGAACCGAATCACTGAGGTACTGTATGTCGAAGCTGACTCAGCTGCGAAAGCTGAAGCCAAAACTAACTCAGCTGAGAATGTGGAAGACAAAGCTGACTCAACAGTAGAAGTGGAAACCAAAGCCGAGATGAACGTGATGACTAGAAGACAGGAACGCCGAGTTCATTTCGAAGATGAGACTCGTCGTGACTCGACCGAATCTGAAACACCACCGATAATGGATGCTGATATGGGAAGCGACACATACGACATAACGAGACATGTCCCACCAACTCGTCGAGTTGAAGGCCAGACTCAGCTGGAAATCGACGAATCCCGGGTGCCAGACTCAGCTGACATCGATCCGGTGGTCGTGCAAGCTGAAAGACGCCGACGCATCTCCAAAGCTCAAGATGAAGAGTTGAGATGGGCTGATCTGAAAGCCCTGTTGCAGGGCGAACTCGATGAACTGAGCCACCGAAGAGCTCAAAATGCGAGCAAAGTGGCTGACAACTTCGTACTCAGCGAGGACAAACTCCTATACTACCAGAACCAACGCAGACGCCGAGATGAAGTCGGCTCGGACAATGTCCTGCTGAGATTAGTAGTTCCAACGACCATGATTGATGAAGTACTCCACAGTTGTCACGACTCCATAGAAGGAGGACACCAAGGTATTGTGCGAACTTTCCATAGGGTAAAAGCTGAGTTCTACTGGGTCGGCTTATATGCCGACGTAGTCAAACATGTCCAAGCGTGCGAGGATTGCAGTACCAGCAAGAGCAAACCCCAGTTGAGAGGTTATTCACCAGGCAATGTGGTCTCGGACCACCCATTCCAGGTAGTCTCCATGGATTTCGTCATTCCTTGCCAAAGACTCAGCGGGGCAATACTGCTCTATTGCTATTCCAAGATCACTTCACTGGATTTGTCATCGCCAAGGCAATGAGTAACACGGAGGCACTAGAAGTGGCAAAAGCATTCGAAGAATGTGTCTTCCGACGTTTCGGTGCACCTTCGCTTATACGTCACGACCGCGATCCGAGGTTCATGAGTGAGGTGTTTCAGGCATTCGCTGAGTTGATGCAGTCGAGGTCAAGAGCTACGCTGAGTTACCGACCACAAGCGAACGGACAACAGGAACGCTCGGTAAAGACGATGATTCAAACGGTGAGAGTCTATGTTGAGGACCCGCTGCAAGCTGACTGGGATGATATCGCGGAAAAGATGGTGCATGCCATAAACAATTCACGCGACACAACCCGGCGCGAAACGCCTTTTTACTTGGTGCATGGCTGGGATGCACAATCAACCCTCAAGGCAATGACATCGACTATCAGGGCTGATCCAGCTAAGTCAGCTGAGTCAGCTCAGTGGCGCCGAGCCAACCGCCAACGGGAAGTTGCGTTACAACTTGCTAAGGAATACCAAGTTGCTGAGAAAGCTCGCCGAGCAAAGAACACAACGCTAGACTCAGCTCAAAGGAACGAAAGGCATTCCCGGACTCAGCTGGCACGCCCAATGAAGGAAAGGACCTGTCAGCCGAGTCAGCTGAGTCACACAAGTCGCTGTTCCAGGAAGGTGATCAAGTCTGGTTGTTTATGGAACGAGTCAAACCCGGCTTGAAGAAGAAGCTCGCCCATCGATGGCATGGACCATTCCGTGTTAAGAAGAAAGTGGAGGAATTCGCATACGAATTGGAGTTGCCAGACAAGAGTGGATATAGGTTCTATCCGGTTGTCCATGTGTCTCGGCTTAAAGCGGTCAGTGAGTCTAATAGCCGACCGACCACTCGGCTGAGCGGTGATCTAGCTGAGTCCGATCGACTCGACTTTGACGAAGAACTGTTGCCTGAGGACAGCTGGGAAGCCCCTGAAGACACTGATCGACACGAGGTAGAGGCCATCCTGGATGACAAACTGTCGTTCTCTAACGACACCTCCAGAACCCAGAAGATGTTCCAAGTCAAATGGGTCGGCTATGACGAACCGACGTGGGAACCTCTTGCAAATCTCTCCTGCGGCGGCCTGCTGTTTGATTACTTGCGGGACAAGAAACGGGCTAATCGTCTGCAAATGGTGCAGGTTGCAGACGAAAACTAAAACTGCACCACTCATGACCGCCACCAAGTGATTAAGTTCAGGCTTGGTGGATCGTGAATGCTACTGAACTACTTGCATGGATATATATTGAGGGAATGAAGGAATTAACGGACTCAGCTAAGCTCTCGGTGACTACGGTTCCATACTGCTAACTACTCAGCTGAGTCGGCTGGCCCAGCCAGCTAAATCTCGTCGTCGGCCAGAGCATTCTCGAAAATGAAGAGACCCTCACGATTGTCAGGGACTTGAGCAGTCGGGGACACACGGGGAGGAACCGGTCGACCGACATCCGAGTCAGCGTTCACCTCCCTTTCGACTTGATCGCTACTGAACCCAACAGGGGCAAAGACTGGAAACTCCGGGTGAAGTGACTGGAAACACCGGTTATATGGGTGCATGGCCGGCTGAAGCAACCACCAAGCACGCCAAGGTTCCTCTCGGTCGATCGTGGCTACGCTAGCCGACCAGTCAGCATCTTGAGGAACCACGGCAAATTCACTGGAGAAGCGAACGGCACAGATGGGTCAAAGTAAAGCTCAGCGTCCAATACCGGCGCCGGACCATGATCATCCTCCATGCTTGAAGCCTCAAACAGAACTTGGCATAACTCCGATATAACAGGGCGCAGAGCATCGCACGTTGCTTCCGAGCCGGCTATACTTGGACCATAGTTGGTGACACAAGCTGAGTTCGTCAACTGAGCGAGACGGGTTCAGAGATGGGTGTAACCCGAGAACCACGCTGGAGTCGACTACCCAGTGCATACGCTCCCAAAGAGCAACACTCAGCTTGGCGGTATCGGGTCGCTCACCTTTCATTTAAGCCAGCAATCCGCGACCAGCTCGACGGGCGAAGTCGGCTTTGACGAAGAACTTGTGTCACGAACCCGGCTCATCACATCAGGAGACATAAGAAAAGGGCCATCGGGAAACTTTGACATGACCTGCTGACTTGGATGGTGAGGGGCAAACACGTCAGCAAAAGCCGCAATACCTTCCAGAGAAGAAGGTGTCGGCCGGACATGATCCCGGTTGTCAACCTTCTCCTTCTTGGCGACAGGCTCACAACAAGCCAAGATCTTAGTCCAACACCTGGCTGATCCAGTGTGGAAGAACGGCGGGTTCCGCCATTGCTTCATCAAGGGTGGATACGGGACACCGGGAAGTAGCTTGGTCGGCGCGGGTCCGGAGAGTCGAGATCGGGAGACTCAGCTGACGAGGCAAGTCGGCGAACCCTCCAGAGGAATCTCTCGCGGTCGGAGTCGGCGTAACAACCGGTGAGTTCTTGGCCTTCTTCGAAACGCGTTTGCTCGATGATTTAGATGAAACAACAGACTCCCCGACCGAACTCGGCACAATTGGAGTCGGCACCGATGTCGGAGCGCCCTTCCTCTTTGAGAGCTTTAGGAGCAGCCGAGAGCGGAACTTGGATTTCTTTTGGTTGTCCCTGCCGATGCCACGTTCTTCGCTGGTGTTTTGGATCCCGACAACTTAGCTGACCCTGCTGAGGATGCAACCTTTACTGAGGGCGTGGGCTTCGTCGTCGTAGACACGATCGGGAGCGCAACAGGAGATTGGTCAGCTGACTTGGCGAAGTCGACTTCGGGGGAAGCGACGGAACGTCCAGCCGAGTCGACACGGCGTTTCTTCGAAGCCGAGACAAGACGAACCTGATCTGGCGTTTTCCGGGTTACCTTTGGTGAAGGCATCACTTTCAGTGACGACGACGTCCCAGCTGACTGACCGGACTGGTGTAAGCTGACTTGCTGATCCGACCACCCAGTCCGTCCGAGCTTGAGCTATCAGAACACGACTCAGCATCAGAGCCAGATGACTCGGCAGATGAACCTATAGACCCATGAGATGAGGCTGAAGGTGACGAATCATGGGAACCCAGCTTAGTCGAATTGACAGCCGAGATAGTTCGAGGCTGGGGCGGCGACGATTCAGTCGCATCATTGGCAGCTGACCCCAGGACGACCAAGTCCGAACTCTCCATGTCCTCGATGAGCACCTTGCTGATAGTCGAGGAGTTCCGGGAGGCTGCGCGAGACGAACGCCGAGTCGGCGATAATTGAGTCTTCCCCGGCGACTTGGTTTGGAACGGCTAGCTGACTTAGACGAGTCAGCGGCCTGCAGGGCCTCGGTGTGAGCGAGCCAGCTGAACACCGCCACGAGCTGGAGTCGTGGGAGTCGCTGAGACGGACCTCGATCGAGTCGGAGACACAATCGAAGTCGACTGAGACGAAGAGGCGGTGCTCAGCGAAGTCAACACCGCAGCAGCTGACACGGTCGACGACGGATTGTTTGGGAAGCCGGAGTCGGCGCAAGCTGAGTCGTGGACGGGCGTCGAAGGTGAAGTTACAGCCGAAGCAAAGTGGAGAACTGACGGGTGAGTCAGCGGAGTCCGATGATCCCTGGCGAAACGG
>JAAVTI010000656.1:0-59460 GCA_011947335.1 Phytophthora constricta | reverse complement strand
GAATGGGGGCACGACATGGCGTATTGGAGCTGAAGAAAGAAAATCAAAGTGGAGATTGTGTACGAGAAGCCTGCCAATACATTTATTACCCCCAGCGGTACGTCAATCGCAACCGGACCATACACCACGTCCAGCACCGAGACTGCAACCGAAGCAATTCCTGAAATTATTTTCTCACAGCCACTAAAGCGCAATCCCAGGGACTTCGAGGTGTTCATCCATGGTCAAATTGAGGAGGCTATGGTAGGGTATCCGAGGATTAACCCGGTGTAGCAGTCTTCTTTACGCCTGCTTGCCGGCGGGCTCATACTTATACGTGCCAGCTACGGAGGACCTCCAGTAGTCCGTCGGATAGGTTCACTTCGTGCACAACGTAACGCTTATGGGTCACCGCAAAGTAGCCGGACTCTCGTCCTATTTATTGTCTGTCTTCTCGTTCACTAGTCTGTCCGTTCACTTCCTCGTCCTATGTCCTGCGTTCGCCTCACAGCACGTTATCCAACGCTCGTCAACTGCACTCGTAAGCCCGCCACGACCGTAGTCACTAGGGACACCTCAATAACTCGCCCTCGTACACCACTCACAACGCTCCAGTCCACGCTCGCCGTGCGTACTGCAGAGCTTCCACACCCCACTGACTCGTTCTCGGCCACCTACTCGTGAATGGCCGCTTCTTGGTTCCGCTTGGCCACTTGCGCCCGACTCCGCAGATTCTTTCTGAAGGCTCGCCATCCTCGTCGCTCGCGGGACTCTGCTCGCCACCCCTAACCGCGCCCTTTCGTACTCGAAGCGACCCTCCAGGGCGAAGATCGTACTTGTGCGGTTCACCGCCGCCGTGGCCGCTGGATCTCTGCGTCCGCTCAGGATCGCCTCGCTCGCGTTGTCGTCCGTCATCAACCCTGCCGTCGTACACCTCCAGCTCGTCCAGCTTCTGCGCGGTCCTGTTACACCGGCATGCTCGCAAAACAAAAAATATGTACAACTACCCCAACGAGCATGCCGCTCAATCCGGCGATATTCACGTCATCGTATTTCTTCAACACACCAACATTATTAATCCTTTAGCAAGTTAAACTTTAACTGACGAATATTTTGATACCCAAATTCGAATTGCTGAGATTTGATCGGGGGCTGCTTTCAGGGATTGCGCGCGGTGGGTTTTTAGCGCGTATGCATCGCTCGTGTTTCATTTTACCTTCCACCGTGAAGGCGAGGTGTCAGATTTCTCCGCACTCGATAAATTCGGCGCTGCAAAATCCTTGGCTACTCCTAACGGGCAGTCAGTCAGGGCTTGTGCAAAGTTAGTTGGGCACATAGGAACCGCCATTGTCTCTTGCTCCTGTGCTGGTGTGGTGTAGTAAGTTCGGATCGGGGTGGTCCACACCAGATTTGAACTTAGCTGAGTCGTCGTTTAACTTAGCTGAGTAGCTACGGTAACTCAGCTGGGTCGGACTTTTCAGAGTCAGCGGGCAAGCCGGGTCGTTACAAGGGAAGTCAGCGAAGGGTCGCTGAGATCCAAAACTACTTCATTTCACTAGATATTTGTATATGAGATTAGGAAACCATTAGGAGGAGTCCCTTCGGGACTCCCGGAAGATAAAAGATAACAGAGCAGAATTTTCTAAGTCCAAGACAAGTGTACACTGTCCGGTAAGTCCCTGCACGGGCTGGATTATGCCTGCCGTCGACACCCGAGAGGCATAGCTTGTAGGGTGTTGACTGGTAGCGCCAAGAGAACAAGGTTGGCCCGGGGAAGGGCGTGTCTCGCTTCGCGCGAAAGACAAGTCTCGCTGACTCAGCGAGCCGGTACGCCGGACAGCCCGGGTGCCGTGACACTTCTAGCCGAGAAGCCTTTGCTCTCGGTGACCCGTAAAGCGCTCGCGCGCCGTCGTCCGTCCTTTGGCGGAGGGCACGGGGTTTTCTGGAAGTCAGCGAGCTCAGCTGACTTCCAACGTTTGACTGGCTTGATTGCCTGGTCTCAGCGACTGCGAGACACCACTGTCCCGGCTGGGCCGAACCGCTGGGGGCAACTCAGCGGCGGGCCAACAAACGCCGACCTAACTCGGCGATTGTTGTGTTTGTTGCTACGGGATATCCATATCTGACGATTTGTGTGTTCTGCAATACCACAACTGGTGCCGCGACCCGGGAACAGGGTGTGCTTGTTTTCGCAGGTGCCAAGTTAATCAAGTTTCGAGTAACAAGTGAGCAAGATGGTCAGGGGATCGCCTTCGCCGAGTAGAGGAAGTCCGGCCACGACCGCGGGTTCACCTCTCGCGAGGTCAGACCCAGCGAGTCAGCGAGACGTCGACGTGGACGTGGCTCGCGGTGTCCAATTCGACGAAGAAGATGCCCAAGACCAAGGAAGTGAGAGAGATGAAGAAGAAGAAGAGAAGGACGACGATGTGCCGTCGTCAGCTGAGTTACTCAGCGAGGTGGAGAGACTGCAAGTTCAAGTGGGGCGTGTGGGAAACCCGCGCCCTGTTGAGCGCAATTTGACCGCTGAACTCAGCGAGGATGTGGACGATGACGATCAAGGCGTTGCTCAAGGGGAACGTCCACCCCTGATTCCGAGAGCGACGAGGAACGCCGACACGCCGAGTGCCAACAAGGTGTTGGCTCGACTCGGCGAAGAAATGAGGACGCAATCGGAGTGGATGATGATGTTCGCTCCGGTCGCGATGGCGCAGGCCAAATGGCCAGTGCTGGGTCCTGAGCTGACTCAGCCCATGAACAGCAGCAGCATCAATCAACTTGTCGAAGATACGGTGCTGCTGCTACGAGCCATGGGTTATCGGTGCAACAGCCGACCCAACAGCTTGATCTTGGGGACTGGAATGTCGCCCGAGCTGGGCTTGAACTGATGCAGTGGAAGCGTAAGCTGAGATCAGCTTTCGGGTTAGAAAAGGCCCCGGGCAGTTTTCAAACCATTGCCCGACGCGTAGCCGAACCCCAAGAGTACCTGGGGTAGACCCGAGCAAGATCCCATTACCCAAGACTCCGAACACCAAGATGCAAGGTGTGTTCAGGTCAACTGACGGCACTCCGTACTTCGAGGACTCACACATGAAGACCCCGAAGAATACCACCCCCAGAGCTAGTCGTGACAGCCAGCTCTATGTCACGACTGATGAAGCTGACTTGGGCGATGACCAAGATGGTGAACCCGATCACGGGGTTGAATACGAGGAGTCCGTTCGAGACGTGATCCGTCATCTCAGCTATGATGAAGCCGAGTCAGACGACGTCCAATACCTGGAGCTACGCACTCATGCGTCTCTGGACAAGATAGCGGAGTTTGAGGGTAAACGGTACCGATCCGACACCTCTCTGCAGTGGTTAAAACGTTTCATCTATGAGATGAAAGGAACCAGGATGCCCCAGAACTCGTGGTGCGAGCCATTCTCGTTATGTCTGGGTCGAGCGGCGAAAAGCTGGTACCGTCAGCTACCGAAGAAGACTCAACAACGCTGGAGCCTACTCAGCGAGGCCTTCTTGGATTATTACTGTTCGCAGTTCGACCAGTCGGCGCGCACTCGCTACTACTCGGCCAAGCGCAAAGAGAATGAGCCTATCTGCGACTTTCTCATCCGGCTCAACGGATACGCTCGCACCGCCAAGATCCAGTACGAGAAGGGCGGTGCGGACTCAGCTGATCACGTCGAGCAGTTTCTGCTTAACTGTGGGGATGACGAAGTTATGGACCTGTTGTACCCGCTCCAACTCAGCGATATTCAAAGAGTGGAACAGATAATCAACAGGAAACTACTCGGCGAAAAGCGAAAGAAGCAGCGGGATCAGTTGGTCACAGGTAAGACCAAGGATCGACGCAGTAGCAACACTCGTCCGAGCGATCGACGCCGAGATGACCGCCGAGATGACCGCCGATGATCGCCGCCCAAGTGAAAAGCGAGAATCACGCCGAGATGACTCACGCCGAGACCGGGGTCGTCAACTTGCAGCCGCCGATGTGTCAGTCGACGACTTGTATGCAGGTACAGAACAGCGTCATTCAAGTCGTCGACACGACTCGTCGAGCGAAGAAAGTGCGTACAGCCAAGATGAAGAGAACGGATCCGACGACAGTGAAGATTACTTGGACACAGGAGTAGCGAGTGATCGTTCTCGTGACTCAGCGGATCGAGGGAACTCGGCTGGCAGATTTCCGAACTCAGCTGGTCGACCATCAAACTCAGCTGGCCGACCGTCGAACTCAGCTGGCCGGTCCCCGAACTCAGCTGACCGTCAAGAACGTCGCTATCGTCGAGATGATTCTCGCGAGCGTCCACGTTATGGACCCTGCGCTGCGTGTGGAAGCGAAGGTCACTCAGCACACTATTGTCGCAAGAGATGCAAGTTCTGCAAGCAGGTACACGATGTCGGACGCTGCGAACTGTTTCAACGCTTTGAGAAACTGACGAGCTTCGTTCGCTCCACGGTGGACAAGTCAGCTGTACCCGCTGACCTCCAAGACATTTACGAGCCGAAGGATTTAAACTCGGTGGCCCGCCAACTCTGACTGGGTTGGATAACAACGGGCTGCCACAGTCAGCTGAGCTTGCAGTCGAAGCGAACTACGTGTTTGCTTTTGTGAGTGAGGCGCAACGGCCCGAGATCAGGCGTGAGAGAAGCGACGGTAATGAACGTGAAAATGACAGAATAACTGACCCAGTGATTCGGAGGAAGATCACTGGGTAGTGGAGAGCGCGAGAGCTGAGTCTCGAAGGCCAGAGAAGGCCAAGATTCGCTCCAAGATTGTGAAGTTGCGTCCCGGAGAGCGCATAGGATGGTGGTCAGCACAGAAGTTCGACCGCCGAGTCCGTATGCGAGCTCTTGTGATGGGCGCTGTGAACGACGAACGAACGAAGATACTCTTAGACACCGGGGCGAACGTCTCGGCAGTCAGCTTGTCATTCGCCCGGCGACTGCGATTGAAGCGGTACGCGAACAATGACATGCAGATTGATATACAAGGCATAAGTGAGAACAAAGTGCCGACGACATCAAGAGTCACAGTGAAGGTGACGCTCGGCTGGCAGATCGTCTACGAGTTTGAAGTTTGGATTATGCCCCATCACGCTGGAGTTGACTTGATCCTGGGAACGGATTTCATGATACCAGCTGGCATCCGGCTGGATTTGTACAACTCGACGGCAAAATTGCCAGATGAAGTCGTAATCCCACTCATCAAGTCCAGTAATTGGCAAGACGAGTCAGCTTATGGGACACATGAGAGTGACGGCCCAGCCGAGTCGCTGAGTCTCCAAAGTCGACTCACGGCTGATTTCAGGCTAAGGCGTCGACAACCTAGTGAAGAAACTCACGAGATTTGGATTCGTCGAACAAAAGATTGGATTCCGACTGCGATACATAACAAACATGGGAAGGTCACCAAGGTGCTGCTTACCAATACGACCGATCGACTAGTGTGGTGCCCAGCTCACTTTCCAGTGGTACTGTGGGCACCTCATGATGAATTACCACGTGACGATGGGTATGTCCGGTTGAAGTCGGATAAATACCAAGATTGGCAGGTGCTAGCGTATGAGTCGGCGATCGATAAAGACCTATTGAAGAAAGAACAACAATTGTACGCCGCATGGCTGGCTCGACAACCACCCGCTGTGGATAGACGACAATATGCACAGCCAACAGGGGTGATGCAGCGAAATGTACAGTCTCCTGATGAAGACGCCGAGTTGACTTGTGCTCAACGTTGGGAACGCTTACGCTTGGATAGTGCCGACTCAGGAATGAACGTTTCCAGACCAACCGCCGAGTTTCACTCGGTTATTGAGTCTGACTGTGGCATACCTGG
Source organism: Phytophthora constricta (assembly GCA_011947335.1). Lineage (NCBI taxonomy): Eukaryota > Oomycota > Peronosporomycetes > Peronosporales > Peronosporaceae > Phytophthora > Phytophthora constricta. The sequence goes on along the minus strand of JAAVTI010000656.1, from coordinate 53,642 downwards.
ACTGAAGGACGAGTGGAGTATTAACTCAGCTGAGCCAGTTACACCAGTGGACCAAGTCGGCGAGCCAATAGCTGAGTCCACATACTCAGCTAAGTTGAGAATTAACTCAGCTGAGTCGGCTACACAAGTAAATCAAGTCGGCGAGTCAGCAGCTGAGACCCCAGACTCAGCAAAATCAAACATGAGGCCAGCCAAGTCGGTCGGGTCGGTGAATAAAGTCAGCGAAACGGCAGACGAGTCCATAAACTCAGCTGAGCCCTTAGAGGGTCAAAATAACTTGCGAAGCATATTAATATCCGACTTGGCGGAGTGGGGTGACCAACAAACGCATGCTGATTCGACCACCGGGTTAGAAGACTTGACTCCAACAACCGAGTCAGCGTCCACCAAGAGCCAACTCGACTCGGCTAAAGCATCAATAGCTGAAATGAGGGCGATATTGGAGGAGGCTAGAAGAGTGGCGGCCGCCAATGAAACAACAACTGGTCCAGCAGCGACGATATTGACTCAGCGATTCGATGATGTGATAGATGTTACCGACGACGCAGAAGCTGACGATCCAGAGGAAGACTTACAACTACGATATGCTGCTGCAATGACGATGTGTGAAGAGGAGAATTGGTCTTTATCGCCAGCTGAGTTCGAGAACTCAGCTAATGAACTCGTATTGGAAGATTATGCTCACGAGTTGGCCTTTCTCCCTGATTTGACTGATCTGGTACCATCCATCCTCGATTACACCGGCGCAAATGTGGTGACACCAGTCCACTCCCCAGCGGAACAACAGAAACTGGTCACTGTGCTGAAGAAACATGAACGCATTATGATCTCAAGCGGGAATGCGCTTCCACCTCCAGCCTATGGTGTAGTGTGTGATATCGACGTCGGCGACCACCCACCTATACGACAACGAGCTCGCCGAGTTCCTCTGAAGCACCTCAAGAAACTTTACGAACTCTTGAAGGGCCTGCTGAAAGCCGGGTTAATTGCTTTCTCCAACAGCCCATCGGCGTCGCCCATCGTGATCGTGCTAAAGAAAAACGGAGTCGACATACGATTGTGCATCGATTACAAGATGGTGAATGCGATCACGGTGCTAATGGAATACGCCATGCCACTGGTCGACGACCTACTCACTGAGTTAGAGAGCTACCTTTGGTTCTGTTCACTTGATGCGGCTAGTGGATTCTGGGCTGTCATGATGACTCAGCGAGCTCGATGGATCTCAGCCTTTGTATGTGCACTAGGACACTTCGAATGGCTACGTATGCCGTTCGGACTTAAAAATGCACCGATGATTTACCAACGTCTTATCGACAACGCCTTGTGGGGCTATGTGCAACCCAGGGGTGGATGGGCTGCCTTTGCTGAACGCATGCGCAGAGCAGAGAAGGCAGCAGCAACTCAAAGGGAATTGCACTCCAAGGAACCTCTAAAGCTGAGTTCCTACTCAGCTGGCGGCAGTGGTAAGTTCGAAGCTGACCACCGCGCTGCATCTGACTCGGACTCGCTCCAGGAACTGGTGAACGACAAGTACGGCGACATGTTTACTACCGGCGAACCAGACGAATCGAAGTTTACGCCGGTCTTTGACCGTCGTTCCTTCGTTGACGACATCTGTTTCGGGGGCACATCGTTTGATGATTGTCTCTCCACCTTGGATAGACTTTGACCCGTTTCGCTGAGTGCAGGATCAGTGTCAGCTTTACCAAGAGCATTTTTGTGAAACAGCGAGTGGATTTCCTCTCTCACGAAGTTACTTCAAGAGGCGTCGCCGCTAATCCTAAAAACTAGCGGCGATAGCTGACTTACCATTTCCGACGTCGAAGAAAGGGATGCAAGCGTTTTTGGGGGCTCTGAACTACTATAGCCGGTTCATCCAGAACCTGTCAGTATATGGAGCAATTTTGTACCAGATCAAAGAAGCTGACTTCGTCGCTGGCAGTGATCTAACTGCCGCCAAGTCAGCTTTCGCCGAGCTAAAGGAGAAGGTGGCCCAAGCACCAATACTCCGTCATTTGGACTCAGCTAAGGAAGTACATATCATGCTTTTTGCTAACGACTGGGCGCTGAGTGGCACACTGATGCAGATGCATGATAAGAAGCTCCATCCAGTTAGGTTCTGTGGACGAGTCCTCAAAGAAAACGAAGTCAACTATCACACGGCGGAGAAGGAAGTGCTGGCGTTGTTATAGCTGCTTAAAGTCTGCTACTCCATTCTGGCCGGCCAAACTCTCCACGTATACACGAGATTTTCTACGATGGAATGGGTGTTCCAATCAAAGTCACTCTATGGCCGAGCAGTGAGCTTTGCAGTATTGCTCTCTCCATACAACCTCAAGATTAAACGAATCCGGGAACGCGACGCTGAGTTCACTCAGCTTCTTCAGGCATCCATCACGCCTCACATCGGACTCGACGAGTCGCTAGCGCACATAGCTCCACCGTCTAAGAACTCAGCTACGATTCGGATGGACCCAGAACTGCTATATGCTCACGTGCCACGAGATTTCGAGGGGCACGTCATGTCATTTGATGGATCCGCAAAAACTGAGAAGAATGGTGGATATGGGAGTTGTTCATGGATATTGTGGCGTTTGCCTGCATGGAACATTGAGATCGCTGCGAGTGCGTACCTCTCGTCGACTACGGTCAACATCGCCGAGTACACCGGCATGAACAACGGTGTCCAGGCAGCCATTAACCATGGGGTGACCGACCTGATTGTAATAGGCGACTCTCGGCTTGCAATCCAGCAATCCATGGGGGTGATCGCTTGCAAGAAGGAGACTTTACAGGTTGAGTTGGCACGCCACAAGACTTTGACTGGAAAACTCAATTCGGTTCGCTACTTACATGTAGTACGTTACTATAATGCTGCAGCCGACTCCCTCGCTACAGAAGCCCTGGAAAGCCGAGCTGGCAGAGTTGTTCTCAGCCGAGACCGCAAAGCTGAGTTGAAGATACTGAACCGAATCACTGAGGTACTGTATGTCGAAGCTGACTCAGCTGCGAAAGCTGAAGCCAAAACTAACTCAGCTAAGAATGTGGAAGACAAAGCTGACTCAACAGTAGAAGTGGAAACCAAAGCCGAGATGAACGTGATGACTAGAAGACAGGAACGCCGAGTTCATTTCGAAGATGAGACTCGTCGTGACTCGACCGAATCTGAAACACCACCGATAATGGATGCTGATATGGGAAGCGACACATACGACATAACGAGACATGTCCCACCAACTCGCCGAGTTGAAGGCCAAACTCAGCTGGAGGTCGACGAATCCCGGGTGCCAGACTCAGCTGACATCGATCCGGTGGTCGTGCAAGCTGAAAGACGCCGACGCATCTCCAAAGCTCAAGATGAAGAGTTGAGATGGGCTGATCTGAAAGCCCTGTTGCAGGGCGAACTCGATGAACTGAGCCACCGAAGAGCTCAAAATGCGAGCAAAGTGGCTGACAACTTCGTACTCAGCGAGGACAAACTCCTATACTACCAGAACCAACGCAGACGCCGAGATGAAGTCGGCTCGGACAATGTCCTGCTGAGATTGGTAGTTCCAACGACCATGATTGATGAAGTACTCCACAGTTGTCACGACTCCATAGAAGGAGGACACCAAGGTATTGTGCGAACTTTCCATAGGGTAAAAGCTGAGTTCTACTGGGTCGGCTTATATGCCGACGTAGTCAAACATGTCCAAGCGTGCGAAGATTGCAGTACCAGCAAGAGCAAACCCCAGTTGAGAGGTTATTCACCAGGCAATGTGGTCTCGGACCACCCATTCCAGGTAGTCTCCATGGATTTCGTCATTCCCTTGCCAAAGACTCAGCGGGGCAATACTGCTCTATTGCTATTTCAAGATCACTTCACTGGATTTGTCATCGCCAAGGCAATGAGTAACACGGAGGCACTAGAAGTGGCAAAAGCATTCGAAGAATGTGTCTTCCGACGTTTCGGTGCACCTTCTCTTATACGTCACGACCGCGATCCGAGGTTCATGAGTGAGGTGTTTCAGGCATTCGCTGAGTTGATGCAGTCGAGGTCAAGAGCTACGCTGAGTTACCGACCACAAGCGAACGGACAACAGGAACGCTCGGTAAAGACGATGATTCAAACGGTGAGAGTCTATGTTGAGGACCCTCTGCAAGCTGGCTAGGATGATATCGCGGAGAAGATGGTGCATGCCATAAACAATTCACGCGACACAACCCGGCGCGAAACGCCTTTTACTTGGTGCATGGCTGGGATGCACAATCAACCCTCAAGGCAATGACATCGACTATCAGGGCTGATCCAGCTAAGTCAGCTGAGTCAGCTCAGTGGCGCCGAGAAGCCAACCGTCAACGGGAAGTTGCGTTACAGCTTGCTAAGGAATACCAAGTTGCTGAGAAAGCTCGCCGAGCAAAGAACACAACGCTAGACTCAGCTCAAAGGAACGAAAGGCATTCCCGGACTCAGCTGGCACGCCCAATGAAGGAAAGGACCTGTCAGCCGAGTCAGCTGAGTCACACAAGTCGCTGTTCCAGGAAGGTGATCAAGTCTGGTTGTTTATGGAACGAGTCAAACCCGGCTTGAAGAAGAAGCTCGCCCATCGATGGCATGGACCATTCCGTGTTAAGAAGAAAGTGGAGGAATTCGCATACGAATTGGAGTTGCCAGACAAGAGTGGATATAGGTTCTATCCGGTTGTCCATGTGTCTCGGCTTAAAGCGGTCAGTGAGTCTAATAGCCGACCGACCACTCGGCTGAGCGGTGATCTAGCTGAGTCCGATCGACTCGACTTTGACGAAGAACTGTTGCCTGAGGACAGCTGGGAAGCCCCTGAAGACACTGATCGACACGAGGTAGAGGCCATCCTGGATGACAAACTGTCGTTCTCTAACGACACCTCCAGAACCCAGAAGATGTTCCAAGTCAAATGGGTCGGCTATGACGAACCGACGTGGGAACCTCTTGCAAATCTCTCCTGCGGCGGCTGCTGTTTGATTACTTGCGGGACAAGAAACGGGCTAACGTCTGCAAATGGTGCAGGTTGCAGACGAAAACTAAAACTGCACCACTCATGACCGCCACCAAGTGATTAAGTTCAGGCTTGGTGGATCGTGAATGCTACTGAACTACTTGCATGGATATATATTGAGGGAATGAAGGAATTAACGGACTCAGCTAAGCTCTCGGTGACTACGGTTCCATACTGCTAACTACTCAGCTGAGTCGGCTGGCCCAGCCAGCTAAATCTCGTCGTCGGCCAGAGCATTCTCGAAAATGAAGAGACCCTCACGATTGTCAGGGACTTGAGCAGTCGGGGACACGGGGAGGAACCGGTCGACCGACATCCGAGTCAGCGTTCACCTCCCTTTCGACTTGATCGCTACTGAACCCAACAGGGGCAAAGACTGGAAACTCCGGGTGAAGTGACTGGAAACACCGGTTATATGGGTGCATGGCCGGCTGAAGCAACCACCAAGCACGCCAAGGTTCCTCTCGGTCGATCGTGGCTACGCTAGCCGACCAGTCAGCATCTTGAGGGAACCACGGCAAATTCACTGGAGAAGCGAACGGCACAGATGGGTCAAAGTAAAGCTCAGCGTCCAATACCGGCGCCGGACCATGATCATCCTCCATGCTTGAAGCCTCAAACAGAACTTGGCATAACTCCGATATAACAGGGCGCAGAGCATCGCCACGTTGCTTCCGAGCCCGGCTATACTTGGACCATAGTTGGTGACACAAGCTGAGTTCGTCAACTGAGCGAGACGGGTTCAGAGACGGGTGTAACCCGAGAACCACGCTGGAGTCGACGATCCAGTGCATACGCTCCCAAAGAGCAACACTCAGCTTGGCGGTATCAGGTCGCTCACCTTTACATTTAAGCCAGCAATCCGCGACCAGCTCGACGGGCGAAGTCGGCTTTGACGAAGAACTTGTGTCACGAACCCGGCTCATCACATCAGGAGACATAAGAAAAGGGCCATCGGGAAACTTTGACATGACCTGCTGACTTGGATGGTGAGGGGCAAACACGTCAGCAAAAGCCGCAATACCTTCCAGAGAAGAAGGTGTCGGCCGGACATGATCCCGGTTGTCAACCTTCTCCTTCTTGGCGACAGGCTCACAACAAGCCAAGATCTTAGTCCAACACCTGGCTGACCCAGTGTGGAAGAACGGCGGGTTCCTCCATTGCTTCATCAAGGGTGGGATACGAGACACCCGGGAGGTAGCTTGGTCGGCGCGGGTCCGGAGAGTCGAGACCGGGAGACTCAGCTGACAGGGCAAATCGGCGGACCCTCCAGAGGAATCTCTCGCGGTCGGAGTCGGCGTAACAACCGGTGAGTTCTTGGCCTTCTTCGAAACGCGTTTGCTCGATGATTCAGACGACCCAACAGACTCCCCGACCAAACTCGGCACAACAGGAGTCGGCACCGATATCGGAGCGCCCTTCCTCTTTTGAGAGCTTTAGGAGCAGCCGACTTGAGCGGAACCTTGGATTTCTTCTTGGTTGTCCCTGCCGATGCCACGTTCTTCGCTGGTGCTTTGGATCCCGACGACTTAGCTGACCCGGCTGAGGATGCAACCTTCACTGAGGGCGTTGGCTTCGTCGCCGTAGATACGATCGGGAGCGCGACAGGAGATTGGTCAGCTGACTTAGACGAAGTCGACTTCGAGGAGAAGCGACGGAACGTCCAGCCGAGTCGACACGGCGTTTCTTCGAAGCCGGAGACAAGACGAACCTGATCTGGCGTTTTCCTGGGTTACCTTTTGGCGAAGGCATCACTTTCAGTGACGACGACGTCCCAGCTGACTTGACCGGACTGTAAGCTGACTTGCTGATCCGACCACCCAGTCCGTCCGAGCTTGAGCTATCAGAACACGACTCAGCATCAGAGCCAGATGACTCGGCAGATGAACCTACAGACCCATGAGATGAGGCTGAAGGTGACGAATCATGGGAACCCAGCTTAGTCGAATTGACAGCCGAGATAGCTCGAGGTTGGGGCGGCGACGATTCAGTCGCATCATTGGCAGCTGACACCAGGACGACCAAGTCCGAACTCTCCATGTCCTCGATGAGCACCTTGCTGATAGTCGAGGAGTTCTGGGAGGCTGCGCGAGACGAACGCCGAGTCGGCGATAATTGAGTCTTTCCCGGCGACTTGGTTTGGAACGGCTAGCCGACTTAGACGAGACAGCGGCCTGGCGGGCCTTCGGTGTGGAGCGAGTCAGCTGAACACCACCACGAGCTGGAGTCGTGGGAGTTGCCGAGACGGACCTCGATCGAGTCGGAGACACAATCGAAGTCGACTGAGACGAAGAGGCGGTGCTCAGCGAAGTCAACACCGCAGCAGCTGACACGGTCGACGACGGATTGTTTGGGAAGCCGGAGTCAGCGCAAGCTGAGTCGTGGACGGTGGCGTCGAAGGTGAAGTTACAGCCGAAGCAAAGTGGAGAACTGACGGGCGAGTCAGCGGAGCCCGGCGATCCTGGCGAAAACGGCTGGAAGGGTGTCGACGGGGTTGGTCCGGAACTGACACAATGGCAGCCAATTCAGTCGAGCTTGACGTGGCTGAAACTGAGGACTGCACAGGAAGTCCAGCAGACGGCGAAAGAGTCAGCTGGACCGGCGAAGACGTCACAACACCCGACACAGACGAAGTCGGCTGAGTCAACTGAGAAGCAGCCGAGCTTGAGGCAGGGATTATACGAAGCGTAATGTCGCGTACTTCGTTTCCCCGCATCAGAGCAAGCTCGGGCCATTTTGCTTCCATAAGTCGACTCATCCGAGCATTCATCTCTGAGGTCCCGTGGGGAGAGACCAGGCACATCAACTCCAGAAGCCGCCGCAATCGCCAAAGCCGGGTCAGATGTCACCAGTGGTCTCGCACAGCGAAGAGCTCGACGCTGCTGAGCGATGGTCTGCTGCTGATGCTCGATCGTAGTTTGGGCAATCCGGAGTCGGTCATCGGTGTCGTCGCGAGAACTGCGACGAAAACTCATCACCAACTTAGCCGACTCCTGGAGCTGTTGAAAGTAAGAATTTGATACCCCTGAACAGCGGCGAGAGACCTGTTCAACTCAGCGATTTGTTCCAGGAGTCGACGGATGTCTTTGTCACGGGCCGCAAGCTGAGTTCCCAGATTGTCAATCAGAGCTTGAGCCGAGTCGACCTGGCTGTTTTGATGCCGAGATGTGTCGCGCATGTGACTCTCCATCCGACAGATACACTGTTGGTATGAAGTCAGCAGCTCCGTGTTCTTGAGGCCCTGCTTCTTGAAGAGATCACGCTCACGAACGGCGGTGACCAATTCTCGCTCCAGACGAGCCGACTCCGCGTAAGCTGACTGCATACGGCGTTGCATAGCATCGTTGGCACGCCGAAGTCGGCTGACCTCCACTCGCAACTCAGCTAACTCTTGGGTAGAGCCAGGAGGGTCAGGAGCCACAGCTCGGAGAATGCGCAGTAGCTCCCGCGAAGAGCGGGCCTCCAGCAAGTCCCGACGGACCTCATCATTACTGGGAAGAGGAGGACGAAGCAAAGCATACGCCAACACTTGTTCGGTCAAACTCTTGCTCAGCGAGCCAACCCTCGCGGTACAAGAGAAGCTGACACAACTCAGCGATTGAAGCTGGAGGAGTGTGCCAGTCAGGTTCAGGCCAACCTCCGACAGGTGGCTGCCAATAAAACCGGTGGCGGTCAGCTGACTCCGAAGAACATAGACCGACCGAGGTGCCAGAACTCTCGTCAAGGACCAAATCAGTGGCATTGCCCCGGGACTCAGCAGACGACTTGGTTGGAGTTGATGAACTCTCAGCTAAGTCAGCTGAGTCAACCGATGGAGTTGGGGGATCCCCGCTTCCAGAAGACTTCCTCCGCGAGGTTCGACAACACTGGGTCGAGGCTCTGGACTAGATGACGGGGACGAAGTCGGCGAATACACTATTGCGGTACCTGAGTTATGGTACTCGTGGGTACCGGTATACTGGTACGAGTACCGGTTGTGCCAATGACCAACACTCACCGCCTGCTCAATCATTCTGTATGTTTATGCTACATGTTTGCGTCATCGATGTTTACGCCACGCTGATACTTGCGACAGGATACTGGGTACAAGATGGGCAAGATGCGTGGCGCTCTGTGATTGGCTGGAGCAGCTTAGGAATCCAGTAGAGTGTATCCAGTAGAATATCTAGTAGGCTTAGAGGTAGCAAGCACTTTGCGAACTAAGGACCGAATCAATCACTTTTCAATTCTCCTTCAAACTCCAAGTGGTCAAGTGTCTTCGCTCCGGTCGACTCCAGAGCCTCAAGCTTCCTCCGCTTCATCCTCCAAGATCTGTGACCTTTAACAGGTTATGAGCCCAAGCACCATGTCCTCTACTCAAGACGCCTCGACCAAGGTCTCCATCGACAAGTTCGACGGCGACAACTACGCGACGTGGAACCGCTACATGCGTGGCGTGTTTCTGACCAAGTCGGTGTGGCATGTCGTGAACCGGGAGACAACGCCAACGTTCGCGGACTCGCGGATCAAGGATGAGTACGTCAAGGCGAGCAACATCGCGTTTGGACTGATGTTACTCCACATGAATGCGGACTACCATCACGTGGTTGACGACTGTGAAGAAGCGTGGGTCGCGTGGGCGCGATTGAAGACGCTCTACGGCGGGTCGCAGAAGGCTGGACGGCCAGCTGTTCAGCATGGAGATGGAGGAAGGCGGCAATGTCTTGCATCACTGCAACGAGGTCCTCAACATCAGCGCCAAGCTCAGCAGCATCGGCGCCAAGATGGAGGATGAAGACGTGGCGATCTGCTTGCTACGCAGTCTCCCCAAGAGCTACGAGAATGTCGTGCTAAACCTGGAGATGAGCAACGCGGAGCTGCGGTCGCAAGACGTTGTGAAGGTGCTGACGAATGAGCACATCAAGCGACAGGGCGAGAAGACGGCTACGGTGAAGACTGAAGACGCTGCGAAGGCGTTCAGTGCCGAGCGAGAGTCTCGCCAGTGTGCGTACTGCGGGAAATTGGGGCACACGATTGAACGGTGCTGGACCAAGCAGAAGGATGAGAATCGAGGAGCTCGACGCGGCGGTGGCTACAACCGTGGACGCGGGGCCAACAACATCAACTGGAGGAACGACGTGGACGACTACGACCGAGTGGCGTTTGCGGTTTCGTTAGAGTGTGGGATATCGACGGGCAAGGGTATGTCCGGCATGTGGGCGATCGACAGTGGAGCGACGCACCACATCTGCAACAACAAGGCCAAGTTCGCTGAAATCGATGAACGGGACGAGGGCGAACTGTCGGTGGCTGACGGCAACAAGGCTGCAATCAAGGGTGTGGGGACTATCATGGAACGGGTGGTCCTGCCCAACGGCGACGAGCGCGAGATCGAGATCCAGAACGCGCTGTACGTGCCGAGTATGAACAAGAATCTGCTGTCGGTGCCGCAGATTAACAAGAGTGGAGCGTTTCAAGTGGTGTTCGACGGCGCCAGCATGCTCATTGCGCGCAAAGGATCGAACAAGGTCGTGGCAACGGCGGATCTTGTCGACGGTCTGTACTGGCTTCGGACGCCACTGCGGATGGCAAACGCGGCGACAACTTCGGGAAAAGTTGACCTTCATGCGCGTTTGGGTCATGCTCCCATCGACGTGCTGCGCAAGATGGTGAACAACGGCATGATCAAGGACGCCAAGATGCCGACGAAGTCGACGGGACCGAGCATGTGTCGCGGGTGTCAGCAAGGCAAAATGGTCAGAAGCCGTTCCCAAGCAACCGCGACAAGCGCCACTACGACGTGTTCGAGCTGATTCACTTTGACATCTGTGGCCCGATGGAAGAAGACTCGCTGGGTGGCAGCAAGTATCTGCTCCTGATCGTGGACGAGGCCAGCGGATGCATGAAGGGTTTCTGCCTGAGTGCCAAGTCGGAGAGCGAGGACTGCATCAAGAGCTTCATCAGCAAGGTGCAGACGCAGTTCGGCAAACAAATCAAGTTCGTGCGTCACGACGGAGCCCGTGAGTTTGCGACCAACTCGCTCAAGTCGTTCTACGAAGACCAAGGTATTGAGCAGCAAACCACTGTTCCGTACGCTCACCAGACAAACGGCACGGCAGAGCGCGCGATCCGTACCATCGTCACGATCGGTCGCAGCATGCTGCACCACGCGAAGCTGGACAAGTGTTTCTGGGCTGAGGCGGCGATGACTGCCATTTACGTCAAGAATCGCCTGCCGTCACCCAAGATCGAGGCCAAGACTCCGTTTGAGATCGTGTACAAGTCGAAGCCGAGTGTGAAGCACATGCGTATCTTCGGGTGTCGCGCATATGTGCTGACGCCGAAGGAGAAGCGACTCAAGTGGGACGCGAAGGCTCGCGCCGGTGTGTTCATGGGCTACGAGGAAGTGTCGAAGGCCTACCGAGTTTATGACATCGAGGCGGGGAAGGTGGTGATCAGTCGCGATGTCACCTTCGACGAGTCGACTTTTGGCGTTTCGGCGATGGATCAGGATGACGATGTGGACGAAGCCGTTCTCAATTTCGACAACCTGGATATCAGCGATGCTGTCCCTGCCCAGACGGATTTCAAGCAGGCGGGGAAACGCAAGAACCGCTCCGACAGTAACCGCAACATGGGTCAAGTGAGTCGTGGAGCTGGTCTGGAAGAAGCAAGTGCGCCGAACGAGTCGTTCGAGCGCGGACCAAAACGCCGTTCAAGTGTGCGAGTGGAATCAGGGCCAAGTGACGAAGAAGAAAAAGATGATGAAGACAGTTCAAGTCCTCCTGTATTCTGGCGTGCGAGTGCCAACGCCGTGGAAGCAAGCGATTTGTCGGAGCCATCGACGTTCCAAGAGGCGATCAACGGACCCGACCAAGCGCACTGGCGCAAAGCCATTCGTGCGGAACTCAAGTCGATGCGTCTACGTGGTGTGTTCCGCGGTGCGAAGCTACCATCAGGTCAGCGTGCCATCGGTACGAAGTGGGTGTTCAAGATAAAGCGAAAAGCCGATGGATCAATCGAGAAGTACAAGGCGCGCCTGGTGGCCAAGGGCTTTAAGCAGAAGTACGGCATCGACTACACCGAGACGTTCTCGCCTGTGATCAAGTACGTGACGCTGCGCATGTTAATCGCCCTAGCCAAATATTTTGGTTGGCCCGTCGACCAACTGGACGTGGTGACTGCGTTCCTGTACGGCATCATGAAGGAACTCGTGTTTTGCGTCGTTCCGGAAGGCGTGGAGCTGGATGGCGATTTCGACTGCGTGGAGTTACTGAAAGCCATCTACGGTCTCAAACAGGCATCGCGCGTGTGGAACGAGACGTTCGACGAGTTCGTGTGTTCCATCGGATTTCACGTGTCGGCTTATGACCCGTGCCTCTACATCAAGGAAGTCGACGGTCATTGCGTGCTGCTGCTCGTGTACGTGGACGACGTACTGATTACCGGGAGTTCGGCTGAGCTCATCGAGCAGACCAAGCGCGAGCTGAAGACTCGCTTCGAGATGACCGACAGCGGCAAGTGTGCCTTCATTCTAGGCATCGAGTTGGTAGACGGCCCGAACGGCAGCGTGACGATGTGCCAGCGGCGGTATGTGGATGACATCCTGAAGCGTTTCGGTATGGACGAGTGCAAGGCTGTGGTGTCTCCCGTGGATTTGAGCTCACGACTGATTGCGAGCGACTTGGCGATCAAGCTGAACGCGCCATTTCGTGAAGCTGTGGGTGCGCTCATGCATCTCATGACTGCGACTCGCCCGGACATTGCATATGCTGTGGGCTACGTGTCACGCTTTATGGAGAATCCGCAGGAGGAGCACTGGATGGCCGTGAAGCGCATATTTCGCTATCTGCAGGGAACCAAGTCACACGGCATCTGCTTCAAGCCTGGTGACAGCGGACTTTCGTGGATACTCTGACGCAGACTGGGCCGGCGATCTCGCGGATCGCAAGTCGACTTCGGGCTACGTGTTCCTGCTAACAGGTGCTCCCATCAGTTGGGGAAGCAAGAAGCAGTCGAGCGTGTCGCTATCAACGAGTGAAGCGGAGTACATCGCGCTGAGCCTGGCCATCCAAGAAGGCAAGTGGGTGCACCGATTGGTGTGTGAAATGCTCACGGTTGCTGGAGAAGAGTGCCCGGAGCTCAAGATTTTCGAGGACAACCAGTCATGCATCAAGATGACGAAGAACCCCGTAAACCACAGTCACGCCAAGCACATCGACATCAAGTACCACCACATCCGCGATGAAGTAAAACGCGGTGAAGTGACGGTTGAGTACAGCGAAGCTGCGACGATGCTGGCGGATATCATGACGAAGGCGATGCCGGGGCCACGCCACAAGGAACTGACTCAGGCTCTCGGCGTGACAGAGTGTTCGCATTGATACCGTATTGCGGTACCTGAGTTATGGTACTCGTGGGGTACCGGTGTACTGGTACGAGTACCGGTTGTGCCAATGACCAACACTCACCGCCTGCTCATCACTCTGTATGTTTACGCTACATGTTTGCGTCATCGATGTTTACGCCACGCTGGATACGTGCGACCTGTGTGCAAGATGGGCAAGATGTGTGGCGCTCTGTGATTGGCTGGTGCAACTGTGGAATCCAGTAGTGTGTATCCAGTAGAATATCTAGTAGGCTTAGAGGTAGCAAGCACTTTGCGAGACTAAGGACCGATCCCTGCTTCTCCAATGTGGTCGTGTTACTGTGATAAAAGCAGTTGGCATCAGCACTTTCCCAAATGTGCACTTCGCGGTTCGTCTGCGAAACCTGCCGACCTTGAGTAACACTTCTTTTCTTTCTTGCTTTTATTACTTTCTTACGTTTCTTGTTGCCTTGTTGTTGCACTTGCTCTTGACGGTTTGCTGAATTTGCTCTTGGCGTTCGTTTGCTGGTCTTCTGCTCATGGCGTTCCATCTCCTTCGCCATTGTCTCGAACGCTCATACTGCGCTTGCGTTTGCGTTTGGCTCTCTCGCTTAATCGTGTCGCTGCATTTGCTCTGGCGGGGATAAGAGGTAGTGCGCTAATCGACGGAGGAGAAGCAAGACGTGGGAGCTCGAGATTTGACATGCTGAGAGCCGATGGAAGAAGAAGGCGATGAAGTCGATGTGGTCAGGGGATTGGGAGACACGTAGCCCGAAATGGACTGAATGTGGCAGTGGTGGGAGGGGCCGGGGAGGGAGGGGTAGGGCAAATGATGATGCTGTGGGGGTGATGGTGGATGAGGGTGTGTGGTAGTACTGCAACTGAGGAGTTAATTCTGATGGGGGTGAGGAGAGGGGGTAGGCGGGAGAATGGGTGTGAGAGGAGGAGAGAGGCTTGCTTGCTTGAGAACAAAGCCTTTCATGGAAGCTGATTGCTGAAATGCGCAGTAGAGCAGGTATAACACAACGTGTGGTAAAGCGAAGCGAGCGTAACTGGATACGTCGAATGTACATGTTTCTGCGTCGAATACCTGTCGTTGCGGTAGCGGTAGTGACGCCAAATATCTGGGCGTCGTGATAACGGTGTGAGGGTAGCGGCGACTGGGCCAGTGCGTACAACAGAAAGAAAGGCAAACCGTGAACACCGACACGCATGCAGGCAGTGTGGTTGCGCGAGCGATCGGTGCGCAGGACGCAGGACGCGATGCGTGAAACCGTGCGTCCTGTGTGTGGTTGTGTGCGTGGTTGTGTGTGGTTGTGTTTGTGGTTGTGTGTTTTGGTGTGTTTGTGGTGTGGTAGGGCGTTTGTGTTGTCGTCCAGGGGATGTAGCTCAAATGGTAGAGCGCTCGCTTAGCATGCGAGAGGTACAGGGATCGATACCCTGCTTCTCCAATGTGGTCGTGTTACTGTGATAAAAGCAGTTGGCATCAGCACTTTCCCAAATGTGCACTTCGCAGTTCGTCTGCGAAAACTGCCGACCTTGAGTAACACTTCTTTTCTTTCTTGCTTTTATTACTTTCTTACGTTTCTTGTTGCCTTGTTGTTGCACTTCTCTTGACGGTTTGCTGAATTTGCTCTTGGCGTTCGTTTGCTGGTCTTCTGCTCATGGCGTTCCATCTCCTTCGCCATTGTCTCGAACGCTCATACTGCGCTTGCGTTTGCGTTTGGCTCTCTCGCTTAATCGTGTCGCTGCATTTGCTCTGGCGGGGATAAGAGGTAGTGCGCTAATCGACGGAGGAGAAGCAAGACGTGGAGCTCGAGATTTGACATGCTGAGAGCCGATGGAAGAAGAAGGCGATGAAGTCGATGTGGTCAGGGGATTGGGAGACACGTAGCCCGAAATGGACTGAATGTGGCAGTGGTGGGGGGGCCGGGGAGGGAGGGGTAGGGCAAATGATGATGCTGTGGGGGTGATGGTGGATGAGGGTGTGTGGTAGTACTGCAACTGAGGAGTTAATTCTGATGGGGGTGAGGAGAGGGGGTAGGCGGGAGAATGGGTGTGAGAGGAGGAGAGAGGCTTGCTTGCTTGAGAACAAAGCCTTTCATGGAAGCTGATTGCTGAAATGCGCAGTAGAGCAGGTATAACACAACGTGTGGTAAAGCGAAGCGAGCGTAACTGGATACGTCGAATGTACATGTTTCTGCGTCGAATACCTGTCGTTGCGGTAGCGGTAGTGACGCCAAATATCTGGGCGTCGTGATAACGGTGTGAGGGTAGCGGCGACTGGGCCAGTGCGTACAACAGAAAGAAAGGCAAACCGTGAACACCGACACGCATGCAGGCAGTGTGGTTGCGCGAGCGATCGGTGCGCAGGACGCAGGACGCAGGACGCGATGCGTGAAACCGTGCGTCCTGTGTGTGGTTGTGTGCGTGGTTGTGTGTGGTTGTGTTTGTGGTTGTGTGTTTTGGTGTGTTTGTGGTGTGGTAGGGCGTTTGTGTTGTCGTCCAGGGGATGTAGCTCAAATGGTAGAGCGCTCGCTTAGCATGCGAGAGGTACAGGGATCGATACCCTGCTTCTCCAATGTGGTCGTGTTACTGTGATAAAAGCAGTTGGCATCAGCACTTTCCCAAATGTGCACTTCGCAGTTCGTCTGCGAAACCTGCCGACCTTGAGTAACACTTCTTTTCTTTCTTGCTTTTATTACTTTCTTACGTTTCTTGTTGCCTTGTTGTTGCACTTGCTCTTGACGGTTTGCTGAATTTGCTCTTGGCGTTCGTTTGCTGGTCTTCTGCTCATGGCGTTCTATCTCCTTCGCCATTGTCTCGAACGCTCATACTGCGCTTGCGTTTGCGTTTGGCTCTCTCGCTTAATCGTGTCGCTGCATTTGCTCTGGCGGGGATAAGAGGTAGTGCGCTAATCGACGGAGGAGAAGCAAGACGTGGGAGCTCGAGATTTGACATGCTGAGAGCCGATGGAAGAAGAAGGCGATGAAGTCGATGTGGTCAGGGGATTGGGAGACACGTAGCCCGAAATGGACTGAATGTGGCAGTGGTGGGGGGGCCGGGGAGGGAGGGGTAGGGCAAATGATGATGCTGTGGGGGTGATGGTGGATGAGGGTGTGTGGTAGTACTGCAACTGAGGAGTTAATTCTGATGGGGGTGAGGAGAGGGGGTAGGCGGGAGAATGGGTGTGAGAGGAGGAGAGAGGCTTGCTTGCTTGAGAACAAAGCCTTTCATGGAAGCTGATTGCTGAAATGCGCAGTAGAGCAGGTATAACACAACGTGTGGTAAAGCGAAGCGAGCGTAACTGGATACGTCGAATGTACATGTTTCTGCGTCGAATACCTGTCGTTGCGGTAGCGGTAGTGACGCCAAATATCTGGGCGTCGTGATAACGGTGTGAGGGTAGCGGCGACTGGGCCAGTGCGTACAACAGAAAGAAAGGCAAACCGTGAACACCGACACGCATGCAGGCAGTGTGGTTGCGCGAGCGATCGGTGCGCAGGACGCAGGACGCAGGACGCGATGCGTGAAACCGTGCGTCCTGTGTGTGGTTGTGTGCGTGGTTGTGTGTGGTTGTGTTTGTGGTTGTGTGTTTTGGTGTGTTTGTGGTGTGGTAGGGCGTTTGTGTTGTCGTCCAGGGGATGTAGCTCAAATGGTAGAGCGCTCGCTTAGCATGCGAGAGGTACAGGGATCGATCACCCTGCTTCTCCAATGTGGTCGTGTTACTGTGATAAAAGCAGTTGGCATCAGCACTTTCCCAAATGTGCACTTCTGCGGTTCGTCTGCGAAACCTGCCGACCTTGAGTAACACTTCTTTTCTTTCTTGCTTTTATTACTTTCTTACGTTTCTTGTTGCCTTGTTGTTGCACTTGCTCTTGACGGTTTGCTGAATTTGCTCTTGGCGTTCGTTTGCTGGTCTTCTGCTCATGGCGTTCTATCTCCTTCGCCATTGTCTCGAACGCTCATACTGCGCTTGCGTTTGCGTTTGGCTCTCTCGCTTAATCGTGTCGCTGCATTTGCTCTGGCGGGGATAAGAGGTAGTGCGCTAATCGACGGAGGAGAAGCAAGACGTGGGAGCTCGAGATTTGACATGCTGAGAGCCGATGGAAGAAGAAGGCGATGAAGTCGATGTGGTCAGGGGATTGGGAGACACGTAGCTCGAAATGGACTGAATGTGGCTGTGGTGGGAGGGGCCGGGAGGGGGGGTAGGGCAAATGATGATGCTGTGGGGGTGATGGTGGATGAGGGTGTGTGGTAGTACTCCAACTGAGGAGTTGATTCTGATGGGGTGAGGAGAGGGGTAGGCGGGAGAATGGGTGTGAGAGGAGGAGAGAGGCTTGCTTGCTTGAGAACAAAGCCTTCATGGAAGCTGATTGCTGAAATGCGCAGTAGAGCAGGTATAACACAACGTGTGGTAAAGCGAAGCGAGCGTAACTGGATACGTCGAATGTGAATGTACATGTTTCTGCGTCGAATACCTGTCGTTGCGGTAGCGGTAGTGACGCCAAATATCTGGGCGTCGTGATAACGGTGTGAGGGTAGCGGCGACTGGGCCAGTGCGTACAACAGAAAGAAAGGCAAACCGTGAACACCGACACGCATGCAGGCAGTGTGGTTGCGCGAGCGATCGGTGCGCAGGACGCAGGACGCAGGACGCGATGCGTGAAACCGTTTGTCCTGTGTGTGGTTGTGTGCGTGGTTGTGTGTGGTTGTGTTTGTGGTTGTGTGTTTTGGTGTGTTTGTGGTGTGGTTGGGCGTTTGTGTTGTCGTCCAGGGGATGTAGCTCAAATGGTAGAGCGCTCGCTTAGCATGCGAGAGGTACAGGGATCGATACCCTGCTTCTCCAATGTGGCCGTGTTACTGTGATAAAAGCAGTTGGCATCAGCACTTTCCCAAATGTGCACTTCGCGGTTCGTCTGCGAAACCTGCCGACCTTGAGTAACACTTCTTTTCTTTCTTGCTTTTATTACTTTCTTACGTTTCTTGTTGCCTTGTTGTTGCACTTGCTCTTGACGGTTTGCTGAATTTGCTCTTGGCGTTCGTTTGCTGGTCTTCTGCTCATGGCGTTCTATCTCCTTCACCATTGTCTCGAACGCTCATACTCGCGCTTGCGTTTGCGTTTGGCTCTCTCGCTTAATCGTGTCGCTGCATTTGCTCTGGCGGGGATAAGAGGTAGTGCGCTAATCGACGGAGGAGAAGCAAGACGTGGGAGCTCGAGATTTGACATGCTGAGAGCCGATGGAAGAAGAAGGCGATGAAGTCGATGTGGTCAGGGGATTGGGAGACACGTAGCCCGAAATGGACTGAATGTGGCAGTGGTGGGGGGGCCGGGGAGGGAGGGGTAGGGCAAATGATGATGCTGTGGGGGTGATGGTGGATGAGGGTGTGTGGTAGTACTGCAACTGAGGAGTTAATTCTGATGGGGGTGAGGAGAGGGGGTAGGCGGGAGAATGGGTGTGAGAGGAGGAGAGAGGCTTGCTTGCTTGAGAACAAAGCCTTTCATGGAAGCTGATTGCTGAAATGCGCAGTAGAGCAGGTATAACACAACGTGTGGTAAAGCGAAGCGAGCGTAACTGGATACGTCGAATGTACATGTTTCTGCGTCGAATACCTGTCGTTGCGGTAGCGGTAGTGACGCCAAATATCTGGGCGTCGTGATAACGGTGTGAGGGTAGCGGCGACTGGGCCAGTGCGTACAACAGAAAGAAAGGCAAACCGTGAACACCGACACGCATGCAGGCAGTGTGGTTGCGCGAGCGATCGGTGCGCAGGACGCAGGACGCAGGACGCGATGCGTGAAACCGTGCGTCCTGTGTGTGGTTGTGTGCGTGGTTGTGTGTGGTTGTGTTTGTGGTTGTGTGTTTTGGTGTGTTTGTGGTGTGGTAGGGCGTTTGTGTTGTCGTCCAGGGGATGTAGCTCAAATGGTAGAGCGCTCGCTTAGCATGCGAGAGGTACAGGGATCGATACCCTGCTTCTCCAATGTGGCCGTGTTACTGTGATAAAAGCAGTTGGCATCAGCACTTTCCCAAATGTGCACTTCGCGGTTCGTCTGCGAAACCTGCCGACCTTGAGTAACACTTCTTTTCTTTCTTGCTTTTATTACTTTCTTACGTTTCTATTGCGGTACCTGAGTTATGGTACTCGTGGGGTACCGGTATACTGGTACGAGTACCGGTTGTGCCAATGACCAACACTCACCGCCTGCTCAATCACTCTGTATGTTTACGCTACATGTTTGCGTCATCGATGTTTACGCCACGCTGGATACTTGCGACAGGATACTGGGTACAAGATGGGCAAGATGCGTGGCGCTCTGTGATTGGCTGGAGCAACTCAGGAATCCAGTAGAGTGTATCCAGTAGAATATCTAGTAGGCTTAGAGGTAGCAAGCACTTTGCGAACTAAGGACCGAATCAATCACTTTCCAATTTTCCTTCAAACCCCAAGTGGTCAAGTGTCTTCGCTCCGGTCGACTCCAGAGCCTCAAGCCTCCCTGCGCTTCGTCCTCCAAGATCTGTGACCTTTAACAGGTTATGAGCCCAAGCACCATGTCCTCTACTCAAGACGCCTCGACCAAGGTTTCCATCGACAAGTTCGACGGCGACAACTACGCGACGTGGAACCGCTACATGCGTGGCGTGTTTCTGACCAAGTCGGTGTGGCATGTCGTGAACCGGGAGACAACGCCAACGTTCGCGGACTCGCGGATCAAGGATGAGTACGTCAAGGCGAGCAACATCGCGTTTGGACTGATGTTACTCCACATGAATGCGGACTACCATCACGTGGTTGACGACTGTGAAGAAGCGTGGGTCGCGTGGGCGCGATTGAAGACGCTCTACGGCGGGTCGCAGAAGGCTGGACGCATCTACCTGAAGCGCCAGCTCTTCAGCATGGAGATGGAGGAAGGCGGCAATGTCTTGCATCACTGCAACGAGGTCCTCAACATCAGCGCCAAGCTCAGCAGCATCGGCGCCAAGATGGAGGATGAAGACGTGGCGATCTGCTTGCTACGCAGTCTCCCAAGTGCTACGAGGTTGTCTGCTAAACCTGGAGATGAGTAACGCGGAGCTGCGGTCGCATTACGTTGTTACGGTGCTGACGAATGAGTACATCGTGGCGACCGGTATACTGGACGGTACGTTGTGAAGACTACTCACGCTGCGATCAGTATGTTTAGTGCCGAGCGATCGAGTGCGCCAGTGTGATACTGCGGGAACTGGGGCACAAGATTGAACGTGTGCTGGAGCAACTCAGGAATCCAGTAGAGTGTATCCAGTAGAATATCTAGTAGGCTTAGAGGTAGCAAGCACTTTGCGAACTAAGGACCGAATCAATCACTTTCAACTTCAAACCCCAAGTGGTCAAGTGTCTTCGCTCCGGTCGACTCCAGAGCCTCAAGCCTCCCTCGCTTCGTCCTCCAAGATCTGTGACCTTTAACAGGTTATGAGCCCAAGCACCATGTCCTCTACTCAAGACGCTCGACCAAGGTCTCCATCGACAAGTTCAACGGCGACAACTACGCGACGTGGAACCGCTACATGCGTGGCGTGTTTCTGACCAAGTCGGTGTGGCATGTCGTGAACCGGGAGACAACGCCAACGTTCGCGGACTCGCGGATCAAGGATGAGTACGTCAAGGCGAGCAACATCGCGTTTGGACTGATGTTACTCCACATGAATGCGGACTACCATCACGTGGTTGACGACTGTGAAGAAGCGTGGGTCGCGTGGGCGCGATTGAAGACGCTCTACGGCGGGTCGCAGAAGGCTGGACGCATCTACCTGAAGCGCCAGCTCTTCAGCATGGAGATGGAGGAAGGCGGCAATGTCTTGCATCACTGCAACGAGGTCCTCAACATCAGCGCCAAGCTCAGCAGCATCGGCGCCAAGATGGAGGATGAAGACGTGGCGATCTGCTTGCTACGCAGTCTCCCAAGAGCTACGAGAATGTCGTGCTAAACCTGGAGATGAGCAACGCGGAGCTGCGGTCGCAAGACGTTGTGAAGGTGCTGACGAATGAGCACATCAAGCGACAGGGCGAGAAGACGGCTACGGTGAAGACTGAAGACGCTGCGAAGGCGTTCAGTGCCGAGCGAGAGTCTCGCCAGTGTGCGTACTGCGGAAATTGGGGCACACGATTGAACGGTGCTGGACCAAGCAGAAGGATGAGAATCGAGGAGCTCGACGCGGCGGTGGCTACAACCGTGGACGCGGGGCCAACAACATCAACTGAGGAACGACGTGGACGACTACGACCGAGTGGCGTTTGCGGTTTCGTTAGAGTGTGGAATATCGACGGGCAAGGGTATGTCCGGCATGTGGGCGATCGACAGTGGAGCGACGCACCACATCTGCAACAACAAGGCCAAGTTCGCTGAAATCGATGAACGGGACGAGGGCGAACTGTCGGTGGCTGACGGCAACAAGGCTGCAATCAAGGGTGTGGGGACTATCATGGAACGGGTGGTCCTGCCCAACGGCGACGAGCGCGAGATCGAGATCCAGAACGCGCTGTACGTGCCGAGTATGAACAAGAATCTGCTGTCGGTGCCGCAGATTAACAAGAGTGGAGCGTTTCAAGTGGTGTTCGACGGCGCCAGCATGCTCATTGCGCGCAAAGGATCGAACAAGGTCGTGGCAACGGCGGATCTTGTCGACGGTCTGTACTGGCTTCGGACGCCACTGCGGATGGCAAACGCGGCGACAACTTCGGGACAAGTTGACCTTCATGCGCGTTTGGGTCATGCTCCCATCGACGTGCTGCGCAAGATGGTGAACAACGGCATGATCAAGGACGCCAAGATGCCGACGAAGTCGACGGGACCGAGCATGTGTCGCGGGTGTCAGCAAGGCAAAATGGTCCAGAAGCCGTTCCCAAGCAACCGCGACAAGCGCCACTACGACGTGTTCGAGCTGATTCACTTTGACATCTGTGGCCCGATGGAAGAAGACTCGCTGGGTGGCAGCAAGTATCTGCTCCTGATCGTGGACGAGGCCAGCGGATGCATGAAGGGTTTCTGCCTGAGTGCCAAGTCGGAGAGCGAGGACTACATCAAGAGCTTCATCAGCAAGGTGCAGACGCAGTTCGGCAAACAAATCAAGTTTGTGCGTCACGACGGAGCCCGTGAGTTCGCGACCAACTCGCTCAAGGCGTTCTTCGAAGACCAAGGTATTGAGCAGCAAACCACTGTTCCGTACGCTCACCAGACAAACGGCACGGCAGAGCGCGCGATCCGTACCATCGTCACGATCGGTCGCAGCATGCTGCACCACGCGAAGCTGGACAAGTGTTTCTGGGCTGAGGCGGCGATGACTGCCATTTACGTCAAGAATCGCCTGCCGTCACCCAAGATCGAGGCCAAGACTCCGTTTGAGATCGTGTACAAGTCGAAGCCGAGTGTGAAGCACATGCGTATCTTCGGTGTCGCGCATATGTGCTGACGCCGAAGGAGAAGCGTCTCAAGTGGGACGCGAAGGCTCGCGCCGGTGTGTTCATGGGCTACGAGGAAGTGTCGAAGGCCTACCGAGTTTATGACATCGAGGCGGGGAAGGTGGTGATCAGTCGCGATGTCACCTTCGACGAGTCGACTTTTGGCGTTTCGGCGATGGATCAGGATGACGATGTGGACGAAGCCGTTCTCAATTTCGACAACCTGGATATCAGCGATGCTGTCCCTGCCCAGACGGATTTCAAGCAGGCGGGGAAACGCAAGAACCGCTCCGACAGTAACCGCAACATGGGTCAAGCGAGTCGTGGAGCTGGTCTGGAAGAAGCAAGTGCGCCGAACGAGTCGTTCGAGCGCGGACCAAAACGCCGTTCAAGTGTGCGAGTGGAATCAGGGCCAAGTGACGAAGAAGAAAAGATGATGAAGACAGTTCAAGTCCTCCTGTATTCTGGCGTGCGAGTGCCAACGCCGTGGAAGCAAGCGATTTGTCGGAGCCATCGACGTTCCAAGAGGCGATCAACGGACCCGACCAAGCGCACTGG
Organism: Phytophthora constricta; assembly: GCA_011947335.1. Taxonomy (NCBI): domain Eukaryota; phylum Oomycota; class Peronosporomycetes; order Peronosporales; family Peronosporaceae; genus Phytophthora; species Phytophthora constricta. The sequence goes on along the minus strand of JAAVTI010000656.1, from coordinate 30,281 downwards.
CGCAAAGCCATTCGTGCGGAACTCAAGTCGATGCGTCTACGTGGTGTGTTCCGCGGTGCGAAGCTACCATCAGGTCAGCGTGCCATCGGTACGAAGTGGGTGTTCAAGATCAAGCGAAAAGCCGATGGATCAATCGAGAAGTACAAGGCGCGCCTGGTGGCCAAGGGCTTCAAGCAGAAGTACGGCATCGACTACACCGAGACGTTCTCGCCTGTGATCAAGTACGTGACGCTGCGCATGGTAATCGCCCTAGCCAAATATTTTGGTTGGCCCGTCGACCAACTGGACGTGGTGACTGCGTTCCTGTACGGCATCATGAAGGAACTCGTGTTTTGCGTCGTTCCGGAAGGCGTGGAGCTGGATGGCGATTTCGACTGCGTGGAGTTACTGAAAGCCATCTACGGTCTCAAACAGGCATCGCGCGTGTGGAACGAGACGTTCGACGAGTTCGTGTGTTCCATCGGATTTCACGTGTCGGCTTATGACCCGTGCCTCTACATCAAGGAAGTCGACGGTCATTGCGTGCTGCTGCTCGTGTACGTGGACGACGTACTGATTACCGGGAGTTCGGCTGAGCTCATCAGGCAGACCAAGCGCGAGCTGAAGACTCGCTTCGAGATGACCGACAGCGGCAAGTGTGCCTTCATTCTAGGCATCGAGTTGGTAGACGGCCCGAACGGCAGCGTGACGATGTGCCAGCGGCGGTATGTGGATGACATCCTGAAGCGTTTCGGTATGGACGAGTGCAAGGCTGTGGTGTCTCCCGTGGATTTGAGCTCACGACTGGTTGCGAGCGACTTGGCGATCAAGCTGAACGCGCCATTTCGTGAAGCTGTGGGTGCGCTCATGCATCTCATGACTGCGACTCGCCCGGACATTGCATATGCTGTGGGCTACGTGTCACGCTTTATGGAGAATCCGCAGGAGGAGCACTGGATGGCCGTGAAGCGCATATTTCGCTATCTGCAGGGAACCAAGTCACACGGCATCTGCTTCAAGCCTGGTGACAGCGTGGACTTTCGTGGATACTCTGACGCAGACTGGGCCGGCGATCTCGCGGATCGCAAGTCGACTTCGGGCTACGTGTTCCTGCTAACAGGTGCTCCCATCAGTTGGGGAAGCAAGAAGCAGTCGAGCGTGTCGCTATCAACGAGTGAAGCGGAGTACATCGCGCTGAGCCTGGCCATCCAAGAAGGCAAGTGGGTGCACCGATTGGTGTGTGAAATGCTCACGGTTGCTGGAGAAGCGTGCCCGGAGCTCAAGATTTTCGAGGACAACCAGTCATGCATCAAGATGACGAAGAACCCCGTGAACCACGGTCGCGCCAAGCACATCGACATCAAGTACCACCACATCCGCGATGAAGTAAAACGCGGTGAAGTGACGGTGGAGTACTGCGAAACTGCGACGATGCTGGCGGATATCATGACAAAGGCGATGCCGGGGCCACGCCACAAGGAACTGACTCAGGCTCTCGGCGTGACAGAGTGTTCGCATTGAGGGCGTATTGCGGTACCTGAGTTATGGTACTCGTGGGGTACCGGTATACTGGTACGAGTACCGGTTGTGCCAATGACCAACACTCACCGCCTGCTCAATCATTCTGTATGTTTACGCTACATGTTTGCGTCATCGATGTTTACGCCACGCTGGATACTTGCGACAGGATACTGGGTACAAGATGGGCAAGATGCGTGGCGCTCTGTGATTGGCTGGAGCAACTCAGGAATCCAGTAGAGTGTATCCAGTAGAATATCTAGTAGGCTTAGAGGTAGCAAGCACTTTGCGAACTAAGGACCGAATCAATCACTTTCCAATTTTCCTTCAAACCCCAAGTGGTCAAGTGTCTTCGCTCCGGTCGACTCCAGAGCCTCAAGCCTCCCTCCGCTTCGTCCTCCAAGATCTGTGACCTTTAACAGGTTATGAGCCCAAGCACCATGTCCTCTACTCAAGACGCCTCGACCAAGGTCTCCATCGACAAGTTCAACGGCGACAACTACGCGACGTGGAACCGCTACATGCGTGGCGTGTTTCTGACCAAGTCGGTGTGGCATGTCGTGAACCGGGAGACAACGCCAACGTTCGCGGACTCGCGGATCAAGGATGAGTACGTCAAGGCGAGCAACATCGCGTTTGGACTGATGTTACTCCACATGAATGCGGACTACCATCACGTGGTTGACGACTGTGAAGAAGCGTGGGTCGCGTGGGCGCGATTGAAGACGCTCTACGGCGGGTCGCAGAAGGCTGGACGCATCTACCTGAAGCGCCAGCTCTTCAGCATGGAGATGGAGGAAGGCGGCAATGTCTTGCATCACTGCAACGAGGTCCTCAACATCAGCGCCAAGCTCAGCAGCATCGGCGCCAAGATGGAGGATGAAGACGTGGCGATCTGCTTGCTACGCAGTCTCCCCAAGAGCTACGAGAATGTCGTGCTAAACCTGGAGATGAGCAACGCGGAGCTGCGGTCGCAAGACGTTGTGAAGGTGCTGACGAATGAGCACATCAAGCGACAGGGCGAGAAGACGGCTACGGTGAAGACTGAAGACGCTGCGAAGGCGTTCAGTGCCGAGCGAGAGTCTCGCCAGTGTGCGTACTGCGGGAAATTGGGGCACACGATTGAACGGTGCTGGACCAAGCAGAAGGATGAGAATCGAGGAGCTCGACGCGGCGGTGGCTACAACCGTGGACGCGGGGCCAACAACATCAACTGGAGGAACGACGTGGACGACTACGACCGAGTGGCGTTTGCGGTTTCGTTAGAGTGTGGAATATCGACGGGCAAGGGTATGTCCGGCATGTGGGCGATCGACAGTGGAGCGACGCACCACATCTGCAACAACAAGGCCAAGTTCGCTGAAATCGATGAACGGGACGAGGGCGAACTGTCGGTGGCTGACGGCAACAAGGCTGCAATCAAGGGTGTGGGGACTATCATGGAACGGGTGGTCCTGCCCAACGGCGACGAGCGCGAGATCGAGATCCAGAACGCGCTGTACGTGCCGAGTATGAACAAGAATCTGCTGTCGGTGCCGCAGATTAACAAGAGTGGAGCGTTTCAAGTGGTGTTCGACGGCGCCAGCATGCTCATTGCGCGCAAAGGATCGAACAAGGTCGTGGCAACGGCGGATCTTGTCGACGGTCTGTACTGGCTTCGGACGCCACTGCGGATGGCAAACGCGGCGACAACTTCGGGACAAGTTGACCTTCATGCGCGTTTGGGTCATGCTCCCATCGACGTGCTGCGCAAGATGGTGAACAACGGCATGATCAAGGACGCCAAGATGCCGACGAAGTCGACGGGACCGAGCATGTGTCGCGGGTGTCAGCAAGGCAAAATGGTCCAGAAGCCGTTTCCAAGCAACCGCGACAAGCGCCACTACGACGTGTTCGAGCTGATTCACTTTGACATCTGTGGCCCGATGGAAGAAGACTCGCTGGGTGGCAGCAAGTATCTGCTCCTGATCGTGGACGAGGCCAGCGGATGCATGAAGGGTTTCTGCCTGAGTGCCAAGTCGGAGAGCGAGGACTGCATCAAGAGCTTCATCAGCAAGGTGCAGACGCAGTTCGGCAAACAAATCAAGTTTGTGCGTCACGACGGAGCCCGTGAGTTTGCGACCAACTCGCTCAAGGCGTTCTTCGAAGACCAAGGTATTGAGCAGCAAACCACTGTTCCGTACGCTCACCAGACAAACGGCACGGCAGAGCGCGCGATCCGTACCATCGTCACGATCGGTCGCAGCATGCTGCACCACGCGAAGCTGGACAAGTGTTTCTGGGCTGAGGCGGCGATGACTGCCATTTACGTCAAGAATCGCCTGCCGTCACCCAAGATCGAGGCCAAGACTCCGTTTGAGATCGTGTACAAGTCGAAGCCGAGTGTGAAGCACATGCGTATCTTCGGGTGTCGCGCATATGTGCTGACGCCGAAGGAGAAGCGTCTCAAGTGGGACGCGAAGGCTCGCGCCGGTGTGTTCATGGGCTACGAGGAAGTGTCGAAGGCCTACCGAGTTTATGACATCGAGGCGGGGAAGGTGGTGATCAGTCGCGATGTCACCTTCGACGAGTCGACTTTTGGCGTTTCGGCGATGGATCAGGATGACGATGTGGACGAAGCCGTTCTCAATTTCGACAACCTGGATATCAGCGATGCTGTCCCTGCCCAGACGGATTTCAAGCAGGCGGGGAAACGCAAGAACCGCTCCGACAGTAACCGCAACATGGGTCAAGCGAGTCGTGGAGCTGGTCTGGAAGAAGCAAGTGCGCCGAACGAGTCGTTCGAGCGCGGACCAAAACGCCGTTCAAGTGTGCGAGTGGAATCAGGGCCAAGTGACGAAGAAGAAAAAGATGATGAAGACAGTTCAAGTCCTCCTGTATTCTGGCGTGCGAGTGCCAACGCCGTGGAAGCAAGCGATTTGTCGGAGCCATCGACGTTCCAAGAGGCGATCAACGGACCCGACCAAGCGCACTGGCGCAAAGCCATTCGTGCGGAACTCAAGTCGATGCGTCTACGTGGTGTGTTCCGCGGTGCGAAGCTACCATCAGGTCAGCGTGCCATCGGTACGAAGTGGGTGTTCAAGATCAAGCGAAAAGCCGATGGATCAATCGAGAAGTACAAGGCGCGCCTGGTGGCCAAGGGCTTCAAGCAGAAGTACGGCATCGACTACACCGAGACGTTCTCGCCTGTGATCAAGTACGTGACGCTGCGCATGGTGATCGCCCTAGCCAAATATTTTGGTTGGCCCGTCGACCAACTGGACGTGGTGACTGCGTTCCTGTACGGCATCATGAAGGAACTCGTGTTTTGCGTCGTTCCGGAAGGCGTGGAGCTGGATGGCGATTTCGACTGCGTGGAGTTACTGAAAGCCATCTACGGTCTCAAACAGGCATCGCGCGTGTGGAACGAGACGTTCGACGAGTTCGTGTGTTCCATCGGATTTCACGTGTCGGCTTATGACCCGTGCCTCTACATCAAGGAAGTCGACGGTCATTGCGTGCTGCTGCTCGTGTACGTGGACGACGTACTGATTACCGGGAGTTCGGCTGAGCTCATCAGGCAGACCAAGCGCGAGCTGAAGACTCGCTTCGAGATGACCGACAGCGGCAAGTGTGCCTTCATTCTAGGCATCGAGTTGGTAGACGGCCCGAACGGCAGCGTGACGATGTACCAGCGGCGGTATGTGGATGACATCCTGAAGCGTTTCGGTATGGACGAGTGCAAGGCTGTGGTGTCTCCCGTGGATTTGAGCTCACGACTGGTTGCGAGCGACTTGGCGATCAAGCTGAACGCGCCATTTCGTGAAGCTGTGGGTGCGCTCATGCATCTCATGACTGCGACTCGCCCGGACATTGCATATGCTGTGGGCTACGTGTCACGCTTCATGGAGAATCCGCAGGAGGAGCACTGGATGGCCGTGAAGCGCATATTTCGCTATCTGCAGGGAACCAAGTCACACGGCATCTGCTTCAAGCCTGGTGACAGCGTGGACTTTCGTGGATACTCTGACGCAGACTGGGCCGGCGATCTCGCGGATCGCAAGTCGACTTCGGGCTACGTGTTCCTGCTAACAGGTGCTCCCATCAGTTGGGGAAGCAAGAAGCAGTCGAGCGTGTCGCTATCAACGAGTGAAGCGGAGTACATCGCGCTGAGCCTGGCCATCCAAGAAGGCAAGTGGGTGCACCGATTGTGTGTGAAATGCTCACGGTTGCTGGAGAAGCGTGCCCGGAGCTCAAGATTTTCGAGGACAACCAGTCATGCATCAAGATGACGAAGAACCCCGTGAACCACGGTCGCGCCAAGCACATCGACATCAAGTACCACCACATCCGCGATGAAGTAAAACGCGGTGAAGTGACGGTGGAGTACTGCGAAACTGCGACGATGCTGGCGGATATCATGACAAAGGCGATGCCGGGGCCACGCCACAAGGAACTGACTCAGGCTCTCGGCGTGACAGAGTGTTCGCATTGAGGGGGCGTATTGCGGTACCTGAGTTATGGTACTCGTGGGGTACCGGTATACTGGTACGAGTACCGGTTGTGCCAATGACCAACACTCACCGCCTGCTCAATCATTCTGTATGTTTACGCTACATGTTTGCGTCATCGATGTTTACGCCACGCTGGATACTTGCGACAGGATACTGGGTACAAGATGGGCAAGATGCGTGGCGCTCTGTGATTGGCTGGAGCAACTCAGGAATCCAGTAGAGTGTATCCAGTAGAATATCTAGTAGGCTTAGAGGTAGCAAGCACTTTGCGAACTAAGGACCGAATCAATCACTTTCCAATTTCCTTCAAACCCCAAGTGGTCAAGTGTCTTCGCTCCGGTCGACTCCAGAGCCTCAAGCCTCCCTCCGCTTCGTCCTCCAAGATCTGTGACCTTTAACAGGTTCTTGAGCCCAAGCACCTTGTCCGCTGCTCTTGGCGTTCCTTGACCATGGTCTATCGACAAGTTCTAAGGCGCAGGGACCGACGGATACGCTTGCATGCGTGGCGTTTTCGCTTAATCGGTGTGGTTTGCGATGACTGGGAGATAACAAAGCGGACAAATGGATCAAGGATGAGCATGCCGAAGGCGAGCAACATCGCAAGACAGGCGACAGTCCCGCAGAAACGCGGACAAGCTATTGGGTAGCTGAGTCTGGATGGTCTGGTGAAGGGTGCGCGGAATACTGGCACGAGTACGGTTGTGCCAAGTGACGAAGAATCACCGCCTGATCAATCATTCATGTTTACCTACATGTTTGCGTATCGATGTTTACGCCACGCTGGATTTGCGACAGGAGCCAGAGGTACAAGAGGGCAAGATGCGTGGCGCACTGCCATTCGGAGCAACTCAGGATCTACGTGGTGTTCCAGTGCGAAGCTACCAGTCAGGCCAGCGGTAGAAGTGGTGTTCAAGATCAAGCGAAAAGCCGATGGATCAATCGAGAAGTACAAGGCGCGCCTGGTGGCCAAGGGCTTCAGTGTCTTCGCTACACCGGTCGACTCCAGAGCCTCAAGCCTCCCTCCGCTTCGTCCTCCAAGATCTGTGCCCTTAACAGGTTATGAGCCCAAGCACCATGTCCTCTACTCAAGACGCCTCGACCAAGGTCTCCATCGACAAGTTCAACGGCGACAACTACGCGACGTGGAACCGCTACATGCGTGGCGTGTTTCTGACCAAGTCGGTGTGGCATGTCGTGAACCGTGAGACAACGCCAACGTTCGCGGACTCGCGGATCAAGGATGAGTACGTCAAGGCGAGCAACATCGCGTTTGGACTGATGTTACTCCACATGAATGCGGACTACCATCACGTGGTTGACGACTGTGAAGAAGTGTGGGTCGCGTGGGCGCGATTGAAGACGCTCCACGGCGGGTCGCAGAAGGCTGGACGCATCTACCTGAAGCGCCAGCTCTTCAGCATGGAGATGGAGGAAGGCGGCAATGTCTTGCATCACTGCAACGAGGTCCTCAACATCAGCGCCAAGCTCAGCAGCATCGGCGCCAAGATGGAGGATGAAGACGTGGCGATCTGCTTGCTACGCAGTCTCCCCGAGCTACGAGAATGTCGTGCTAAACCTGGAGATGAGCAACGCGGAGCTGCGGTCGCAAGACGTTGTGAAGGTGCTGACGAATGAGCACATCAAGCGACAGGGCGAGAAGACGGCTACGGTGAAGACTGAAGACGCTGCGAAGGCGTTCAGTGCCGAGCGAGAGTCTCGCCAGTGTGCGTACTGGGGAAATTGGGGCACACGATTGAACGGTGCTGGACCAAGCAAGGATGAGAATCGAGGAGCTCGACGCGGCGGTGGCTACAACCGTGGACGGGGCCAACAACATCAACTGGAGGAACGACGTGGACGACTACGACCGAGTGGCGTTTGCGGTTTCGTTAGAGTGTGGAATATCGACGGGCAAGGGTATGTCCGGCATGTGGGCGATCGACAGTGGAGCGACACCACATCTGCAACAACAAGGCCAAGTTCGCTGAAATCGATGAACGGGACGAGGGCGAACTGTCGGTGGCTGACGGCAACAAGGCTGCAATCAAGGGTGTGGGGACTATCATGGAACGGGTGGTCCTGCCCAACGGCGACGAGCGCGAGATCGAGATCCAACGCGCTGTACGTGCCGAGTATGAACAAGAATCTGCTGTCGGTGCCGCAGATTAACAAGAGTGGAGCGTTTCAAGTGGTGTTCGACGGCGCCAGCATGCTCATTGCGCGCAAAGGATCGAACAAGGTCGTGGCAACGGCGGATCTTGTCGACGGTCTGTACTGGCTTCGGACGCCACTGCGGATGGCAAACGCGGCGACAACTTCGGGACAAGTTGACCTTCATGCGCGTTTGGGTCATGCTCCCATCGACGTGCTGCGCAAGATGGTGAACAACGGCATGATCAAGGACGCCAAGATGCCGACGAAGTCGACGGGACCGAGCATGTGTCGCGGGTGTCAGCAAGGCAAAATGGTCCAGAAGCCGTTCCCAAGCAACCGCGACAAGCGCCACTACGACGTGTTCGAGCTGATTCACTTTGACATCTGTGGCCCGATGGAAGAAGACTCGCCAGGTGTGCAGCAAGTATCTGCTCCTGATCGTGGACGAGGCCAGCGGATGCATGAAGGGTTTCTGCCTGAGTGCCAAGTCGGAGAGCGAGGACTGCATCAAGAGCTTCATCAGCAAGGTGCAGACGCAGTTCGGCAAACAAATCAAGTTTGTGCGTCACGACGGAGCCCGTGAGTTTGCGACCAACTCGCTCAAGTCGTTCTTCGAAGACCAAGGTATTGAGCAGCAAACCACTGTTCCGTACGCTCACCAGACAAACGGCACGGCAGAGCGCGCGATCCGTACCATCGTCACGATCGGTCGCAGCATGCTGCACCACGCGAAGCTGGACAAGTGTTTCTGGGCTGAGGCGGCGATGACTGCCATTTACGTCAAGAATCGCCTGCCGTCACCCAAGATCGAGGCCAAGACTCCGTTTGAGATCGTGTACAAGTCGAAGCCGAGTGTGAAGCACATGCGTATCTTCGGGTGTCGCGCATGTGCTGACGCCGAAGGAGAAGCGACTCAAGTGGGACGCGAAGGCTCGCGCCGGTGTGTTCATGGGCTACGAGGAAGTGTCGAAGGCCTACCGAGTTTATGACATCGAGGCGGGGAAGGTGGTGATCAGTCGCGATGTCACCTTCGACGAGTCGACTTTGGCGTTTCGGCGATGGATCAGGATGACGATGTGGACGAAGCCGTTCTCAATTTCGACAACCTGGATATCAGCGATGCTGTCCCTGCCCAGACGGATTTCAAGCAGGCGGGGAACGCAAGAACCGCTCCGACAGTAACCGCAACATGGGTCAAGCGAGTCGTGGAGCTGGTCTGGAAGAAGTGCGCCGAACGAGTCGTTCGAGCGCGGACCAAAACGCCGTTCAAGTGTGCGAGTGGAATCAGGGCCAAGTGACGAAGAAGAAAAAGATGATGAAGACAGTTCAAGTCCTCCTGTATTCTGGCGTGCGAGTGCCAACGCCGTGGAAGCAAGCGATTTGTCGGAGCCATCGACGTTCCAAGAGGCGATCAACGGACCCGACCAAGCGCACTGGCGCAAAGCCATTCGTGCGGAACTCAAGTCGATGCGTCTACGTGGTGTGTTCCGCGGTGCGAAGCTACCATCAGGTCAGCGTGCCATCGGTACGAAGTGGGTGTTCAAGATCAAGCGAAAAGCCGATGGATCAATCGAGAAGTACAAGGCGCGCCTGGTGGCCAAGGGCTTCAAGCAGAAGTACGGCATCGACTACACCGAGACGTTCTCGCCTGTGATCAAGTACGTGACGCTGCGCATGGTATCGCCCTAGCCAAATACTTTGGTTGGCCCGTCGACCAACTGGACGTGGTGACTGCGTTCCTGTACGGCATCATGAAGGAACTCGTGTTTTGCGTCGTTCCGGAAGGCGTGGAGCTGGATGGCGATTTCGACTGCGTGGAGTTACTGAAAGCCATCTACGGTCTCAAACAGGCATCGCGCGTGTGGAACGAGACGTTCGACGAGTTCGTGTGTTCCATCGGATTTCACGTGTCGGCTTATGACCCGTGCCTCTACATCAAGGAAGTCGACGGTCATTGCGTGCTGCTGCTCGTGTACGTGGACGACGTACTGATTACCGGGAGTTCGGCTGAGCTCATCAGGCAGACCAAGCGCGAGCTGAAGACTCGCTTCGAGATGACCGACAGCGGCAAGTGTGCCTTCATTCTAGGCATCGAGTTGGTAGACGGCCCGAACGGCAGCGTGACGATGTGCCAGCGGCGGTATGTGGATGACATCCTGAAGCGTTTCGGTATGGACGAGTGCAAGGCTGTGGTGTCTCCCGTGGATTTGAGCTCACGACTGGTTGCGAGCGACTTGGCGATCAAGCTGAACGCGCCATTTCGTGAAGCTGTGGGTGCGCTCATGCATCTCATGACTGCGACTCGCCCGGACATTGCATATGCTGTGGGCTACGTGTCACGCTTCATGGAGAATCCGCAGGAGGAGCACTGGATGGCCGTGAAGCGCATATTTCGCTATCTGCAGGGAACCAAGTCACACGGCATCTGCTTCAAGCCTGGTGACAGCGTGGACTTTCGTGGATACTCTGACGCAGACTGGGCCGGCGATCTCGCGGATCGCAAGTCGACTTCGGGCTACGTGTTCCTGCTAACAGGTGCTCCCATCAGTTGGGGAAGCAAGAAGCAGTCGAGCGTGTCGCTATCAACGAGTGAAGCGGAGTACATCGCGCTGAGCCTGGCCATCCAAGAAGGCAAGTGGGTGCACCGATTGGTGTGTGAAATGCTCACGGTTGCTGGAGAAGCGTGCCCGGAGCTCAAGATTTTCGAGGACAACCAGTCATGCATCAAGATGACGAAGAACCCCGTAAACCACAGTCACGCCAAGCACATCGACATCAAGTACCACCACATCCGCGATGAAGTAAAACGCGGTGAAGTGACGGTTGAGTACAGCGAAGCTGCGACGATGCTGGCGGATATCATGACGAAGGCGATGCCGGGGCCACGCCACAAGGAACTGACTCAGGCTCTCGGCGTGACAGAGTGTTCGCATTGAGGGGCGTATTGCGGTACCTGAGTTATGGTACTCGTGGGGTACCGGTATACTGGTACGAGTACCGGTTGTGCCAATGACCAACACTCACCGCCTGCTCAATCATTCTGTATGTTTACGCTACATGTTTGCGTCATCGATGTTTACGCCACGCTGGATACTTGCGACAGGATACTGGGTACAAGATGGGCAAGATGCGTGGCGCTCTGTGATTGGCTGGAGCAACTCAGGAATCCAGTAGAGTGTATCCAGTAGAATATCTAGTAGGCTTAGAGGTAGCAAGCACTTTGCGAACTAAGGACCGAATCAATCAACTTTTCAATTCTCCTTCAAACCCCAAGTGGTCAAGTGTCTTCGCCCGGTCGACTCCAGAGCCTCAAGCCTCCCTCCGCTTCGTCCTCCAAGATCTGTGACCTTTAACACGAAGGAGAAGCGTCTCAAGTGGGACAGCTTGAAGGCTCGCGCCCGGTCGTGTTCATAAGGCTACGATGAAGCATCCGTCGCTGTCGAAGGCCTACCGAGTTTATGACATCGAGGAAGGAAGGTGGTGATCTTGGGAATGTCACCTTCGTGAGTCGACCCTTTTGGTGTTTCGAGGCGATGGATCAGGACGATGTCGCCGCTGCCGATGCCTGACAGCCGTTCTCGAGACAACCTGGATATCAGCGAAGCTGTCCCTGCCCAGACGGATTTCAAGCAGGCGGGTGCAAGAACCGCTCCGAGTCGACCAACCGCAACATGGGCCAAGCGAGTCGTGGAGCTGGTCTACGAAGAAGAGATAGCGCCGAACGAGTCGTTCGAGCGCGGACCAAAACGCCGTTCAAGTGTGCGAGTGGAATCAGGGCCAAGTGACGAAGAAGAAAAAGATGATGAAGACAGTTCAAGTCCTGCTGTATTCTGGCGTGCGAGTGCCAACGCCGTGGAAGCAAGCGATTTGTCGGAGCCATCGACGTTCCAAGGCGATCAACGGACCGCGACCAAGCGCACTGGCGCAAAGCTTCGTGCGGAACTCAAGTCGATGCGTCTACGTGGTGTGTTCCGCGGTGCGAAGCTACCATCAGGTCAGCGTGCCATCGGTACGAAGTGGGTGTTCAAGATCAAGCGAAAAGCCGATGGATCAATCGCCAGAGTACAAGGCGCGCCTGGTGGCCAAGGGCTTCAAGCAGAAGTACGGCATCGACTACACCGAGACGTTCTCGCCTGTGATCAAGTACGTGACGCTGCGCATGGTGACCTAGCCAAATACTTTGGTTGGCCCGTCGACCAACTGGACGTGGTGACTGCGTTCCTGTACGGCATCATGAAGGAACTCGTGTTTTGCGTCGTTCCGGAAGGCGCGAGCTGGATGGCGATTTCGACTGCGTGGCGTTACTGCAGCATCTGCGGTCTCGCCAGGCATCTGCATCTGTGGAACGAGACGTTGGAGAGTCCGTGTGTTCCATCGGATGGCCGTGTCGGCTTATGACGCGTATCTACATCAAGGAAGTCGACGGTCATTGCGTGCTGCTGCTCGTGTTCGTGGACGACGTGACTGATTACCGGAGTTCGCTGAGCTCATCGAGCGGACCTGCTGCGAGCTGAGTGCTCCCATCGAGATGACACGAAGCCCAAGCGTGCCTTCATTCTAGGCACGAGTTGCGTAGACTGGTCCGAACGGCAGCGTGACGATGTGCCAGCGGCGGTATGTGGATGACATCCTGAAGCGTTTCGGTATGGACGAGTGCAAGGCTGTAGTGCTCAAGGGACGAAGAGCGTCGACGGTTGCGAGCGACTCGGCGATCAAGCTGAACGCGCCATTTCGTGAAGCTGTGGGTGCGCTGGATGCATCTCAAGACTGCGACTCGCCCGATATTGCAGATGCTGTGGGCTACGTGTCACTGATCAGAATCCGCAGGAGGAGCACATGCGATGGCCGTGAAGCGCATATTTCGCTACCTGCGGGAACTCAAGTACACGGCATCTGCTCGAGCCGGTGTGACATGACGTGGACTTTCGTGGCCTACTCTGACATCAGACTGGGACTCGCGGATCAGTCGCGATGTCACCTTCGACGAGTCGACTTTTGGCGTTTCGGCGATGGATCAGGATGACGATGTGGACGAAGCCGTTCTCAATTTCGACAACCTGGATATCAGCGATGCTGTCCCTGCCCAGACGGATTTCAAGCAGGCGGGGAAACGCAAGAACCGCTCCGACAGTAACCGCAACATGGGTCAAGCGAGTCGTGGAGCTGGTCTGGAAGAAGCAAGTGCGCCGAACGAGTCGTTCGAGCGCGGACCAAACGCCGTTCAAGTGTGCGAGTGGAATCAGGGCCAAGTGACGAAGAAGAAAAAGATGATGAAGACAGTTCAAGTCCTCCTGTATTCTGGCGTGCGAGTGCCAACGCCGTGGAAGCAAGCGATTTGTCGGAGCCATCGACGTTCCAAGAGGCGATCAACGGACCCGACCAAGCGCACTGGCGCAAAGCCATTCGTGCGGAACTCAAGTCGATGCGTCTACGTGGTGTGTTCCGCGGTGCGAAGCTACCATCAGGTCAGCGTGCCATCGGTACGAAGTGGGTGTTCAAGATCAAGCGAAAAGCCGATGGATCAATCGAGAAGTACAAGGCGCGCCTGGTGGCCAAGGGCTTCAAGCAGAAGTACGGCATCGACTACACCGAGACGTTCTCGCCTGTGATCAAGTACGTGACGCTGCGCATGGTAATCGCCCTAGCCAAATATTTTGGTTGGCCCGTCGACCAACTGGACGTGGTGACTGCGTTCCTGTACGGCATCATGAAGGAACTCGTGTTTTGCGTCGTTCCGGAAGGCGTGGAGCTGGATGGCGATTTCGACTGCGTGGAGTTACTGAAAGCCATCTACGGTCTCAAACAGGCATCGCGCGTGTGGAACGAGACGTTCGACGAGTTCGTGTGTTCCATCGGATTTCACGTGTCGGCTTATGACCCGTGCCTCTACATCAAGGAAGTCGACGGTCATTGCGTGCTGCTGCTCGTGTACGTGGACGACGTACTGATTACCGGGAGTTCGGCTGAGCTCATCGAGCAGACCAAGCGCGAGCTGAAGACTCGCTTCGAGATGACCGACAGCGGCAAGTGTGCCTTCATTCTAGGCATCGAGTTGGTAGACGGCCCGAACGGCAGCGTGACGATGTGCCAGCGGCGGTATGTGGATGACATCCTGAAGCGTTTCGGTATGGACGAGTGCAAGGCTGTGGTGTCTCCCGTGGATTTGAGCTCACGACTGGTTGCGAGCGACTTGGCGATCAAGCTGAACGCGCCATTTCGTGAAGCTGTGGGTGCGCTCATGCATCTCATGACTGCGACTCGCCCGGACATTGCATATGCTGTGGGCTACGTGTCACGCTTTATGGAGAATCCGCAGGAGGAGCACTGGATGGCCGTGAAGCGCATATTTCGCTATCTGCAGGGAACCAAGTCACACGGCATCTGCTTCAAGCCTGGTGACAGCGTGGACTTTCGTGGATACTCTGACGCAGACTGGGCCGGCGATCTCGCGGATCGCAAGTCGACTTCGGGCTACGTGTTCCCGCTAACAGGTGCTCCCATCAGTTGGGGAAGCAAGAAGCAGTCGAGCGTGTCGCTATCAACGAGTGAAGCGGAGTACATCGCGCTGAGCCTGGCCATCCAAGAAGGCAAGTGGGTGCACCGATTAGTGTGTGAAATGCTCACGGTTGCTGGAGAAGCGTGCCCGGAGCTCAAGATTTTCGAGGACAACCAGTCATGCATCAAGATGACGAAGAACCCCGTGAACCACGGTCGCGCCAAGCACATCGACATCAAGTACCACCACATCCGCGATGAAGTAAAACGCGGTGAAGTGACCGTTGAGTACTGCGAAACTGCGATGATGCTGGCGGATATCATGACAAAGGCGATGCCGGGGCCACGCCACAAGGAACTGACTCAGGCTCTCGGCGTGACAGAGTGTTCGCATTGAGGGGCGTATTGCGGTACCTGAGTTATGGTACTCGTGGGGTACCGGTATACTGGTACGAGTACCGGTTGTGCCAATGACCAACACTCACCGCCTGCTCAATCATTCTGTATGTTTACGCTACATGTTTGCGTCATCGATGTTTACGCCACGCTGGATACTTGCGACAGGATACTGGGTACAAGATGGGCAAGATGCGTGGCGCTCTGTGATTGGCTGGAGCAACTCAGGAATCCAGTAGAGTGTATCCAGTAGAATATCTAGTAGGCTTAGAGGTAGCAAGCACTTTGCGAACTAAGGACCGAATCAATCACTTTCCAATTCTCCATCAAACCCCAAGTGGTCAAGTGTCTTCGCTCCGGTCGACTCCAGAGCCTCAAGCCTCCCTCCGCTTCGTCCTCCAAGATCTGTGACCTTTTACGAAGCCGTCTCAATTTCGACAACCTGGATCAGCGATGCTGAGACGGATTTCAAGCAGGCGGGAAACGCAAGAACCGCTCCGACAGTAACCGCAACATGGGTCAAGCGAGTCGTGGAGCTGGTCTGGAAGAAGTGCGCCGAACGAGTCGTTCGAGCGCGGACCAAAACGCCGTTCAAGTGTGCGAGTGGAATCAGGGCCAAGTGACGAAGAAGAAAAGATGATGAAGACAGTTCAAGTCCTCCTGTATTCTGGCGTGCGAGTGCCAACGCCGTGGAAGCAAGCGATTTGTCGGAGCCATCGACGTTCCAAGAGGCGATCAACGGACCCGACCAAGCGCACTGGCGCAAAGCCATTCGTGCGGAACTCAAGTCGATGCGTCTACGTGGTGTGTTCCGCGGTGCGAAGCTACCATCAGGTCAGCGTGCCATCGGTACGAAGTGGGTGTTCAAGATCAAGCGAAAAGCCGATGGATCAATCGAGAAGTACAAGGCGCGCCTGGTGGCCAAGGGCTTCAAGCAGAAGTACGGCATCGACTACACCGAGACGTTCTCGCCTGTGATCAAGTACGTGACGCTGCGCATGGTAATCGCCCTAGCCAAATATTTTGGTTGGCCCGTCGACCAACTGGACGTGGTGACTGCGTTCCTGTACGGCATCATGAAGGAACTCGTGTTTTGCGTCGTTCCGGAAGGCGTGGAGCTGGATGGCGATTTCGACTGCGTGGGTTACTGAAAGCCATCTACGGTCTCAAACAGGCATCGCGCGTGTGGAACGAGACGTTCGACGAGTTCGTGTGTTCCATCGGATTTCACGTGTCGGCTTATGACCCGTGCCTCTACATCAAGGAAGTCGACGGTCATTGCGTGCTGCTGCTCGTGTACGTGGACGACGTACTGATTACCGGGAGTTCGGCTGAGCTCATCAGGCAGACCAAGCGCGAGCTGAAGACTCGCTTCGAGATGACCGACAGCGGCAAGTGTGCCTTCATTCTAGGCATCGAGTTGGTAGACGGCCCGAACGGCAGCGTGACGATGTGCCAGCGGCGGTATGTGGATGACATCCTGAAGCGTTTCGGTATGGACGAGTGCAAGGCTGTGGTGTCTCCCGTGGATTTGAGCTCACGACTGGTTGCGAGCGACTTGGCGATCAAGCTGAACGCGCCATTTCGTGAAGCTGTGGGTGCGCTCATGCATCTCATGACTGCGACTCGCCCGGACATTGCATATGCTGTGGGCTACGTGTCACGCTTTATGGAGAATCCGCAGGAGGAGCACTGGATGGCCGTGAAGCGCATATTTCGCTATCTGCAGGGAACCAAGTCACACGGCATCTGCTTCAAGCCTGGTGACAGCGTGGACTTTCGTGGATACTCTGACGCAGACTGGGCCGGCGATCTCGCGGATCGCAAGTCGACTTCGGGCTACGTGTTCCTGCTAACAGGTGCTCCCATCAGTTGGGGAAGCAAGAAGCAGTCGAGCGTGTCGCTATCAACGAGTGAAGCGGAGTACATCGCGCTGAGCCTGGCCATCCAAGAAGGCAAGTGGGTGCACCGATTAGTGTGTGAAATGCTCACGGTTGCTGGAGAAGCGTGCCCGGAGCTCAAGATTTTCGAGGACAACCAGTCATGCATCAAGATGACGAAGAACCCCGTGAATCACGGTCGCGCCAAGCACATCGACATCAAGTACCACCACATCCGCGATGAAGTAAAACGCGGTGAAGTGACGGTGGAGTACTGCGAAACTGCGACGATGCTGGCGGATATCATGACAAAGGCGATGCCGGGGCCACGCCACAAGGAACTGACTCAGGCTCTCGGCGTGACAGAGTGTTCGCATTGAGGGGGCGTATTGCGGTACCTGAGTTATGGTACTCGTGGGGTACCGGTATACTGGTACGAGTACCGGTTGTGCCAATGACCAACACTCACCGCCTGCTCAATCATTCTGTATGTTTACGCTACATGTTTGCGTCATCGATGTTTACGCCACGCTGGATACTTGCGACAGGATACTGGGTACAAGATGGGCAAGATGCGTGGCGCTCTGTGATTGGCTGGAGCAACTCAGGAATCCAGTAGAGTGTATCCAGTAGAATATCTAGTAGGCTTAGAGGTAGCAAGCACTTTGCGAACTAAGGACCGAATCAATCACTTTCCAATTCTCCATCAAACCCCAAGTGGTCAAGTGTCTTCGCTCCGGTCGACTCCAGAGCCTCAAGCCTCCCTCCGCTTCGTCCTCCAAGATCTGTGACCTTTAACACAGTTCAAGTCCTCCTGTATTCTGGCGTGCGAGTGCCAACGCCGTGGAAGCAAGCGATTTGTCGGAGCCATCGACGTTCCAAGAGGCGATCAACGGACCCGACCAAGCGCACTGGCGCAAAGCCATTCGTGCGGAACTCAAGTCGATGCGTCTACGTGGTGTGTTCCGCGGTGCGAAGCTACCATCAGGTCAGCGTGCCATCGGTACGAAGTGGGTGTTCAAGATCAAGCGAAAAGCCGATGGATCAATCGAGAAGTACAAGGCGCGCCTGGTGGCCAAGGGCTTCAAGCAGAAGTACGGCATCGACTACACCGAGACGTTCTCGCCTGTGATCAAGTACGTGACGCTGCGCATGGTAATCGCCCTAGCCAAATATTTTGGTTGGCCCGTCGACCAACTGGACGTGGTGACTGCGTTCCTGTACGGCATCATGAAGGAACTCGTGTTTTGCGTCGTTCCGGAAGGCGTGGAGCTGGATGGCGATTTCGACTGCGTGGAGTTACTGAAAGCCATCTACGGTCTCAAACAGGCATCGCGCGTGTGGAACGAGACGTTCGACGAGTTCGTGTGTTCCATCGGATTTCACGTGTCGGCTTATGACCCGTGCCTCTACATCAAGGAAGTCGACGGTCATTGCGTGCTGCTGCTCGTGTACGTGGACGACGTACTGATTACCGGGAGTTCGGCTGAGCTCATCAGGCAGACCAAGCGCGAGCTGAAGACTCGCTTCGAGATGACCGACAGCGGCAAGTGTGCCTTCATTCTAGGCATCGAGTTGGTAGACGGCCCGAACGGCAGCGTGACGATGTGCCAGCGGCGGTATGTGGATGACATCCTGAAGCGTTTCGGTATGGACGAGTGCAAGGCTGTGGTGTCTCCCGTGGATTTGAGCTCACGACTGGTTGCGAGCGACTTGGCGATCAAGCTGAACGCGCCATTTCGTGAAGCTGTGGGTGCGCTCATGCATCTCATGACTGCGACTCGCCCGGACATTGCATATGCTGTGGGCTACGTGTCACGCTTTATGGAGAATCCGCAGGAGGAGCACTGGATGGCCGTGAAGCGCATATTTCGCTATCTGCAGGGAACCAAGTCACACGGCATCTGCTTCAAGCCTGGTGACAGCGTGGACTTTCGTGGATACTCTGACGCAGACTGGGCCGGCGATCTCGCGGATCGCAAGTCGACTTCGGGCTACGTGTTCCTGCTAACAGGTGCTCCCATCAGTTGGGGAAGCAAGAAGCAGTCGAGCGTGTCGCTATCAACGAGTGAAGCGGAGTACATCGCGCTGAGCCTGGCCATCCAAGAAGGCAAGTGGGTGCACCGATTAGTGTGTGAAATGCTCACGGTTGCTGGAGAAGCGTGCCCGGAGCTCAAGATTTTCGAGGACAACCAGTCATGCATCAAGATGACGAAGAACCCCGTGAATCACGGTCGCGCCAAGCACATCGACATCAAGTACCACCACATCCGCGATGAAGTAAAACGCGGTGAAGTGACGGTGGAGTACTGCGAAACTGCGACGATGCTGGCGGATATCATGACAAAGGCGATGCCGGGGCCACGCCACAAGGAACTGACTCAGGCTCTCGGCGTGACAGAGTGTTCGCATTGAGGGGGCGTATTGCGGTACCTGAGTTATGGTACTCGTGGGGTACCGGTATACTGGTACGAGTACCGGTTGTGCCAATGACCAACACTCACCGCCTGCTCAATCATTCTGTATGTTTACGCTACATGTTTGCGTCATCGATGTTTACGCCACGCTGGATACTTGCGACAGGATACTGGGTACAAGATGGGCAAGATGCGTGGCGCTCTGTGATTGGCTGGAGCAACTCAGGAATCCAGTAGAGTGTATCCAGTAGAATATCTAGTAGGCTTAGAGGTAGCAAGCACTTTGCAACTAAGGACCGAATCAATCACTTTTCAATTCTCCATCAAACCCCAAGTGGTCAAGTGTCTTCGCTCCGGTCGACTCCAGAGCCTCAAGCCTCCCTCCGCTTCGTCCTCCAAGATCTGTGACCTTTAACAGAAAAGATGATGAAGACAGTTCAAGTCCTCCTGTATTCTGGCGTGCGAGTGCCAACGCCGTGGAAGCAAGCGATTTGTCGGAGCCATCGACGTTCCAAGAGGCGATCAACGGACCCGACCAAGCGCACTGGCGCAAAGCCATTCGTGCGGAACTCAAGTCGATGCGTCTACGTGGTGTGTTCCGCGGTGCGAAGCTACCATCAGGTCAGCGTGCCATCGGTACGAAGTGGGTGTTCAAGATCAAGCGAAAAGCCGATGGATCAATCGAGAAGTACAAGGCGCGCCTGGTGGCCAAGGGCTTCAAGCAGAAGTACGGCATCGACTACACCGAGACGTTCTCGCCTGTGATCAAGTACGTGACGCTGCGCATGGTAATCGCCCTAGCCAAATATTTTGGTTGGCCCGTCGACCAACTGGACGTGGTGACTGCGTTCCTGTACGGCATCATGAAGGAACTCGTGTTTTGCGTCGTTCCGGAAGGCGTGGAGCTGGATGGCGATTTCGACTGCGTGGAGTTACTGAAAGCCATCTACGGTCTCAAACAGGCATCGCGCGTGTGGAACGAGACGTTCGACGAGTTCGTGTGTTCCATCGGATTTCACGTGTCGGCTTATGACCCGTGCCTCTACATCAAGGAAGTCGACGGTCATTGCGTGCTGCTGCTCGTGTACGTGGACGACGTACTGATTACCGGGAGTTCGGCTGAGCTCATCGAGCAGACCAAGCGCGAGCTGAAGACTCGCTTCGAGATGACCGACAGCGGCAAGTGTGCCTTCATTCTAGGCATCGAGTTGGTAGACGGCCCGAACGGCAGCGTGACGATGTGCCAGCGGCGGTATGTGGATGACATCCTGAAGCGTTTCGGTATGGACGAGTGCAAGGCTGTGGTGTCTCCCGTGGATTTGAGCTCACGACTGGTTGCGAGCGACTTGGCGATCAAGCTGAACGCGCCATTTCGTGAAGCTGTGGGTGCGCTCATGCATCTCATGACTGCGACTCGCCCGGACATTGCATATGCTGTGGGCTACGTGTCACGCTTTATGGAGAATCCGCAGGAGGAGCACTGGATGGCCGTGAAGCGCATATTTCGCTATCTGCAGGGAACCAAGTCACACGGCATCTGCTTCAAGCCTGGTGACAGCGTGGACTTTCGTGGATACTCTGACGCAGACTGGGCCGGCGATCTCGCGGATCGCAAGTCGACTTCGGGCTACGTGTTCCTGCTAACAGGTGCTCCCATCAGTTGGGGAAGCAAGAAGCAGTCGAGCGTGTCGCTATCAACGAGTGAAGCGGAGTACATCGCGCTGAGCCTGGCCATCCAAGAAGGCAAGTGGGTGCACCGATTAGTGTGTGAAATGCTCACGGTTGCTGGAGAAGCGTGCCCGGAGCTCAAGATTTTCGAGGACAACCAGTCATGCATCAAGATGACGAAGAACCCCGTGAACCACGGTCGCGCCAAGCACATCGACATCAAGTACCACCACATCCGCGATGAAGTAAAACGCGGTGAAGTGACGGTGGAGTACTGCGAAACTGCGACGATGCTGGCGGATATCATGACGAAGGCGATGCCGGGGCCACGCCACAAGGAACTGACTCAGGCTCTCGGCGTGACAGAGTGTTCGCATTGAGGGGGCGTATTGCGGTACCTGAGTTATGGTACTCGTGGGGTACCGGTATACTGGTACGAGTACCGGTTGTGCCAATGACCAACACTCACCGCCTGCTCAATCATTCTGTATGTTTACGCTACATGTTTGCGTCATCGATGTTTACGCCACGCTGGATACTTGCGACAGGATACTGGGTACAAGATGGGCAAGATGCGTGGCGCTCTGTGATTGGCTGGAGCAACTCAGGAATCCAGTAGAGTGTATCCAGTAGAATATCTAGTAGGCTTAGAGGTAGCAAGCACTTTGCGAACTAAGGACCGAATCAATCACTTTTCAATTCTCCATCAAACCCCAAGTGGTCAAGTGTCTTCGCTCCGGTCGACTCCAGAGCCTCAAGCCTCCCTCCGCTTCGTCCTCCAAGATCTGTGACCTTTAACAGAAAAAGATGATGAAGACAGTTCAAGTCCTCCTGTATTCTGGCGTGCGAGTGCCAACGCCGTGGAAGCAAGCGATTTGTCGGAGCCATCGACGTTCCAAGAGGCGATCAACGGACCCGACCAAGCGCACTGGCGCAAAGCCATTCGTGCGGAACTCAAGTCGATGCGTCTACGTGGTGTGTTCCGCGGTGCGAAGCTACCATCAGGTCAGCGTGCCATCGGTACGAAGTGGGTGTTCAAGATCAAGCGAAAAGCCGATGGATCAATCGAGAAGTACAAGGCGCGCCTGGTGGCCAAGGGCTTCAAGCAGAAGTACGGCATCGACTACACCGAGACGTTCTCGCCTGTGATCAAGTACGTGACGCTGCGCATGGTAATCGCCCTAGCCAAATATTTTGGTTGGCCCGTCGACCAACTGGACGTGGTGACTGCGTTCCTGTACGGCATCATGAAGGAACTCGTGTTTTGCGTCGTTCCGGAAGGCGTGGAGCTGGATGGCGATTTCGACTGCGTGGAGTTACTGAAAGCCATCTACGGTCTCAAACAGGCATCGCGCGTGTGGAACGAGACGTTCGACGAGTTCGTGTGTTCCATCGGATTTCACGTGTCGGCTTATGACCCGTGCCTCTACATCAAGGAAGTCGACGGTCATTGCGTGCTGCTGCTCGTGTACGTGGACGACGTACTGATTACCGGGAGTTCGGCTGAGCTCATCGAGGCAGACCAAGCGCGAGCTGAAGACTCGCTTCGAGATGACCGACAGCGGCAAGTGTGCCTTCATTCTAGGCATCGAGTTGGTAGACGGCCCGAACGGCAGCGTGACGATGTGCCAGCGGCGGTATGTGGATGACATCCTGAAGCGTTTCGGTATGGACGAGTGCAAGGCTGTGGTGTCTCCCGTGGATTTGAGCTCACGACTGGTTGCGAGCGACTTGGCGATCAAGCTGAACGCGCCATTTCGTGAAGCTGTGGGTGCGCTCATGCATCTCATGACTGCGACTCGCCCGGACATTGCATATGCTGTGGGCTACGTGTCACGCTTTATGGAGAATCCGCAGGAGGAGCACTGGATGGCCGTGAAGCGCATATTTCGCTATCTGCAGGGAACCAAGTCACACGGCATCTGCTTCAAGCCTGGTGACAGCGTGGACTTTCGTGGATACTCTGACGCAGACTGGGCCGGCGATCTCGCGGATCGCAAGTCGACTTCGGGCTACGTGTTCCTGCTAACAGGTGCTCCCATCAGTTGGGGAAGCAAGAAGCAGTCGAGCGTGTCGCTATCAACGAGTGAAGCGGAGTACATCGCGCTGAGCCTGGCCATCCAAGAAGGCAAGTGGGTGCACCGATTAGTATGTGAAATGCTCACGGTTGCTGGAGAAGCGTGCCCGGAGCTCAAGATTTTCGAGGACAACCAGTCATGCATCAAGATGACGAAGAACCCCGTGAACCACGGTCGCGCCAAGCACATCGACATCAAGTACCACCACATCCGCGATGAAGTAAAACGCGGTGAAGTGACGGTGGAGTACTGCGAAACTGCGACGATGCTGGCGGATATCATGACGAAGGCGATGCCGGGGCCACGCCACAAGGAACTGACTCAGGCTCTCGGCGTGACAGAGTGTTCGCATTGAGGGGCGTATTGCGGTACCTGAGTTATGGTACTCGTGGGGTACCGGTATACTGGTACGAGTACCGGTTGTGCCAATGACCAACACTCACCGCCTGCTCAATCATTCTGTATGTTTACGCTACATGTTTGCGTCATCGATGTTTACGCCACGCTGATACTTGCGACAGGATACTGGGTACAAGATGGGCAAGATGCGTGGCGCTCTGTGATTGGCTGGAGCAACTCAGGAATCCAGTAGAGTGTATCCAGTAGAATATCTAGTAGGCTTAGAGGTAGCAAGCACTTTGCGAACTAAGGACCGAATCAATCACTTTTCAATTCTCCTTCAAACCCCAAGTGGTCAAGTGTCTTCGCTCCGGTCGACTCCAGAGCCTCAAGCCTCCCTCCGCTTCGTCCTCCAAGATCTGTGACCTTTAACAGATGGCTTTCAGTAACTCCACGCAGTCGAAATCGCCATCCAGCTCCACACCTTCCGGAACGACGCAAAACACGAGTTCCTTCATGATGCCGTACAGGAACGCAGTCACCACGTCCAGTTGGTCGACGGGCCAACCAAAGTATTTGGCTAGGGCGATTACCATGCGCAGCGTCACGTACTTGATCACAGGCGAGAACGTCTCGGTGTAGTCGATGCCGTACTTCTGCTTGAAGCCCTTGGCCACCAGGCGCGCCTTGTACTTCTCGATTGATCCATCGGCTTTTCGCTTGATCTTGAACACCCACTTCGTACCGATGGCACGCTGACCTGATGGTAGCTTCGCACCGCGGAACACACCACGTAGACGCATCGACTTGAGTTCCGCACGAATGGCTTTGCGCCAGTGCGCTTGGTCGGGTCCGTTGATCGCCTCTTGGAACGTCGATGGCTCCGACAAATCGCTTGCTTCCACGGCGTTGGCACTCGCATGCCAGAATACAGGAGGACTTGAACTGTCTTCATCATCTTTTTCTTCTTCGTCACTTGGCCCTGATTCCACTCGCACACTTGAACGGCGTTTTGGTCCGCGCTCGAACGACTCGTTCGGCGCACTTGCTTCTTCCAGACCAGCTCCACGACTCGCTTGACCCATGTTGCGGTTACTGTCGGAGCGGTTCTTGCGTTTCCCCGCCTGCTTGAAATCCGTCTGGGCAGGGACAGCATCGCTGATATCCAGGTTGTCGAAATTGAGAACGGCTTCGTCCACATCGTCATCCTGATCCATCGCCGAAACGCCAAAAGTCGACTCGTCGAAGGTGACATCGCGACTGATCACCACCTTCCCCGCCTCGATGTCATAAACTCGGTAGGCCTTCGACACTTCCTCGTAGCCCATGAACACACCGGCGCGAGCCTTCGCGTCCCACTTGAGTCGCTTCTCCTTCGGCGTCAGCACATATGCGCGACACCCGAAGATACGCATGTGCTTCACACTCGGCTTCGACTTGTACACGATCTCGAACGGAGTCTTGGCCTCGATCTTGGGTGACGGCAGGCGATTCTTGACGTAAATGGCAGTCATCGCCGCCTCAGCCCAGAAACACTTGTCCAGCTTCGCGTGGTGCAGCATGCTGCGACCGATCGTGACGATGGTACGGATCGCGCGCTCTGCCGTGCCGTTTGTCTGGTGAGCGTACGGAACAGTGGTTTGCTGCTCAATACCTTGGTCTTCGAAGAACGCCTTGAGCGAGTTGGTCGCGAACTCACGGGCTCCGTCGTGACGCACAAACTTGATTTGTTTGCCGAACTGCGTCTGCACCTTGCTGATGAAGCTCTTGATGTAGTCCTCGCTCTCCGACTTGGCACTCAGGCAGAAACCCTTCATGCATCCGCTGGCCTCGTCCACGATCAGGAGCAGATACTTGCTGCCACCCAGCGAGTCTTCTTCCATCGGGCCACAGATGTCAAAGTGAATCAGCTCGAACACGTCGTAGTGGCGCTTGTCGCGGTTGCTTGGGAACGGCTTCTGGACCATTTTGCCTTGCTGACACCCGCGACACATGCTCGGTCCCGTCGACTTCGTCGGCATCTTGGCGTCCTTGATCATGCCGTTGTTCACCATCTTGCGCAGCACGTCGATGGGAGCATGACCCAAACGCGCATGAAGGTCAACTTGTCCCGAAGTTGTCGCCGCGTTTGCCATCCGCAGTGGCGTCCGAAGCCAGTACAGACCGTCGACAAGATCCGCCGTTGCCACGACCTTGTTCGATCCTTTGCGCGCAATGAGCATGCTGGCGCCGTCGAACACCACTTGAAACGCTCCACTCTTGTTAATCTGCGGCACCGACAGCAGATTCTTGTTCATACTCGGCACGTACAGCGCGTTCTGGATCTCGATCTCGCGCTCATCGCCGTTGGGCAGGACCACCCGTTCCATGATAGTCCCCACACCCTTGATTGCAGCCTTGTTGCCGTCAGCCACCGACAGTTCGCCCTCGTCCCGTTCATCGATTTCAGCGAACTTGGCCTTGTTGTTGCAGATGTGGTGCGTCGTAAAGGCTTGGGTCGTTGTTGGCAAAATGCAAAGTGATTGATTTAGGTCCTTAGTTCACAAACTCCTTGCTACCTCTAAGCCTACTGGATTTCCTGCTGGGTACACTAAGTTATTTCAGCCAATCGCAGAGCGCCACGTCGATGCCCATCTTGTACCCACAATCTTGTACCCACGTGCAGCGTAATCATTTATGGCGTAATCAGTGGGAAGTAATCTTCGTCCCGTAATCGCCAGAGTGATTGCAGTGCCACTGAGTGAAGGTCATACCGGTACCCTACCGGTATACCGCAGCTGCTCGAGGCGTCTCCTTGACAACACTCCCACTCGACTCGACAGCCTTTGGCGCTTCGATGCCGAGCTTGCTCCGGAGAAAATCGAACTGCGCCGCTGGAATGGGCTTGGTCATCAGGTCCGCCAGCATGTCTTGCGTCGGGCAATACTCGAGCACCACTTCTTCGTCCTCGACCTTCTCGCGCACGAAGTGGTAGCGAATGTCGATGTGCTTGGTGCGCTTGTGAAACTCGGGGTTCTTGGCCAGCGCGATGGATCCTTGGTTGTCTTCGTAGATCTTGATCGCCTTGCCCTCTGTGGCTTCGCCTATCTCGCACAGAAACGCCTTGAGCCACACCGCCTCCTGTGTTGCCTCCGATAGTGCCATGTACTCGGCTTCCGTCGATGATAGCGCCACTGTCCTCTGCTTCTTGCTGCGCCAGCTCACGCATCCACCGCTCATCATGAACGCGTATCCGCTCGTGCTGCGGCGCGACTCCACATCGCCCGCCCAGTCCGCATCCGAGTAGCCGCAGACGCCGTCTTGGTCCTTGGTGCGAAACTCGATGCCGTGCGTCGCCGTGCCTTGGATATAGCGGAGGACGCGCTTGAGTGCTTGCCAGTGCGTGGGGCACGGGTCTGCAGCGAACTGACTCAGCGTGCCCACTGCCGCAGCCAGATCCGGTCGGGTGCCCACCATCAAATACATGAGGCAGCCCACAGCGTTCCGGTAAGGCACGCCTGCCATGGTGTCGTCATGCTTGCACCCGCCGTCGCACATAGCTTTGGTCAACTTGAGTCCAGGGTCCTGCGGCGTCTTCACGGGCTTGCTGTTCTCCATGCTGAATTTGCTCAGGATGCTCCGCGCAAACTTGGTCTGCCGCATGGTCACCTCGCCAGCCTTGACGTCTTGCTTGATCTCCATTCCGAGAAAGTAGCTCAGTTCGCCTAGATCCGTCATCTCGAACCGCTTGCTCAGTGCGCTCTTGGTCGCCTTGAGCATGTCGTCATCGCTGCTCGCAATCACCAGGTCGTCTACGTATAGCACCACGAGCACCATGCTGTCACCGTTGCGCTTGACGTAGACGCAGTGGTCGGTCTCGCACTTGTCGAAGTCCAGCTTGAGCATGAAGTCGTCGATGGTGTGGTTCCACATGCGCGGCGACTGCTTGAGACCGTACAGCGCGCGCTTGAGCTTGCACATGATCCGGGTGTCCCTCGTCTGCGTATCCGTCCGGCTGCTGCATGTAGATGTCTTCATCCAGGACGCCATTGAGAAAGGCCGTCTTGACGTCCATCTGGTGCAGCTTGAGCCCGTACTTGGCAGCTATCGCTAGCACGATCCGGATGGACGTGAACTTGGCCACGGGCGCGAAGGTCTCATCGTAGTCGATGCCGTGCTTCTGCGAGAAGCCCTTGGCCACCAGGCGCGCCTTGTATCGCTCGATCTCGCCGGCTTGGTTCTCCTTTACGCGGAAGACCCATCGACAGCCGATTGCCTTGCGTCCCTTGGGCAGCGGCACCACGTCCCATGTGTCGTTCTTGCACAGCGAGTCGTACTCCGAGTCGCAGGCCTCCTTCCACTTGCGTGCGTCGCTGGATTCCATCGCCGACTTGAACGTGGTCGGCATTTCTCCCACTGAATCCACGACGTACACCGCCTCAAAGCTATTGTCGTTGTCCCGAGCCATGGCAGACATCTCATCCAGTCCTTGGCGTCGATTCTCTGACGCGTATCGCTTGGCACTCGGGGTCTCTACCGCTTCCTCCAGCGACTGCGTCCGCGGGTGTCTCTTGCTGCCGGGCTCAAAATCATCATCCCGCGCAGCCTCTTCATTTTCGTCGTTCGATATTGACTGTTCATCTTCATCCGTGGTGTATTCTTCCGCATCTTGAAGGCTCACCAGCGCCTCCTTTGGATTGTAGTCACGTCTTCCACCGTCGAAAACATCTTCCATGAACTGTGCATCGCGGCTCACCAGCACGCGACCACTCTCGATCTCCTCGAACCGATACGCTTTCTCGTGGTCCGAGTACCCCAGGAACCTGCACCGCACTGACCGCGCATCCAGCTTGGTCCGCTTCTCCTTCGCCACATGCACGTATGCGTGGCAACCGAACACCTTGAGGTTGGCCAGCAATGGCTTCTTGGCGGCCCACAGCTCGTAGGGAGACTTATCGTTGTCCAGGACGCGTGTCGGACAGCGGTTGCGCAGGAACATGGCCGTCACGACTGCTTCCCCCAGTATGCCTTGGACAGCTTCGCGTGCTCCAGCATGCACCGAGCGCATTCCACTAGCGTCCGGTTCATGCGCTCCGCGATTCCGTTGAGCTGCGGTGTGTATGGCGGCGTGAACTTCTGCACGATGCCACGCTTGCTGCAGAGCTTGGCCATCTTGTCGGACTTGTACTCACCGCCGTTGTCACTGCGAAGCTCCTTGACGCGCTTGCCGGTTTGCGTCTCCGCAAACGCCACGAAGTGCGCGAACTTGTCGACCACCTCCCATTTGTTCCTCACCAGGTACACCACGCAGTAGCGCGACTTGTCGTCAATAAAGGTGACGAAGTAGCGCATACCCCCGAACGTCGGGGTGCTCATGGGCCCGCACACGTCACTGTGCACAACCTCCAGCAGTTCTTTGGCACGCTTGGGTGATGTCGACTGGAACGGCACTCGCGTCTGCTTGCCGAGCGCACATCCGTCGCACATCTCCCACTTGCTCGCCGACCCGAGGTCAATGCCGACGCCGATTTTCTTCTTGACGATGGCGTCGAGTCCAGCGTGACCAATGTGGCCGAGTCGAAGGTGCCAGAGGTACGACTTGATGTCCCCTTGGCTCCCGTTCGGGATCGCCGAATTCGCTTCGTTCAGGCGCACGGGCGTCATGCACAGCTTGAACAGCTTGCCCTCACGTGCGCCGATCGTGCACTTCATCCCCTTCAGCTCGATGAAGCATCCGTCGCTGTCGAAGGTCACCGATCCGACGTCCTTGGTGAAACGCCCGATCGAGAAGAGATTGCGCGTTAGCTTGGGAATGTGCCACACGTTCGTGAGCACACCCTTCTTGGTGCCGCGAGGCGTCTTCATTTCCATGACGATGTCGCCGCTGCCGATCGCCTGAACCACACCGTCGTCTGCGAGACGCACGTCGACCGGAGTGAAAGCCTTGTAGTTTCTCATGAACTTCTTCGAGTGCGCCATGTGTTGCGTCGCACCCGAGTCGACCAGCCATGCACCATTCGCCAACGCCGCCATGGCCATATCGCCATCGCCGTCTACGAAGAAGAGATAGTCGCCAGAGTCGTCCTCATGCGCGACGTTGGCACGCTGCGAGCGCTGCCGCTCCATGTTGTCCTGGATCCGCGAGGGGCACTCCGCGATCCAGTGTCCATACTTGCCGCAGTTGTGGCACGCACCGCTCTTCTTCGACGGTCGGCCCTTGCGCTTGTTGTCCTCATCATGAACGCCTGACCAGGCGCGGCGCCATCTCCATCGCCACCCTGCTCCTTGCGCTTCATGTCTTCATGTAGCAGCCGACGACAGCTCCCACGTCAGCGTGTCGGATCTTGATTCCAACGCCGTGATCAGGAACTGGTACGACTCGCTCAGGCTCCCGAGAAGCGTGATCACCAAGTCGTCCTCGCTGACTGGAGCGCCGACCGCGTCGAGCTGTTCCGCCAGAGTCTTGAGCTTGTTGATGTGTTGCAGCACATCATCACCTTCCTCCATCATGAGCGTGAAGAATCGACGACGAAGGAAGAGCTTGTTCGCCAGGCTCTTCTTCTCGAAGTGTCCTTCCAGTCTTGACCATGCATCATGCGCGTCCTTGGCCGACCGCACCAGCGGCAGCTGCGAGTCCTCCATCGCAAGACAGATGATCGCCAGCGCCTTGCGCGACTTCTTCCGGAAGAGCGCTTGATCGGTCGCCGTCTGGCAGTTCTCCAGCTTGATCTCCCCGCACGTGACTTCCCACAGCTCGCGCTCTTCCAGCACCATCTGCATCTTGAACTTCCACGTGTGGAAGTTAGCTCCGTCGAACTTGTTGATGCGGAAGGCGGAAGGCGGCGTGGCGTCCATGGCGAAGGCGTAGTCGGGGTCTTGGGGCAG
>JAAVTI010000655.1:0-29902 GCA_011947335.1 Phytophthora constricta | reverse complement strand
AGATGTCAAAGTGAATCAGCTCGAACACGTCGTAGTGGCGCTTGTCGCGGTTGCTTGGGAACGGCTTCTGGACCATTTTGCCTTGCTGACACCCGCGACACATGCTCGGTCCCGTCGACTTCGTCGGCATCTTGGCGTCCTTGATCATGCCGTTGTTCACCATCTTGCGCAGCACGTCGATGGGAGCATGACCCAAACGCGCATGAAGGTCAACTTGTCCCGAAGTTGTCGCCGCGTTTGCCATCCGCAGTGGCGTCCGAAGCCAGTACAGACCGTCGACAAGATCCGCCGTTGCCACGACCTTGTTCGATCCTTTGCGCGCAATGAGCATGCTGGCGCCGTCGACACCACCTTGAAACGCTCCACTCTTGTTAATCTGCGGCACCGACAGCAGATTCTTCACTCTCGGCACGTACAGCGCGTTCTGGATCTCGATCTCGCGCTCATCGCCGACCAGGGCAGGACCACCCGTTCCATGATAGTCCCCACACCCTTGATTGCAGCCTTGTTGCCGTCAGCCACCGACAGTTCGCCCTCGTCCGTTATCGATTTCAGCGAACTTGGCCTTGTTGTTGCAGATGTGGTGCGTCGTAAAGGCTTGGGTCGTTGTTGGCAAAATGCAAAGTGATTGATTTAGGTCCTTAGTTCACAAACTCCTTGCTACCTCTAAGCCTACTGGTTTCCTGCTGGGTACACTGAGTTATTTCAGCCAATCGCAGAGCGCCACGTCGATGCCCATCTTGTACCCACAATCTTGTACCCACGTGCAGCGTAATCATTTATGGCGTAATCAGTGGGAAGTAATCTTCGTCCCGTAATCGCCAGAGTGATTGCAGTGCCACTGAGTGAAGGTCATACCGGTACCCTACCGGTATACCGCAGCTGCTCGAGGCGTCTCCTTGACAACACTCCCACTCGACTCGACAGCCTTTGGCGCTTCGATGCCGAGCTTGCTCCGGAGAAAATCGAACTGCGCCGCTGGAATGGGCTTGGTCATCAGGTCCGCCAGCATGTCTTGCGTCGGGCAATACTCGAGCACCACTTCTTCGTCCTCGACCTTCTCGCGCACGAAGTGGTAGCGAATGTCGATGTGCTTGGTGCGCTTGTGAAACTCGGGGTTCTTGGCCAGCGCGATGGATCCTTGGTTGTCTTCGTAGATCTTGATCGCCTTGCCCTCTGTGGCTTCGCCTATCTCGCACAGAAACGCCTTGAGCCACACCGCCTCCTGTGTTGCCTCCGATAGTGCCATGTACTCGGCTTCCGTCGATGATAGCGCCACTGTCCTCTGCTTCTTGCTGCGCCAGCTCACGCATCCACCGCTCATCATGAACGCGTATCCGCTCGTGCTGCGGCGCGACTCCACATCGCCCGCCCAGTCCGCATCCGAGTAGCCGCAGACGCCGTCTTGGTCCTTGGTGCGAAACTCGATGCCGTGCGTCGCCGTGCCTTGGATATAGCGGAGGACGCGCTTGAGTGCTTGCCAGTGCGTGGGGCACGGGTCTGCAGCGAACTGACTCAGCGTGCCCACTGCCGCAGCCAGATCCGGTCGGGTGCCCACCATCAAATACATGAGGCAGCCCACAGCGTTCCGGTAAGGCACGCCTGCCATGGTGTCGTCATGCTTGCACCCGCCGTCGCACATAGCTTTGGTCAACTTGAGTCCAGGGTCCTGCGGCGTCTTCACGGGCTTGCTGTTCTCCATGCTGAATTTGCTCAGGATGCTCCGCGCAAACTTGGTCTGCCGCATGGTCACCTCGCCAGCCTTGACGTCTTGCTTGATCTCCATTCCGAGAAAGTAGCTCAGTTCGCCTAGATCCGTCATCTCGAACCGCTTGCTCAGTGCGCTCTTGGTCGCCTTGAGCATGTCGTCATCGCTGCTCGCAATCACCAGGTCGTCTACGTATAGCACCACGAGCACCATGCTGTCACCGTTGCGCTTGACGTAGACGCAGTGGTCGGTCTCGCACTTGTCGAAGTCAGCTTGAGCATGAAGTCGTCGATGGTGTGGTTCCCCATGCGCGGCGACTGCTTGAGACCGTACAGCGCGCTTGAGCTTGCACACATGATCCGGGTGTCCCTCGTCTGCGTATCCGTCCGGCTGCTGCATGTAGATGTCTTCATCCAGGACGCCATTGAGAAAGGCCGTCTTGACGTCCATCTGGTGCAGCTTGAGCCCGTACTTGGCAGCTATCGCTAGCACGATCCGGATGGACGTGAACTTGGCCACGGGCGCGAAGGTCTCATCGTAGTCGATGCCGTGCTTCTGCGAGAAGCCCTTGGCCACCAGGCGCGCCTTGTATCGCTCGATCTCGCCGGCTTGGTTCTCCTTTACGCGGAAGACCCATCGACAGCCGATTGCCTTGCGTCCTTGGGCAGCGGCACCACGTCCCATGTGTCGTTCTTGCACAGCGAGTCGTACTCCGAGTCGCAGGCCTCCTTCCACTTGCGTGCGTCGCTGGATTCCATCGCCGACTTGAACGTGGTCGGCATTTCTCCCACTGAATCCACGACGTACACCGCCTCAAAGCTATTGTCGTTGTCCCGAGCCATGGCAGACATCTCATCCAGTCCTTGGCGTCGATTCTCTGACGCGTATCGCTTGGCACTCGGGGTCTCTACCGCTTCCTCCAGCGACTGCGTCCGCGGGTGTCTCTTGCTGCCGGGCTCAAAATCATCATCCCGCGCAGCCTCTTCATTTCGTCGTTCGATATTGACTGTTCATCTTCATCCGTGGTGTATTCTTCCGCATCTTGAAGGCTCACCAGCGCCTCCTTTGGATTGTAGTCACGTCTTCCACCGTCGAAAACATCTTCCATGAACTGTGCATCGCGGCTCACCAGCACGCGACCACTCTCGATCTCCTCGAACCGATACGCTTTCTCGTGGTCCGAGTACCCCAGGAACCTGCACCGCACTGACCGCGCATCCAGCTTGGTCCGCTTCTCCTTCGCCACATGCACGTATGCGTGGCAACCGAACACCTTGAGGTTGGCCAGCAATGGCTTCTTGGCGGCCCACAGCTCGTAGGGAGACTTATCGTTGTCCAGGACGCGTGTCGGACAGCGGTTGCGCAGGAACATGGCCGTCACGACTGCTTCCCCCAGTATGCCTTGGACAGCTTCGCGTGCTCCAGCATGCACCGAGCGCATTCCACTAGCGTCCGGTTCATGCGCTCCGCGATTCCGTTGAGCTGCGGTGTGTATGGCGGCGTGAACTTCTGCACGATGCCACGCTTGCTGCAGAGCTTGGCCATCTTGTCGGACTTGTACTCACCGCCGTTGTCACTGCGAAGCTCCTTGACGCGCTTGCCGGTTTGCGTCTCCGCAAACGCCACGAAGTGCGCGAACTTGTCGACCACCTCCCATTTGTTCCTCACCAGGTACACCACGCAGTAGCGCGACTTGTCGTCAATAAAGGTGACGAAGTAGCGCATACCCCGAACGTCGGGGTGCTCATGGGCCCGCACACGTCACTGTGCACAACCTCCAGCAGTTCTTTGGCACGCTGGGTGATGTCGACTGGAACGGCACTCGCGTCTGCTTGCCGAGCGCACATCCGTCGCACATCTCCCACTTGCTCGCCGACCCGAGGTCAATGCCGACGCCGATTTTCTTCTTGACGATGGCGTCGAGTCCAGCGTGACCAATGTGGCCGAGTCGAAGGTGCCAGAGGTACGACTTGATGTCCCCTTGGCTCCCGTTCGGGATCGCCGAATTCGCTTCGTTCAGGCGCACGGGCGTCATGCACAGCTTGAACAGCTTGCCCTCACGTGCGCCGATCGTGCACTTCATCCCCTTCAGCTCGATGAAGCATCCGTCGCTGTCGAAGGTCACCGATCCGACGTCCTTGGTGAAACGCCCGATCGAGAAGAGATTGCGCGTTAGCTTGGGAATGTGCCACACGTTCGTGAGCACACCCTTCTTGGTGCCGCGAGGCGTCTTCATTTCCATGACGATGTCGCCGCTGCCGATCGCCTGAACCACACCGTCGTCTGCGAGACGCACGTCGACCGGAGTGAAAGCCTTGTAGTTTCTCATGAACTTCTTCGAGTGCGCCATGTGTTGCGTCGCACCCGAGTCGACCAGCCATGCACCATTCGCCAACGCCGCCATGGCCATATCGCCATCGCCGTCTACGAAGAAGAGATAGTCGCCAGAGTCGTCCTCATGCGCGACGTTGGCACGCTGCGAGCGCTGCCGCTCCATGTTGTCCTGGATCCGCGAGGGCACTCCGCGATCCAGTGTCCATATTTGCCGCAGTTGTGGCACGCACCGCTCTTCTTCGACGGTCGGCCCTTGCGCTTGTTGTCCCTCATCATGAACGCCTGACCAGGCGCGGCGCCATCTCCATCGCCACCCTGCTCCTTGCGCTTCATGTCTTCATGTAGCAGCCGAGACGTCCCAGTCAGCGTGTCGGATCTTGATTCCAACGCCGTGATCAGGAACTGGTACGACTCGCTCAGGCTCCCGAGAAGCGTGATCACCAAGTCGTCCTCGCTGACTGGAGCGCCGACCGCGTCGAGCTGTTCCGCCAGAGTCTTGAGCTTGTTGATGTGTTGCAGCACATCATCACCTTCCTCCATCATGAGCGTGAAGAATCGACGACGAAGGAAGAGCTTGTTCGCCAGGCTCTTCTTCTCGAAGTGTCCTTCCAGTCTTGACCATGCATCATGCGCGTCCTTGGCCGACCGCACCAGCGGCAGCTGCGAGTCCTCCATCGCAAGACAGATGATCGCCAGCGCCTTGCGCGACTTCTTCCGGAAGAGCGCTTGATCGGTCGCCGTCTGGCAGTTCTCCAGCTTGATCTCCCCGCACGTGACTTCCCACAGCTCGCGCTCTTCCAGCACCATCTGCATCTTGAACTTCCACGTGTGGAAGTTAGCTCCGTCGAACTTGTTGATGCGGAAGGCGGAAGGCGGCGTGGCGTCCATGGCGAAGGCGTAGTCGGGGTCTTGGGCAGGGAAGGTAGAGCTTGGGCTCATAACCTAAAGGCTTGGGTCGTTGTTGGCAAAATGCAAAGTGATTGATTTAGGTCCTTAGTTCACAAACTCCTTGCTACCTCTAAGCCTACTGGATTTCCTGCTGGGTACACTAAGTTTTTCAGCCAATCGCAGAGCGCCACGTCGATGCCCATCTTGTACCCACAATCTTGTACCCACGTGCAGCGTAATCATTTATGGCGTAATCAGTGGGAAGTAATCTTCGTCCCGTAATCGCCAGAGTGATTGCAGTGCCACTGAGTGAAGGTCATACCGGTACCCTACCGGTATACCGCAGCTGCTCGAGGCGTCTCCTTGACAACACGTCGCTCCACTGTCGATCGCCCACATGCCGGACATACCCTTGCCCGTCGATATTCCACACTCTAACGAAACCGCAAACGCCACTCGGTCGTAGTCGTCCACGTCGTTCCTCCAGTTGATGTTGTTGGCCCCGCGTCCACGGTTGTAGCCACCGCCGCGTCGAGCTCCTCGATTCTCATCCTTCTGCTTGGTCCAGCACCGTTCAATCGTGTGCCCCAATTTCCCGCAGTACGCACACTGGCGAGACTCTCGCTCGGCACTGAACGCCTTCGCAGCGTCTTCAGTCTTCACCGTAGCCGTCTTCTCGCCCTGTCGCTTGATGTGCTCATTCGTCAGCACCTTCACAACGTCTTGCGACCGCAGCTCCGCGTTGCTCATCTCCAGGTTTAGCACGACATTCTCGTAGCTCTGGGGAGACTGCGTAGCAAGCAGATCGCCACGTCTTCATCCTCCATCTTGGCGCCGATGCTGCTGAGCTTGGCGCTGATGTTGAGGACCTCGTTGCAGTGATGCAAGACATTGCCGCCTTCCTCCATCTCCATGCTGAAGAGCTGGCGCTTCAGGTAGATGCGTCCAGCCTTCTGCGACCCGCCGTAGAGCGTCTTCAATCGCGCCCACGCGACCCACGCTTCTTCACAGTCGTCAACCACGTGATGGTAGTCCGCATTCATGTGGAGTAACATCAGTCCAAACGCGATGTTGCTCGCCTTGACGTACTCATCCTTGATCCGCGAGTCCGCGAACGTTGGCGTTGTCTCCCGGTTCACGACATGCCACACCGACTTGGTCAGAAACACGCCACGCATGTAGCGGTTCCACGTCGCGTAGTTGTCGCCGTTGAACTTGTCGATGGAGACCTTGGTCGAGGCGTCTTGAGTAGAGGACATGGTGCTTGGGCTCATAACCTGTTAAAGGTCACAGATCTTGGAGGACGAAGCGGAGGGAGGCTTGAGGCTCTGGAGTCGACCGGAGCGAAGACACTTGACCACTTGGGGTTTGAAGGAAAATTGGAAAGTGATTGATTCGGTCCTTAGTTCGCAAAGTGCTTGCTACCTCTAAGCCTACTAGATATTCTACTGGATACACTCTACTGGATTCCTGAGTTGCTCCAGCCAATCACAGAGCGCCACGCATCTTGCCCATCTTGTACCCAGTATCCTGTCGCAAGTATCCAGCGTGGCGTAAACATCGATGACGCAAACATGTAGCGTAAACATACAGAATGATTGAGCAGGCGGTGAGTGTTGGTCATTGGCACAACCGGTACTCGTACCAGTATACCGGTACCCCACGAGTACCATAACTCAGGTACCGCAATAGCCAGCATGCTCATTGCGCGCAAAGGATCGAACAAGGTCGTGGCAACGGCGGATCTTGTCGACGGTCTGTACTGGCTTCGGACGCCACTGCGGATGGCAAACGCGGCGACAACTTCGGGACAAGTTGACCTTCATGCGCGTTTGGGTCATGCTCCCATCGACGTGCTGCGCAAGATGGTGAACAACGGCATGATCAAGGACGCCAAGATGCCGACGAAGTCGACGGGACCGAGCATGTGTCGCGGGTGTCAGCAAGGCAAAATGGTCCAGAAGCCGTTCCAAGCAACCGCGACAAGCGCCACTACGACGTGTTCGAGCTGATTCACTTTGACATCTGTGGCCCGATGGAAGAAGACTCGCTGGGTGGCAGCAAGTATCTGCTCCTGATCGTGGACGAGGCCAGCGGATGCATGAAGGGTTTCTGCCTGAGTGCCAAGTCGGAGAGCGAGGACTGCATCAAGAGCTTCATCAGCAAGGTGCAGACGCAGTTCGGCAAACAAATCAAGTTTGTGCGTCACGACGGAGCCCGTGAGTTCGCGACCAACTCGCTCAAGGCGTTCTTCGAAGACCAAGGTATTGAGCAGCAAACCACTGTTCCGTACGCTCACCAGACAAACGGCACGGCAGAGCGCGCGATCCGTACCATCGTCACGATCGGTCGCAGCATGCTGCACCACGCGAAGCTGGACAAGTGTTTCTGGGCTGAGGCGGCGATGACTGCCATTTACGTCAAGAATCGCCTGCCGTCACCCAAGATCGAGGCCAAGACTCCGTTTGAGATCGTGTACAAGTCGAAGCCGAGTGTGAAGCACATGCGTATCTTCGGGTGTCGCGCATATGTGCTGACGCCGAAGGAGAAGCGCTCAAGTGGGACGCGAAGGCTCGCGCCGGTGTGTTCATGGGCTACGAAGGAAGTGTCGAAGGCCTACCGAGTTTATGACGGGAGGCGGGGATCAATGATCGATTTCGACGAGTCGACTTTGGCGTTTCTGTTAAAGGTCACAGATCTTGGAGGACGAAGCGGAGGGAGGCTTGAGGCTCTGGAGTCGACCGGAGCGAAGACACTTGACCACTTGGGGTTTGAAGGAAAATTGGAAAGTGATTGATTCGGTCCTTAGTTCGCAAAGTGCTTGCTACCTCTAAGCCTACTAGATATTCTACTGGATACACTCTACTGGATTCCTGAGTTGCTCCAGCCAATCACAGAGCGCCACGCATCTTGCCCATCTTGTACCCAGTATCCTGTCGCAAGTATCCAGCGTGGCGTAAACATCGATGACGCAAACATGTAGCGTAAACATACAGAATGATTGAGCAGGCGGTGAGTGTTGGTCATTGGCACAACCGGTACTCGTACCAGTATACCGGTACCCCACGAGTACCATAACTCAGGTACCGCAATACGCCCCCTCAATGCGAACACTCTGTCACGCCGAGAGCCTGAGTCAGTTCCTTGTGGCGTGGCCCCGGCATCGCCTTTGTCATGATATCCGCCAGCATCGTCGCAGTTTCGCAGTACTCCACCGTCACTTCACCGCGTTTTACTTCATCGCGGATGTGGTGGTACTTGATGTCGATGTGCTTGGCGCGACCGTGGTTCACGGGGTTCTTCGTCATCTTGATGCATGACTGGTTGTCCTCGAAAATCTTGAGCTCCGGGCACGCTTCTCCAGCAACCGTGAGCATTTCACACACCAATCGGTGCACCCACTTGCCTTCTTGGATGGCCAGGCTCAGCGCGATGTACTCCGCTTCACTCGTTGATAGCGACACGCTCGACTGCTTCTTGCTTCCCCAACTGATGGGAGCACCTGTTAGCAGGAACACGTAGCCCGAAGTCGACTTGCGATCCGCGAGATCGCCGGCCCAGTCTGCGTCAGAGTATCCACGAAAGTCCACGCTGTCACCAGGCTTGAAGCAGATGCCGTGTGACTTGGTTCCCTGCAGATAGCGAAATATGCGCTTCACGGCCATCCAGTGCTCCTCCTGCGGATTCTCCATGAAGCGTGACACGTAGCCCACAGCATATGCAATGTCCGGGCGAGTCGCAGTCATGAGATGCATGAGCGCACCCACAGCTTCACGAAATGGCGCGTTCAGCTTGATCGCCGAGTCGCTCGCAACCAGTCGTGAGCTCAAATCCACGGGAGACACCACAGCCTTGCACTCGTCCATACCGAAACGCTTCAGGATGTCATCCACATACCGCCGCTGGCACATCGTCACGCTGCCGTTCGGGCCGTCTACCAACTCGATGCCTAGAATGAAGGCACTACTTGCCGCTGTCGGTCATCTCGAAGCGAGTCTTCAGCTCGCGCTTGGTCTGCCTGATGAGCTCAGCCGAACTCCCGGTAATCAGTACGTCGTCCACGTACACGAGCAGCAGCACGCAATGACCGTCGACTTCCTTGATGTAGAGGCACGGGTCATAAGCCGACACGTGAAATCCGATGGAACACACGAACTCGTCGAACGTCTCGTTCCACACGCGCGATGCCTGTTTGAGACCGTAGATGGCTTTCAGTAACTCCACGCAGTCGAAATCGCCATCCAGCTCCACGCCTTCCGGAACGACGCAAAACACGAGTTCCTTCATGATGCCGTACAGGAACGCAGTCACCACGTCCAGTTGGTCGACGGGCCAACCAAAGTATTTGGCTAGGGCGATCACCATGCGCAGCGTCACGTACTTGATCACAGGCGAGAACGTCTCGGTGTAGTCGATGCCGTACTTCTGCTTGAAGCCCTTGGCCACCAGGCGCGCCTTGTACTTCTCGATTGATCCATCGGCTTTTCGCTTGATCTTGAACACCCACTTCGTACCGATGGCACGCTGACCTGATGGTAGCTTCGCACCGCGGAACACACCACGTAGACGCATCGACTTGAGTTCCGCACGAATGGCTTTGCGCCAGTGCGCTTGGTCGGGTCCGTTGATCGCCTCTTGGAACGTCGATGGCTCCGACAAATCGCTTGCTTCCACGGCGTTGGCACTCGCACGCCAGAATACAGGAGGACTTGAACTGTCTTCATCATCTTTTCTTCTTCGTCACTTGGCCCTGATTCCACTCGCACACTTGAACGGCGTTTTGGTCCGCGCTCGAACGACTCGTTCGGCGCACTTGCTTCTTCCAGACCAGCTCCACGACTCGCTTGACCCATGTTGCGGTTACTGTCGGAGCGGTTCTTGCGTTTCCCGCCTGCTTGAAATCCGTCTGGGCAGGGACAGCATCGCTGATATCCAGGTTGTCGAAATTGAGAACGGCTTCGTCCACATCGTCATCCTGATCCATCGCCGAAACGCCAAAAGTCGACTCGTCGAAGGTGACATCGCGACTGATCACCACCTTCCCCGCCTCGATGTCATAAACTCGGTAGGCCTTCGACACTTCCTCGTAGCCCATGAACACACCGGCGCGAGCCTTCGCGTCCCACTTGAGTCGCTTCTCCTTCGGCGTCAGCACATATGCGCGACACCCGAAGATACGCATGTGCTTCACACTCGGCTTGACTTGTACACGATCTCGAACGGAGTCTTGGCCTCGATCTTGGGTGACGGCAGGCGATTCTTGACGTAAATGGCAGTCATCGCCGCCTCAGCCCAGAAACACTTGTCCAGCTTCGCGTGGTGCAGCATGCTGCGACCGATCGTGACGATGGTACGGATCGCGCGCTCTGCCGTGCCGTTTGTCTGGTGAGCGTACGGAACAGTGGTTTGCTGCTCAATACCTTGGTCTTCGAAGAACGACTTGAGCGAGTTGGTCGCGAACTCACGGGCTCCGTCGTGACGCACGAACTTGATTTGTTTGCCGAACTGCGTCTGCACCTTGCTGATGAAGCTCTTGATGCAGTCCTCGCTCTCCGACTTGGCACTCAGGCAGAAACCCTTCATGCATCCGCTGGCCTCGTCCACGATCAGGAGCAGATACTTGCTGCCACCCAGCGAGTCTTCTTCCATCGGGCCACAGATGTCAAAGTGAATCAGCTCGAACACGTCGTAGTGGCGCTTGTCGCGGTTGCTTGGGAACGGCTTCTGGACCATTTTGCCTTGCTGACACCCGCGACACATGCTCGGTCCCGTCGACTTCGTCGGCATCTTGGCGTCCTTGATCATGCCGTTGTTCACCATCTTGCGCAGCACGTCGATGGGAGCATGACCCAAACGCGCATGAAGGTCAACTTGTCCCGAAGTTGTCGCCGCGTTTGCCATCCGCAGTGGCGTCCGAAGCCAGTACAGACCGTCGACAAGATCCGCCGTTGCCACGACCTTGTTCGATCCTTTGCGCGCAATGAGCATGCTGGCGCCGTCGAACACCACTTGAAACGCTCCACTCTTGTTAATCTGCGGCACCGACAGCAGATTCTTGTTCATACTCGGCACGTACAGCGCGTTCTGGATCTCGATCTCGCGCTCGTCGCCGTTGGGCAGGACCACCCGTTCCATGATAGTCCCCACACCCTTGATTGCAGCCTTGTTGCCGTCAGCCACCGACAGTTCGCCCTCGTCCCGTTCATCGATTTCAGCGAACTTGGCCTTGTTGTTGCAGATGTGGTGCGTCGCTCCACTGTCGATCGCCCACATGCCGGACATACCCTTGCCCGTCGATATTCCACACTCTAACGAAACCGCAAACGCCACTCGGTCGTAGTCGTCCACGTCGTTCCTCCAGTTGATGTTGTTGGCCCCGCGTCCACGGTTGTAGCCACCGCCGCGTCGAGCTCCTCGATTCTCATCCTTCTGCTTGGTCCAGCACCGTTCAATCGTGTGCCCCAATTTCCCGCAGTACGCACACTGGCGAGACTCTCGCTCGGCACTGAACGCCTTCGCAGCGTCTTCAGTCTTCACCGTAGCCGTCTTCTCGCCCTGTCGCTTGATGTGCTCATTCGTCAGCACCTTCACAACGTCTTGCGACCGCAGCTCCGCGTTGCTCATCTCCAGGTTTAGCACGACATTCTCGTAGCTCTTGGGGAGACTGCGTAGCAAGCAGATCGCCACGTCTTCATCCTCCATCTTGGCGCCGATGCTGCTGAGCTTGGCGCTGATGTTGAGGACCTCGTTGCAGTGATGCAAGACATTGCCGCCTTCCTCCATCTCC
This sequence comes from Phytophthora constricta, assembly GCA_011947335.1. Classification (NCBI taxonomy): domain Eukaryota; phylum Oomycota; class Peronosporomycetes; order Peronosporales; family Peronosporaceae; genus Phytophthora; species Phytophthora constricta. Next base: position 18,185 of record JAAVTI010000655.1, on the reverse strand, counting down.
ATGCTGAAGAGCTGGCGCTTCAGGTAGATGCGTCCAGCCTTCTGCGACCCGCCGTAGAGCGTCTTCAATCGCGCCCACGCGACCCACGCTTCTTCACAGTCGTCAACCACGTGATGGTAGTCCGCATTCATGTGGAGTAACATCAGTCCAAACGCGATGTTGCTCGCCTTGACGTACTCATCCTTGATCCGCGAGTCCGCGAACGTTGGCGTTGTCTCCCGGTTCACGACATGCCACACCGACTTGGTCAGAAACACGCCACGCATGTAGCGGTTCCACGTCGCGTAGTTGTCGCCGTTGAACTTGTCGATGGAGACCTTGGTCGAGGCGTCTTGAGTAGAGGACATGGTGCTTGGGCTCATAACCTGTTAAAGGTCACAGATCTTGGAGGACGAAGCGGAGGGAGGCTTGAGGCTCTGGAGTCGACCGGAGCGAAGACACTTGACCACTTGGGGTTTGAAGGAAAATTGGAAAGTGATTGATTCGGTCCTTAGTTCGCAAAGTGCTTGCTACCTCTAAGCCTACTAGATATTCTACTGGATACACTCTACTGGATTCCTGAGTTGCTCCAGCCAATCACAGAGCGCCACGCATCTTGCCCATCTTGTACCCAGTATCCTGTCGCAAGTATCCAGCGTGGCGTAAACATCGATGACGCAAACATGTAGCGTAAACATACAGAATGATTGAGCAGGCGGTGAGTGTTGGTCATTGGCACAACCGGTACTCGTACCAGTATACCGGTACCCCACGAGTACCATAACTCAGGTACCGCAATAAGTGGCGTTTGCGGTTTCGTTAGAGTGTGGAATATCGACGGGCAAGGGTATGTCCGGCATGTGGGCGATCGACAGTGGAGCGACGCACCACATCTGCAACAACAAGGCCAAGTTCGCTGAAATCGATGAACGGGACGAGGGCGAACTGTCGGTGGCTGACGGCAACAAGGCTGCAATCAAGGGTGTGGGGACTATCATGGAACGGGTGGTCCTGCCCAACGGCGACGAGCGCGAGATCGAGATCCAGAACGCGCTGTACGTGCCGAGTATGAACAAGAATCTGCTGTCGGTGCCGCAGATTAACAAGAGTGGAGCGTTTCAAGTGGTGTTCGACGGCGCCAGCATGCTCATTGCGCGCAAAGGATCGAACAAGGTCGTGGCAACGGCGGATCTTGTCGACGGTCTGTACTGGCTTCGGACGCCACTGCGGATGGCAAACGCGGCGACAACTTCGGGACAAGTTGACCTTCATGCGCGTTTGGGTCATGCTCCCATCGACGTGCTGCGCAAGATGGTGAACAACGGCATGATCAAGGACGCCAAGATGCCGACGAAGTCGACGGGACCGAGCATGTGTCGCGGGTGTCAGCAAGGCAAAATGGTCCAGAAGCCGTTCCCAAGCAACCGCGACAAGCGCCACTACGACGTGTTCGAGCTGATTCACTTTGACATCTGTGGCCCGATGGAAGAAGACTCACTAGGTGGCAGCAAGTATCTGCTTCTGATCGTGGACGAGGCCAGCGGATGCATGAAGGGTTTCTGCCTGAGTGCCAAGTCGGAGAGCGAGGACTGCATCAAGAGCTTCATCAGCAAGGTGCAGACGCAGTTCGGCAAACAAATCAAGTTTGTGCGTCACGACGGAGCCCGTGAGTTCGCGACCAACTCGCTCAAGGCGTTCTTCGAAGACCAAGGTATTGAGCAGCAAACCACTGTTCCGTACGCTCACCAGACAAACGGCACGGCAGAGCGCGCGATCCGTACCATCGTCACGATCGGTCGCAGCATGCTGCACCACGCGAAGCTGGACAAGTGTTTCTGGGCTGAGGCGGCGATGACTGCCATTTACGTCAAGAATCGCCTGCCGTCACCCAAGATCGAGGCCAAGACTCCGTTTGAGATCGTGTACAAGTCGAAGCCGAGTGTGAAGCACATGCGTATCTTCGGGTGTCGCGCATATGTGCTGACGCCGAAGGAGAAGCGTCTCAAGTGGGACGCGAAGGCTCGCGCCGGTGTGTTCATGGGCTACGAGGAAGTGTCGAAGGCCTACCGAGTTTATGACATCGAGGCGGGGAAGGTGGTGATCAGTCGCGATGTCACCTTCGACGAGTCGACTTTTGGCGTTTCGGCGATGGATCAGGATGACGATGTGGACGAAGCCGTTCTCAATTTCGACAACCTGGATATCAGCGATGCTGTCCCTGCCCAGACGGATTTCAAGCAGGCGGGGAAACGCAAGAACCGCTCCGACAGTAACCGCAACATGGGTCAAGCGAGTCGTGGAGCTGGTCTGGAAGAAGCAAGTGCGCCGAACGAGTCGTTCGAGCGCGGACCAAAACGCCGTTCAAGTGTGCGAGTGGAATCAGGGCCAAGTGACGAAGAAGAAAAAGATGATGAAGACAGTTCAAGTCCTCCTGTATTCTGGCGTGCGAGTGCCAACGCCGTGGAAGCAAGCGATTTGTCGGAGCCATCGACGTTCCAAGAGGCGATCAACGGACCCGACCAAGCGCACTGGCGCAAAGCCATTCGTGCGGAACTCAAGTCGATGCGTCTACGTGGTGTGTTCCGCGGTGCGAAGCTACCATCAGGTCAGCGTGCCATCGGTACGAAGTGGGTGTTCAAGATCAAGCGAAAAGCCGATGGATCAATCGAGAAGTACAAGGCGCGCCTGGTGGCCAAGGGCTTCAAGCAGAAGTACGGCATCGACTACACCGAGACGTTCTCGCCTGTGATCAAGTACGTGACGCTGCGCATGGTGATCGCCCTAGCCAAATATTTTGGTTGGCCCGTCGACCAACTGGACGTGGTGACTGCGTTCCTGTACGGCATCATGAAGGAACTCGTGTTTTGCGTCGTTCCGGAAGGCGTGGAGCTGGATGGCGATTTCGACTGCGTGGAGTTACTGAAAGCCATCTACGGTCTCAAACAGGCATCGCGCGTGTGGAACGAGACGTTCGACGAGTTCGTGTGTTCCATCGGATTTCACGTGTCGGCTTATGACCCGTGCCTCTACATCAAGGAAGTCGACGGTCATTGCGTGCTGCTGCTCGTGTACGTGGACGACGTACTGATTACCGGGAGTTCGGCTGAGCTCATCGAGCAGACCAAGCGCGAGCTGAAGACTCGCTTCGAGATGACCGACAGCGGCAAGTGTGCCTTCATTCTAGGCATCGAGTTGGTAGACGGCCCGAACGGCAGCGTGACGATGTGCCAGCGGCGGTATGTGGATGACATCCTGAAGCGTTTCGGTATGGACGAGTGCAAGGCTGTGGTGTCTCCCGTGGATTTGAGCTCACGACTGGTTGCGAGCGACTTGGCGATCAAGCTGAACGCGCCATTTCGTGAAGCTGTGGGTGCGCTCATGCATCTCATGACTGCGACTCGCCCAGACATTGCATATGCTGTGGGCTACGTGTCACGCTTTATGGAGAATCCGCAGGAGGAGCACTGGATGGCCGTGAAGCGCATATTTCGCTATCTGCAGGGAACCAAGTCACACGGCATCTGCTTCAAGCCTGGTGACAGCGTGGACTTTCGTGGATACTCTGACGCAGACTGGGCCGGCGATCTCGCGGATCGCAAGTCGACTTCGGGCTACGTGTTCCTGCTAACAGGTGCTCCCATCAGTTGGGGAAGCAAGAAGCAGTCGAGCGTGTCGCTATCAACGAGTGAAGCGGAGTACATCGCGCTGAGCCTGGCCATCCAAGAAGGCAAGTGGGTGCACCGATTGGTGTGTGAAATGCTCACGGTTGCTGGAGAAGCGTGCCCGGAGCTCAAGATTTTCGAGGACAACCAGTCATGCATCAAGATGACGAAGAACCCCGTGAACCACGGTCGCGCCAAGCACATCGACATCAAGTACCACCACATCCGCGATGAAGTAAAACGCGGTGAAGTGACGGTGGAGTACTGCGAAACTTGTTAAAGGTCACAGATCTTGGAGGACGAAGCGGAGGGAGGCTTGAGGCTCTGGAGTCGACCGGAGCGAAGACACTTGACCACTTGGGGTTTGAAGGAAAATTGGAAAGTGATTGATTCGGTCCTTAGTTCGCAAAGTCTTGCTACCTCTAAGCCTACTAGATATTCTACTGGATACACTCTACTGGATTCCTGAGTTGCTCCAGCCAATCACAGAGCGCCACGCATCTTGCCCATCTTGTACCCAGTATCCTGTCGCAAGTATCCAGCGTGGCGTAAACATCGATGACGCAAACATGTAGCGTAAACATACAGAATGATTGAGCAGGCGGTGAGTGTTGGTCATTGGCACAACCGGTACTCGTACCAGTATACCGGTACCCCACGAGTACCATAACTCAGGTACCGCAATACGCCCCCTCAATGCGAACACTCTGTCACGCCGAGAGCCTGAGTCAGTTCCTTGTGGCGTGGCCCCGGCATCGCCTTTGTCATGATATCCGCCAGCATCGTCGCAGTTTCGCAGTACTCCACCGTCACTTCACCGCGTTTTACTTCATCGCGGATGTGGTGGTACTTGATGTCGATGTGCTTGGCGCGACCGTGGTTCACGGGGTTCTTCGTCATCTTGATGCATGACTGGTTGTCCTCGAAAATCTTGAGCTCCGGGCACGCTTCTCCAGCAACCGTGAGCATTTCACACACCAATCGGTGCACCCACTTGCCTTCTTGGATGGCCAGGCTCAGCGCGATGTACTCCGCTTCACTCGTTGATAGCGACACGCTCGACTGCTTCTTGCTTCCCCAACTGATGGGAGCACCTGTTTATTGCGGTACCTGAGTTATGGTACTCGTGGGGTACCGGTATACTGGTACGAGTACCGGTTGTGCCAATGACCAACACTCACCGCCTGCTCAATCATTCTGTATGTTTACGCTACATGTTTGCGTCATCGATGTTTACGCCACGCTGGATACTTGCGACAGGATACTGGGTACAAGATGGGCAAGATGCGTGGCGCTCTGTGATTGGCTGGAGCAACTCAGGAATCCAGTAGAGTGTATCCAGTAGAATATCTAGTAGGCTTAGAGGTAGCAAGCACTTTGCGAACTAAGGACCGAATCAATCACTTTCCAATTCTCCTTCAAACCCCAAGTGGTCAAGTGTCTTCGCTCCGGTCGACTCCAGAGCCTCAAGCCTCCCTCCGCTTCGTCCTCCAAGATCTGTGACCTTTAACAGGTTATGAGCCCAAGCACCATGTCCTCTACTCAAGACGCCTCGACCAAGGTCTCCATCGACAAGTTCAACGGCGACAACTACGCGACGTGGAACCGCTACATGCGTGGCGTGTTTCTGACCAAGTCGGTGTGGCATGTCGTGAACCGGGAGACAACGCCAACGTTCGCGGACTCGCGGATCAAGGATGAGTACGTCAAGGCGAGCAACATCGCGTTTGGACTGATGTTACTCCACATGAATGCGGACTACCATCACGTGGTTGACGACTGTGAAGAAGCGTGGGTCGCGTGGGCGCGATTGAAGACGCTCTACGGCGGGTCGCAGAAGGCTGGACGCATCTACCTGAAGCGCCAGCTCTTCAGCATGGAGATGGAGGAAGGCGGCAATGTCTTGCATCACTGCAACGAGGTCCTCAACATCAGCGCCAAGCTCAGCAGCATCGGCGCCAAGATGGAGGATGAAGACGTGGCGATCTGCTTGCTACGCAGTCTCCCCAAGAGCTACGAGAATGTCGTGCTAAACCTGGAGATGAGCAACGCGGAGCTGCGGTCGCAAGACGTTGTGAAGGTGCTGACGAATGAGCACATCAAGCGACAGGGCGAGAAGACGGCTACGGTGAAGACTGAAGACGCTGCGAAGGCGTTCAGTGCCGAGCGAGAGTCTCGCCAGTGTGCGTACTGCGGGAAATTGGGGCACACGATTGAACGGTGCTGGACCAAGCAGAAGGATGAGAATCGAGGAGCTCGACGCGGCGGTGGCTACAACCGTGGACGCGGGGCCAACAACATCAACTGGAGGAACGACGTGGACGACTACGACCGAGTGGCGTTTGCGGTTTCGTTAGAGTGTGGAATATCGACGGGCAAGGGTATGTCCGGCATGTGGGCGATCGACAGTGGAGCGACGCACCACATCTGCAACAACAAGGCCAAGTTCGCTGAAATCGATGAACGGGACGAGGGCGAACTGTCGGTGGCTGACGGCAACAAGGCTGCAATCAAGGGTGTGGGGACTATCATGGAACGGGTGGTCCTGCCCAACGGCGACGAGCGCGAGATCGAGATCCAGAACGCGCTGTACGTGCCGAGTATGAACAAGAATCTGCTGTCGGTGCCGCAGATTAACAAGAGTGGAGCGTTTCAAGTGGTGTTCGACGGCGCCAGCATGCTCATTGCGCGCAAAGGATCGAACAAGGTCGTGGCAACGGCGGATCTTGTCGACGGTCTGTACTGGCTTCGGACGCCACTGCGGATGGCAAACGCGGCGACAACTTCGGGACAAGTTGACCTTCATGCGCGTTTGGGTCATGCTCCCATCGACGTGCTGCGCAAGATGGTGAACAACGGCATGATCAAGGACGCCAAGATGCCGACGAAGTCGACGGGACCGAGCATGTGTCGCGGGTGTCAGCAAGGCAAAATGGTCCAGAAGCCGTTCCCAAGCAACCGCGACAAGCGCCACTACGACGTGTTCGAGCTGATTCACTTTGACATCTGTGGCCCGATGGAAGAAGACTCGCTGGGTGGCAGCAAGTATCTGCTCCTGATCGTGGACGAGGCCAGCGGATGCATGAAGGGTTTCTGCCTGAGTGCCAAGTCGGAGAGCGAGGACTGCATCAAGAGCTTCATCAGCAAGGTGCAGACGCAGTTCGGCAAACAAATCAAGTTCGTGCGTCACGACGGAGCCCGTGAGTTTGCGACCAACTCGCTCAAGGCGTTCTTCGAAGACCAAGGTATTGAGCAGCAAACCACTGTTCCGTACGCTCACCAGACAAACGGCACGGCAGAGCGCGCGATCCGTACCATCGTCACGATCGGTCGCAGCATGCTGCACCACGCGAAGCTGGACAAGTGTTTCTGGGCTGAGGCGGCGATGACTGCCATTTACGTCAAGAATCGCCTGCCGTCACCCAAGATCGAGGCCAAGACTCCGTTCGAGATCGTGTACAAGTCCAAGCCGAGTGTGAAGCACATGCGTATCTTCGGGTGTCGCGCATATGTGCTGACGCCGAAGGAGAAGCGACTCAAGTGGGACGCGAAGGCTCGCGCCGGTGTGTTCATGGGCTACGAGGAAGTGTCGAAGGCCTACCGAGTTTATGACATCGAGGCGGGGAAGGTGGTGATCAGTCGCGATGTCACCTTCGACGAGTCGACTTTTGGCGTTTCGGCGATGGATCAGGATGACGATGTGGACGAAGCCGTTCTCAATTTCGACAACCTGGATATCAGCGATGCTGTCCCTGCCCAGACGGATTTCAAGCAGGCGGGGAAACGCAAGAACCGCTCCGACAGTAACCGCAACATGGGTCAAGCGAGTCGTGGAGCTGGTCTGGAAGAAGCAAGCGCGCCGAACGAGTCGTTCGAGCGCGGACCAAAACGCCGTTCAAGTGTGCGAGTGGAATCAGGGCCAAGTGACGAAGAAGAAAAAGATGATGAAGACAGTTCAAGTCCTCCTGTATTCTGGCGTGCGAGTGCCAACGCCGTGGAAGCAAGCGATTTGTCGGAGCCATCGACGTTCCAAGAGGCGATCAACGGACCCGACCAAGCGCACTGGCGCAAAGCCATTCGTGCGGAACTCAAGTCGATGCGTCTACGTGGTGTGTTCCGCGGTGCGAAGCTACCATCAGGTCAGCGTGCCATCGGTACGAAGTGGGTGTTCAAGATCAAGCGAAAAGCCGATGGATCAATCGAGAAGTACAAGGCGCGCCTGGTGGCCAAGGGCTTCAAGCAGAAGTACGGCATCGACTACACCGAGACGTTCTCGCCTGTGATCAAGTACGTGACGCTGCGCATGGTAATCGCCCTAGCCAAATACTTTGGTTGGCCCGTCGACCAACTGGACGTGGTGACTGCGTTCCTGTACGGCATCATGAAGGAACTCGTGTTTTGCGTCGTTCCGGAAGGCGTGGAGCTGGATGGCGATTTCGACTGCGTGGAGTTACTGAAAGCCATCTACGGTCTCAAACAGGCATCGCGCGTGTGGAACGAGACGTTCGACGAGTTCGTGTGTTCCATCGGATTTCACGTGTCGGCTTATGACCCGTGCCTCTACATCAAGGAAGTCGACGGTCATTGCGTGCTGCTGCTCGTGTACGTGGACGACGTACTGATTACCGGGAGTTCGGCTGAGCTCATCGAGCAGACCAAGCGCGAGCTGAAGACTCGCTTCGAGATGACCGACAGCGGCAAGTGTGCCTTCATTCTAGGCATCGAGTTGGTAGACGGCCCGAACGGCAGCGTGACGATGTGCCAGCGGCGGTATGTGGATGACATCCTGAAGCGTTTCGGTATGGACGAGTGCAAGGCTGTGGTGTCTCCCGTGGATTTGAGCTCACGACTGGTTGCGAGCGACTTGGCGATCAAGCTGAACGCGCCATTTCGTGAAGCTGTGGGTGCGCTCATGCATCTCATGACTGCGACTCGCCCGGACATTGCATATGCTGTGGGCTACGTGTCACGCTTTATGGAGAATCCGCAGGAGGAGCACTGGATGGCCGTGAAGCGCATATTTCGCTATCTGCAGGGAACCAAGTCACACGGCATCTGCTTCAAGCCTGGTGACAGCGTGGACTTTCGTGGATACTCTGACGCAGACTGGGCCGGCGATCTCGCGGATCGCAAGTCGACTTCGGGCTACGTGTTCCTGCTAACAGGTGCTCCCATCAGTTGGGGAAGCAAGAAGCAGTCGAGCGTGTCGCTATCAACGAGTGAAGCGGAGTACATCGCGCTGAGCCTGGCCATCCAAGAAGGCAAGTGGGTGCACCGATTGGTGTGTGAAATGCTCACGGTTGCTGGAGAAGCGTGCCCGGAGCTCAAGATTTTCGAGGACAACCAGTCATGCATCAAGATGACGAAGAACCCCGTGAACCACGGTCGCGCCAAGCACATCGACATCAAGTACCACCACATCCGCGATGAAGTAAAACGCGGTGAAGTGACGGTTGAGTACTGCGAAGCTGCGACGATGCTGGCGGATATCATGACAAAGGCGATGCCGGGGCCACGCCACAAGGAACTGACTCAGGCTCTCGGCGTGACAGAGTGTTCGCATTGAGGGGGCGTATTGCGGTACCTGAGTTATGGTACTCGTGGGGTACCGGTATACTGGTACGAGTACCGGTTGTGCCAATGACCAACACTCACCGCCTGCTCAATCATTCTGTATGTTTACGCTACATGTTTGCGTCATCGATGTTTACGCCACGCTGGATACTTGCGACAGGATACTGGGTACAAGATGGGCAAGATGCGTGGCGCTCTGTGATTGGCTGGAGCAACTCAGGAATCCAGTAGAGTGTATCCAGTAGAATATCTAGTAGGCTTAGAGGTAGCAAGCACTTTGCGAACTAAGGACCGAATCAATCACTTTCCAATTCTCCATCAAACCCCAAGTGGTCAAGTGTCTTCGCTCCGGTCGACTCCAGAGCCTCAAGCCTCCCTCCGCTTCGTCCTCCAAGATCTGTGACCTTTAACAGCCACTGCGGATGGCAAACGCGGCGACAACTTCGGGACAAGTTGACCTTCATGCGCGTTTGGGTCATGCTCCCATCGACGTGCTGCGCAAGATGGTGAACAACGGCATGATCAAGGACGCCAAGATGCCGACGAAGTCGACGGGACCGAGCATGTGTCGCGGGTGTCAGCAAGGCAAAATGGTCCAGAAGCCGTTCCCAAGCAACCGCGACAAGCGCCACTACGACGTGTTCGAGCTGATTCACTTTGACATCTGTGGCCCGATGGAAGAAGACTCGCTGGGTGGCAGCAAGTATCTGCTCCTGATCGTGGACGAGGCCAGCGGATGCATGAAGGGTTTCTGCCTGAGTGCCAAGTCGGAGAGCGAGGACTGCATCAAAGAGCTTCATCAGCAAGGTGCAGACGCAGTTCGGCAAACAAATCAAGTTCGTGCGTCACGACGGAGCCCGTGAGTTTGCGACCAACTCGCTCAAGTCGTTCTACGAAGACCAAGGTATTGAGCAGCAAACCACTGTTCCGTACGCTCACCAGACAAACGGCACGGCAGAGCGCGCGATCCGTACCATCGTCACGATCGGTCGCAGCATGCTGCACCACGCGAAGCTGGACAAGTGTTTCTGGGCTGAGGCGGCGATGACTGCCATTTACGTCAAGAATCGCCTGCCGTCACCCAAGATCGAGGCCAAGACTCCGTTCGAGATCGTGTACAAGTCGAAGCCGAGTGTGAAGCACATGCGTATCTTCGGTGTCGCGCATATGTGCTGACGCCGAAGGAGAAGCGACTCAAGTGGGACGCGAAGGCTCGCGCCGGTGTGTTCATGGGCTACGAGGAAGTGTCGAAGGCCTACCGAGTTTATGACATCGAGGCGGGGAAGGTGGTGATCAGTCGCGATGTCACCTTCGACGAGTCGACTTTTGGCGTTTCGGCGATGGATCAGGATGACGATGTGGACGAAGCCGTTCTCAATTTCGACAACCTGGATATCAGCGATGCTGTCCCTGCCCAGACGGATTTCAAGCAGGCGGGGAAACGCAAGAACCGCTCCGACAGTAACCGCAACATGGGTCAAGCGAGTCGTGGAGCTGGTCTGAAGAAGCAAGTGCGCCGAACGAGTCGTTCGAGCGCGGACCAAAACGCCGTTCAAGTGTGCGAGTGGAATCAGGGCCAAGTGACGAAGAAGAAAAAGATGATGAAGACAGTTCAAGTCCTCCTGTATTCTGGCGTGCGAGTGCCAACGCCGTGGAAGCAAGCGATTTGTCGGAGCCATCGACGTTCCAAGAGGCGATCAACGGACCCGACCAAGCGCACTGGCGCAAAGCCATTCGTGCGGAACTCAAGTCGATGCGTCTACGTGGTGTGTTCCGCGGTGCGAAGCTACCATCAGGTCAGCGTGCCATCGGTACGAAGTGGGTGTTCAAGATCAAGCGAAAAGCCGATGGATCAATCGAGAAGTACAAGGCGCGCCTGGTGGCCAAGGGCTTCAAGCAGAAGTACGGCATCGACTACACCGAGACGTTCTCGCCTGTGATCAAGTACGTGACGCTGCGCATGGTAATCGCCCTAGCCAAATATTTTGGTTGGCCCGTCGACCAACTGGACGTGGTGACTGCGTTCCTGTACGGCATCATGAAGGAACTCGTGTTTTGCGTCGTTCCGGAAGGCGTGGGCTGGATGGCGATTTCGACTGCGTGGAGTTACTGAAAGCCATCTACGGTCTCAAACAGGCATCGCGCGTGTGGAACGAGACGTTCGACGAGTTCGTGTGTTCCATCGGATTTCACGTGTCGGCTTATGACCCGTGCCTCTACATCAAGGAAGTCGACGGTCATTGCGTGCTGCTGCTCGTGTACGTGGACGACGTACTGATTACCGGGAGTTCGGCTGAGCTCATCGAGCAGACCAAGCGCGAGCTGAAGACTCGCTTCGAGATGACCGACAGCGGCAAGTGTGCCTTCATTCTAGGCATCGAGTTGGTAGACGGCCCGAACGGCAGCGTGACGATGTGCCAGCGGCGGTATGTGGATGACATCCTGAAGCGTTTCGGTATGGACGAGTGCAAGGCTGTGGTGTCTCCCGTGGATTTGAGCTCACGACTGGTTGCGAGCGACTTGGCGATCAAGCTGAACGCGCCATTTCGTGAAGCTGTGGGTGCGCTCATGCATCTCATGACTGCGACTCGCCCGGACATTGCATATGCTGTGGGCTACGTGTCACGCTTTATGGAGAATCCGCAGGAGGAGCACTGGATGGCCGTGAAGCGCATATTTCGCTATCTGCAGGGAACCAAGTCACACGGCATCTGCTTCAAGCCTGGTGACAGCGTGGACTTTCGTGGATACTCTGACGCAGACTGGGCCGGCGATCTCGCGGATCGCAAGTCGACTTCGGGCTACGTGTTCCTGCTAACAGGTGCTCCCATCAGTTGGGGAAGCAAGAAGCAGTCGAGCGTGTCGCTATCAACGAGTGAAGCGGAGTACATCGCGCTGAGCCTGGCCATCCAAGAAGGCAAGTGGGTGCACCGATTGGTGTGTGAAATGCTCACGGTTGCTGGAGAAGCGTGCCCGGAGCTCAAGATTTTCGAGGACAACCAGTCATGCATCAAGATGACGAAGAACCCCGTGAATCACGGTCGCGCCAAGCACATCGACATCAAGTACCACCACATCCGCGATGAAGTAAAACGCGGTGAAGTGACGGTGGAGTACTGCGAAACTGCGACGATGCTGGCGGATATCATGACAAAGGCGATGCCGGGGCCACGCCACAAGGAACTGACTCAGGCTCTCGGCGTGACAGAGTGTTCGCATTGAGGGGGCGTATTGCGGTACCTGAGTTATGGTACTCGTGGGGTACCGGTATACTGGTACGAGTACCGGTTGTGCCAATGACCAACACTCACCGCCTGCTCAATCATTCTGTATGTTTACGCTACATGTTTGCGTCATCGATGTTTACGCCACGCTGGATACTTGCGACAGGATACTGGGTACAAGATGGGCAAGATGCGTGGCGCTCTGTGATTGGCTGGAGCAACTCAGGAATCCAGTAGAGTGTATCCAGTAGAATATCTAGTAGGCTTAGAGGTAGCAAGCACTTTGCGAACTAAGGACCGAATCAATCACTTTCCAATTCTCCATCAAACCCCAAGTGGTCAAGTGTCTTCGCTCCGGTCGACTCCAGAGCCTCAAGCCTCCCTCCGCTTCGTCCTCCAAGATCTGTGACCTTTAACAGCCACTGCGGATGGCAAACGCGGCGACAACTTCGGGACAAGTTGACCTTCATGCGCGTTTGGGTCATGCTCCCATCGACGTGCTGCGCAAGATGGTGAACAACGGCATGATCAAGGACGCCAAGATGCCGACGAAGTCGACGGGACCGAGCATGTGTCGCGGGTGTCAGCAAGGCAAAATGGTCCAGAAGCCGTTCCCAAGCAACCGCGACAAGCGCCACTACGACGTGTTCGAGCTGATTCACTTTGACATCTGTGGCCCGATGGAAGAAGACTCGCTGGGTGGCAGCAAGTATCTGCTCCTGATCGTGGACGAGGCCAGCAGATGCATGAAGGGTTTCTGCCTGAGTGCCAAGTCGGAGAGCGAGGACTGCATCAAGAGCTTCATCAGCAAGGTGCAGACGCAGTTCGGCAAACAAATCAAGTTCGTGCGTCACGACGGAGCCCGTGAGTTTGCGACCAACTCGCTCAAGTCGTTCTACGAAGACCAAGGTATTGAGCAGCAAACCACTGTTCCGTACGCTCACCAGACAAACGGCACGGCAGAGCGCGCGATCCGTACCATCGTCACGATCGGTCGCAGCATGCTGCACCACGCGAAGCTGGACAAGTGTTTCTGGGCTGAGGCGGCGATGACTGCCATTTACGTCAAGAATCGCCTGCCGTCACCCAAGATCGAGGCCAAGACTCCGTTCGAGATCGTGTACAAGTCGAAGCCGAGTGTGAAGCACATGCGTATCTTCGGTGTCGCGCATATGTGCTGACGCCGAAGGAGAAGCTGACTCAAGTGGGATGCGAAGGCTCGCGCCGGTGTGTTCATGGGCTACGAGGAAGTGTCGAAGGCCTACCGAGTTTATGACATCGAGGCGGGGAAGGTGGTGATCAGTCGCGATGTCACCTTCGACGAGTCGACTTTTGGCGTTTCGGCGATGGATCAGGATGACGATGTGGACGAAGCCGTTCTCAATTTCGACAACCTGGATATCAGCGATGCTGTCCCTGCCCAGACGGATTTCAAGCAGGCGGGGAAACGCAAGAACCGCTCCGACAGTAACCGCAACATGGGTCAAGCGAGTCGTGGAGCTGGTCTGAAGAAGCAAGTGCGCCGAACGAGTCGTTCGAGCGCGGACCAAAACGCCGTTCAAGTGTGCGAGTGGAATCAGGCCAAGTGACGAAGAAGAAAAAGATGATGAAGACAGTTCAAGTCCTCCTGTATTCTGGCGTGCGAGTGCCAACGCCGTGGAAGCAAGCGATTTGTCGGAGCCATCGACGTTCCAAGAGGCGATCAACGGACCCGACCAAGCGCACTGGCGCAAAGCCATTCGTGCGGAACTCAAGTCGATGCGTCTACGTGGTGTGTTCCGCGGTGCGAAGCTACCATCAGGTCAGCGTGCCATCGGTACGAAGTGGGTGTTCAAGATCAAGCGAAAAGCCGATGGATCAATCGAGAAGTACAAGGCGCGCCTGGTGGCCAAGGGCTTCAAGCAGAAGTACGGCATCGACTACACCGAGACGTTCTCGCCTGTGATCAAGTACGTGACGCTGCGCATGGTAATCGCCCTAGCCAAATATTTTGGTTGGCCCGTCGACCAACTGGACGTGGTGACTGCGTTCCTGTACGGCATCATGAAGGAACTCGTGTTTTGCGTCGTTCCGGAAGGCGTGGAGCTGGATGGCGATTTCGACTGCGTGGAGTTACTGAAAGCCATCTACGGTCTCAAACAGGCATCGCGCGTGTGGAACGAGACGTTCGACGAGTTCGTGTGTTCCATCGGATTTCACGTGTCGGCTTATGACCCGTGCCTCTACATCAAGGAAGTCGACGGTCATTGCGTGCTGCTGCTCGTGTACGTGGACGACGTACTGATTACCGGGAGTTCGGCTGAGCTCATCGAGCAGACCAAGCGCGAGCTGAAGACTCGCTTCGATGACCGACGCGGAAGTGTGCCTTCATTCTAGGCATCGAGTGGTGACGGCCCAACGGCAGCGTGCAATCAGCGGCGGTGTGGATGACATCCTGAACGTTTCGGTATGGACCAGTGCGGCGTGGTGTCTCCCGTGGATTGAGCTCCAGAACGTTGTACGTGCCGAGTATGAACAAGAATCGTGCTGTCGGTGCCGCAGATTCTCAAGACTGCGAGCGTTTCAAGTGGTGTTCGACGGCGCCAGCATGCTCATTGCGCGCAAAGGATCAAACAAGGTCGTGGCAACGGCGGATCTTGTCGACGGTCTGTACTGGCTTCGGACGCCACTGCGGATGGCAAACGCGGCGACAACTTCGGGAAAAGTTGACCTTCATGCGCGTTTGGGTCATGCTCCCATCGACGTGCTGCGCAAGATGGTGAACAACGGCATGATCAAGGACGCCAAGATGCCGACGAAGTCGACGGACCGAGCATGTCGCGGGTGTCAGCAAGGCAAAATGGTCCAGCCGTTCCAAGCAACCGCGACAAGCGCCACTACGACGTGTTCGAGCTGATTCACTTTGACATCTGTGGCCCGATGGAAGAAGACTCGCTAGGTGGCAGCAAGTATCTGCTCCTGATCGTGGACGAGGCCAGCGGATGCATGAAGGGTTTCTGCCTGAGTGCCAAGTCGGAGAGCGAGGACTGCATCAAGAGCTTCATCAGCAAGGTGCAGACGCAGTTCGGCAAACAAATCAAGTTCGTGCGTCACGACGGAGCCCGTGAGTTTGCGACCAACTCGCTCAAGTCGTTCTACGAAGACCAAGGTATTGAGCAGCAAACCACAGTTCCGTACGCTCACCAGACAAACGGCACGGCAGAGCGCGCGATCCGTACCATCGTCACGATCGGTCGCAGCATGCTGCACCACGCGAAGCTGGACAAGTGTTTCTGGGCTGAGGCGGCGATGACTGCCATTTACGTCAAGAATCGCCTGCCGTCACCCAAGATCGAGGCCAAGACTCCGTTTGAGATCGTGTACAAGTCGAAGCCGAGTGTGAAGCACATGCGTATCTTCGGTGTCGCGCATATGTGCTGACGCCGAAGGAGAAGCGACTCAAGTGGGACGCGAAGGCTCGCGCCGGTGTGTTCATGGGCTACGAGGAAGTGTCGAAGGCCTACCGAGTTTATGACATCGAGGCGGGGAAGGTGGTGATCAGTCGCGATGTCACCTTCGACGAGTCGACTTTGGCGTTTCGGCGATGGATCAGGATGACGATGTGGACGAAGCCGTTCTCACTTTCGACAACCTGGATATCAGCGATGCTGTCCCTGCCCAGACGGATTTCAAGCAGGCGGGGAAACGCAAGAACCGCTCCGACAGTAACCGCAATATGGGTCAAGTGCGTCGTGGAGCTGGTCTGGAAGAAGCAAGTGCGCCGAACGAGTCGTTCGAGCGCGGACCAAAACGCCGTTCAAGTGTGCGTGTGGAATCAAGGCCAAGTGACGAAGAAGAAAAAGATGATGAAGACAGTTCAAGTCCTGTATTCTGGCGTGCGAGTGCCAACGCCGTGGAAGCAAGCGATTTGTCGGAGCCATCGACGTTCCAAGAGGCGATCAACGGACCCGACCAAGCGCACTGGCGCAAAGCCATTCGTGCGGAACTCAAGTCGATGCGTCTACGTGGTGTGTTCCGCGGTGCGAAGTTACCATCGGGTCAGCGTGCCATCGGTACGAAGTGGGTGTTCAAGATCAAGCGAAAAGCCGATGGATCAATCGAGAAGTACAAGGCGCGCCTGGTGGCCAAGGGCTTCAAGCAGAAGTACGGCATCGACTACACCGAGACGTTCTCGCCTGTGATCAAGTACGTGACGCTGCGCATGGTAATCGCCCTAGCCAAATACTTTGGTTGGCCCGTCGACCAACTGGACGTGGTGACTGCGTTCCTGTACGGCATCATGAAGGAACTCGTGTTTTGCGTCGTTCCGGAAGGCGTGGAGCTGGATGGCGATTTCGACTGCGTGGAGTTACTGAAAGCCATCTACGGTCTCAAGCAGGCATCGCGCGTGTGGAACGAGACGTTCGACGAGTTCGTGTGTTCCATCGGATTTCACGTGTCGGCTTATGACCCGTGCCTCTACATCAAGGAAGTCGACGGTCATTGCGTGCTGCTGCTCGTGTACGTGGACGACGTACTGATTACCGGGAGTTCGGCTGAGCTCATCGAGCAGACCAAGCGCGAGCTGAAGACTCGCTTCGAGATGACCGACAGCGGCAAGTGTGCCTTCATTCTAGGCATCGAGTTGGTAGACGGCCCGAACGGCAGCGTGACGATGTGCCAGCGGCGGTATGTGGATGACATCCTGAAGCGTTTCGGTATGGACGAGTGCAAGGCTGTGGTGTCTCCCGTGGATTTGAGCTCACGACTGGTTGCGAGCGACTTGGCGATCAAGCTGAACGCGCCATTTCGTGAAGCTGTGGGTGCGCTCATGCATCTCATGACTGCGACTCGCCCGGACATTGCATATGCTGTGGGCTACGTGTCACGCTTCATGGAGAATCTGCAGGAGGAGCACTGGATGGCCGTGAAGCGCATTTTCGCTATCTGCAGGGAACCAAGTCACACGGCATCTGCTTCAAGCCTGGTGACAGCGTGGACTTTCGTAGATACTCTGACGCAGACTGGGCCGGCGATCTCGCGGATCGCAAGTCGACTTCGGGATACGTGTTCCTGCTAACGGGTGCTCCCATCAGTTGGGGAAGCAAGAAGCAGTCGAGCGTGTCGCTATCAACGAGTGAAGCGGAGTACATCGCGCTGAGCCTGGCCATCCAAGAAGGCAAGTGGGTGCACCGATTGGTGTGTGAAATGCTCACAGTTGCTGGAGAAGCGTGCCCGGAGCTCAAGATTTTCGAGGACAACCAGTCATGCATCAAGATGACGAAGAACCCCGTGAACCACAGTCGCGCCAAGCACATCGACATCAAGTACCACCACATCCGCGATGACGTGAAACGCGGTGAAGTGACGGTGGAGTACTGCGAAACTGCGACGATGCTGGCGGATATCATGACAAAGGCGATGCCGGGGCACTCCACAAGGAACTGACTCAGGCTCTCGGCGTGACAGAGTGTTCGCATTGAGGGGCGGTATTGCGGTACCTGAGTTATGGTACTCGTGGGGTACCGGTATACTGGTATGAGTACCGGTTGTGCCAATGACCAACACTCACCGCCTGCTCAATCATTCTGTATGTTTACGCTACATGTTTGCGTCATCGATGTTTACGCCACGCTGGATACTTGCGACAGGATACCGGGCACAAGATGGGCAAGATGCGTGGCGCTCTGTGATTGGCTGGAGCAACTCAGGAATCCAGTAGAGTGTATCCAGTAGAATATCTAGTAGGCTTAGAGGTAGCAAAGCT
>JAAVTI010000654.1:0-68735 GCA_011947335.1 Phytophthora constricta | reverse complement strand
TACTGGCTTCGGACGCGCCACTGCGGATGGCAAACGCGGCGACAACTTCGGGAAAAGTTGACCTTCATGCGCGTTCTCCCAATCGACGTGCTGCGCAAGATGGTGAACAACGGCATGATCAAGGACGCCAAGATGCCGACAAGTCGACGGACCAGCATGTGTCGCGGGTGTCAGCAAGGCAATGGTCCAAAAGCCGTTCCCAAGCAACCGCGACAAGCGCCACTACGACGTGTTCGAGCTGATTCACTTTGACATCTGTGCCCGATGGAAGAAGACTCGCTAGGTGGCAGCAAGTATCTGCTCCTGATCGTGGACGAGGCCAGGATGCATGAAGGGTTTCTGCCTGAGTGCCAAGTTGGAGAGCGAGGACTCATCAGAGCTTCATCAGCAAGGTGCAGACGCAGTTCGGCAAACAAATCAAGTTCGTGCGTCACGACGGAGCCCGTGATTTGCGACCAACTCGCTCAAGTCGTTCTACGAAGACCAAGGTATTGAGCAGCAAACCACTGTTCCGTACGCTCACCAGACAAACGGCACGGCAGAGCGCGCGATCCGTACCATCGTCACGATCGGTCGCAGCATGCTGCACCACGCGAAGCTGGACAAGTGTTTCTGGGCTGAGGCGGCGATGACTGCCATTTACGTCAAGAATCGCCTGCCGTCACCCAAGATCGAGGCCAAGACTCCGTTCGAGATCGTGTACAAGTCGAAGCCGAGTGTGAAGCACATGCGTATCTTCGGTGTCGCGCATATGTGCTGACGCCGAAGGAGAAGCGACTCAAGTGGGACGCGAAGGCTCGCGCCGGTGTGTTCATGGGCTACGAGGAAGTGTCGAAGGCCTACCGAGTTTATGACATCGAGGCGGGAAGGTGGTGATCAGTCGCGATGTCACCTTCGACGAGTCGACTTTTGGCGTTTCGGCGATGGATCAGGATGAAGATGTGGACGAAGCCGTTCTCACTTTCGACAACCTGGATATCAGCGATGCTGTCCCTGCCCAGACGGATTTCAAGCAGGCGGGGAAACGCAAGAACCGCTCCGACAGTAACCGCAATATGGGTCAAGTGCGTCGTGGAGCTGGTCTGGAAGAAGCAAGTGCGCCGAACGAGTCGTTCGAGCGCGGACCAAAACGCCGTTCAAGTGTGCGTGTGGAATCAAGGCCAAGTGACGAAGAAGAAAAGATGATGAAGACAGTTCAAGTCCTGTATTCTGGCGTGCGAGTGCCAACGCCGTGGAAGCAAGCGATTTGTCGGAGCCATCGACGTTCAAGAGGCGATCAACGGACCCGACCAAGCGCACTGGCGCAAAGCCATTCGTGCGGAACTCAAGTCGATGCGTCTACGTGGTGTGTTCCGCGGTGCGAAGTTACCATCGGGTCAGCGTGCCATCGGTACGAAGTGGGTGTTCAAGATCAAGCGAAAGCCGATGGATCAATCGAGAAGTACAAGGCGCGCCTGGTGGCCAAGGGCTTCAAGCAGAAGTACGGCATCGACTACACCGAGACGTTCTCGCCTGTGATCAAGTACGTGACGCTGCGCATGGTAATCGCCCCAGCCAAATACTTTGGTTGGCCCGTCGACCAACTGGACGTGGTGACTGCGTTCCTGTACGGCATCATGAAGGAACTCGTGTTTTGCGTCGTTCCGGAAGGCGTGGAGCTGGATGGCGATTTCGACTGCGTGGAGTTACTGAAAGCCATCTACGGTCTCAAGCAGGCATCGCGCGTGTGGAACGAGACGTTCGACGAGTTCGTGTGTTCCATCGGATTTCACGTGTCGGCTTATGACCCGTGCCTCTACATCAAGGAAGTCGACGGTCATTGCGTGCTGCTGCTCGTGTACGTGGACGACGTACTGATTACCGGGAGTTCGGCTGAGCTCATCGAGCAGACCAAGCGCGAGCTGAAGACTTCGAGATGACCGACAGCGGCAAGTGTGCCTTCATTCTAGCATCGAGTTGGTAGACGGCCCGAACGGCAGCGTGACGATGTGCCAGCGGCGGTATGTGGATGACATCTGAAGCGTTTCGGTATGGACGAGTGCAAGGCTGTGGTGTCTCCCGTGGATTTAAGCTCACGACTGGTTGCGAGCGACTTGGCGATCAAGCTGAACGCGCCATTTCGTGAAGCTGTGGGTGCGCTCATGCATCTCATGACTGCGACTCGCCCGGACATTGCATATGCTGTGGGCTACGTGTCACGCTTCATGGAGAATCTGCAGGAGGAGCACTGGATGGCCGTGAAGCGCATTTTTCGCTATCTGCAGGGAACCAAGTCACACGGCATCTGCTTCAAGCCTGGTGACAGCGTGGACTTTCGTAGATACTCTGACGCAGACTGGGCCGGCGATCTCGCGGATCGCAAGTCGACTTCGGGATACGTGTTCCTGCTAACGGGTGCTCCCATCAGTTGGGGAAGCAAGAAGCAGTCGAGCGTGTCGCTATCAACGAGTGAAGCGGAGTACATCGCGCTGAGCCTGGCCATCCAAGAAGGCAAGTGGGTGCACCGATTGGTGTGTGAAATGCTCACAGTTGCTGGAGAAGCGTGCCCGGAGCTCAAGATTTTCGAGGACAACCAGTCATGCATCAAGATGACGAAGAACCCCGTGAACCACAGTCGCGCCAAGCACATCGACATCAAGTACCACCACATCCGCGATGAAGTGAAACGCGGTGAAGTGACGGTGGAGTACTGCGAAACTGCGACGATGCTGGCGGATATCATGACAAAGGCGATGCCGGGGCCACTCCACAAGGAACTGACTCAGGCTCTCGGCGTGACAGAGTGTTCGCATTGAGGGCGGTATTGCGGTACCTGAGTTATGGTACTCGTGGGGTACCGGTATACTGGTATGAGTACCGGTTGTGCCAATGACCAACACTCACCGCCTGCTCAATCATTCTGTATGTTTACGCTACATGTTTGCGTCATCGATGTTTACGCCACGCTGGATACTTGCGACAGGATACTGGGCACAAGATGGGCAAGATGCGTGGCGCTCTGTGATTGGCTGGAGCAACTCAGGAATCCAGTAGAGTGTATCCAGTAGAATATCTAGTAGGCTTAGAGGTAGCAAAGCACTTTGCGAACTAAGGACCGAATCAATCACTTTTCAATTCTCCATCAAACCCCAAGTGGTCAAGTGTCTTCGCTCGGTCGACTCCAGAGCCTCAAGCCTCCCTCCGCTTCGTCCTCCAAGATCTGTGACCTTTAACAGGTTATGAGCCCAAGCACCATGTCCTCTACTCAAGACGCCTCGACCAAGGTCTCCATCGACAAGTTCGACGGCGACAACTACGCGACGTGGAACCGCTACATGCGTGGCGTGTTTCTGACCAAGTCGGTGTGGCATGTCGTGAACCGGGAGACAACGCCAACGTTCGCGGACTCGCGGATCAAGGATGAGTACGTCAAGGCGAGCAACATCGCGTTTGGACTGATGTTACTCCACATGAATGCGGACTACCATCACGTGGTTGACGACTGTGAAGAAGCGTGGGTCGCGTGGGCGCGATTGAAGACGCTCTACGGCGGGTCGCAGAAGGCTGGACGCATCTACCTGAAGCGCCAGCTCTTCAGCATGGAGATGGAGGAAGGCGGCAATGTCTTGCATCACTGCAACGAGGTCCTCAACATCAGCGCCAAGCTCAGCAGCATCGGCGCCAAGATGGAGGATGAAGACGTGGCGATCTGCTTGCTACGCAGTCTCCCCAAGAGCTACGAGAATGTCGTGCTAAACCTGGAGATGAGCAACGCGGAGCTGCGGTCGCAAGACGTTGTGAAGGTGCTGACGAATGAGCACATCAAGCGACAGGGCGAGAAGACGGCTACGGTGAAGACTGAAGACGCTGCGAAGGCGTTCAGTGCCGAGCGAGAGTCTCGCCAGAGTGCGTACTGCGGGAAATGGGGCACACGATTGAACGGTGCTGGACCAAGCAGAAGGATGAGAATCGAGGAGCTCGACGCGGCGGTGGCTACAACCGTGGACGCGGGGCCAACAACATCAACTGGAGGAACGACGTGGACGACTACGACCGAGTGGCGTTTGCGGTTTCGTTAGAGTGTGGAATATCGACGGGCAAGGGTATGTCCGGCATGTGGGCGATCGACAGTGGAGCGACGCACCACATCTGCAACAACAAGGCCAAGTTCGCTGAAATCGATGAACGGGACGAGGGCGAACTGTCGGTGGCTGACGGCAACAAGGCTGCAATCAAGGGTGTGGGGACTATCATGGAACGGGTGGTCCTGCCCAACGGCGACGAGCGCGAGATCGAGATCCAGAACGCGCTGTACGTGCCGAGTATGAACAAGAATCTGCTGTCGGTGCCGCAGATTAACAAGAGTGGAGCGTTTCAAGTGGTGTTCGACGGCGCCAGCATGCTCATTGCGCGCAAAGGATCAAACAAGGTCGTGGCAACGGCGGATCTTGTCGACGGTCTGTACTGGCTTCGGACGCCACTGCGGATGGCAAACGCGGCGACAACTTCGGGACAAGTTGACCTTCATGCGCGTTTGGGTCATGCTCCCATCGACGTGCTGCGCAAGATGGTGAACAACGGCATGATCAAGGACGCCAAGATGCCGACGAAGTCGACGGGACCGAGCATGTGTCGCGGGTGTCAGCAAGGCAAAATGGTCCAAAAGCCATTTCCAAGCAACCGCGACAAGCGCCACTACGACGTGTTCGAGCTGATTCACTTTGACATCTGTGGCCCGATGGAAGAAGACTCGCTAGGTGGCAGCAAGTATCTGCTCCTGATCGTGGACGAGGCCAGCGGATGCATGAAGGGTTTCTGCCTGAGTGCCAAGTCGGAGAGCGAGGACTGCATCAAGAGCTTCATCAGCAAGGTGCAGACGCAGTTCGGCAAACAAATCAAGTTCGTGCGTCACGACGGAGCCCGTGAGTTTGCGACCAACTCGCTCAAGTCGTTCTACGAAGACCAAGGTATTGAGCAGCAAACCACTGTTCCGTACGCTCACCAGACAAACGGCACGGCAGAGCGCGCGATCCGTACCATCGTCACGATCGGTCGCAGCATGCTGCACCACGCGAAGCTGGACAAGTGTTTCTGGGCTGAGGCGGCGATGACTGCCATTTACGTCAAGAATCGCCTGCCGTCACCCAAGATCGAGGCCAAGACTCCGTTTGAGATCGTGTACAAGTCGAAGCCGAGTGTGAAGCACATGCGTATCTTCGGGTGTCGCGCATATGTGCTGACGCCGAAGGAGAAGCGACTCAAGTGGGACGCGAAGGCTCGCGCCGGTGTGTTCATGGGCTACGAGGAAGTGTCGAAGGCCTACCGAGTTTATGACATCGAGGCGGGGAAGGTGGTGATCAGTCGCGATGTCACCTTCGACGAGTCGACTTTTGGCGTTTCGGCGATGGATCAGGATGAAGATGTGGACGAAGCCGTTCTCACTTTCGACAACCTGGATATCAGCGATGCTGTCCCTGCCCAGACGGATTTCAAGCAGGCGGGGAAACGCAAGAACCGCTCCGACAGTAACCGCAATATGGGTCAAGTGCGTCGTGGAGCTGGTCTGGAAGAAGCAAGTGCGCCGAACGAGTCGTTCGAGCGCGGACCAAAACGCCGTTCAAGTGTGCGTGTGGAATCAAGGCCAAGTGACGAAGAAGAAAAAGATGATGAAGACAGTTCAAGTCCTGTATTCTGGCGTGCGAGTGCCAACGCCGTGGAAGCAAGCGATTTGTCGGAGCCATCGACGTTCCAAGAGGCGATCAACGGACCCGACCAAGCGCACTGGCGCAAAGCCATTCGTGCGGAACTCAAGTCGATGCGTCTACGTGGTGTGTTCCGCGGTGCGAAGTTACCATCGGGTCAGCGTGCCATCGGTACGAAGTGGGTGTTCAAGATCAAGCGAAAAGCCGATGGATCAATCGAGAAGTACAAGGCGCGCCTGGTGGCCAAGGGCTTCAAGCAGAAGTACGGCATCGACTACACCGAGACGTTCTCGCCTGTGATCAAGTACGTGACGCTGCGCATGGTAATCGCCCTAGCCAAATACTTTGGTTGGCCCGTCGACCAACTGGACGTGGTGACTGCGTTCCTGTACGGCATCATGAAGGAACTCGTGTTTTGCGTCGTTCCGGAAGGCGTGGAGCTGGATGGCGATTTCGACTGCGTGGAGTTACTGAAAGCCATCTACGGTCTCAAGCAGGCATCGCGCGTGTGGAACGAGACGTTCGACGAGTTCGTGTGTTCCATCGGATTTCACGTGTCGGCTTATGACCCGTGCCTCTACATCAAGGAAGTCGACGGTCATTGCGTGCTGCTGCTCGTGTACGTGGACGACGTACTGATTACCGGGAGTTCGGCTGAGCTCATCGAGCAGACCAAGCGCGAGCTGAAGACTCGCTTCGAGATGACCGACAGCGGCAAGTGTGCCTTCATTCTAGCATCGAGTTGGTAGACGGCCCGAACGGCAGCGTGACGATGTGCCAGCGGCGGTATGTGGATGACATCCTGAAGCGTTTCGGTATGGACGAGTGCAAGGCTGTGGTGTCTCCCGTGGATTTGAGCTCACGACTGGTTGCGAGCGACTTGGCGATCAAGCTGAACGCGCCATTTCGTGAAGCTGTGGGTGCGCTCATGCATCTCATGACTGCGACTCGCCCGGACATTGCATATGCTGTGGGCTACGTGTCACGCTTCATGGAGAATCTGCAGGAGGAGCACTGGATGGCCGTGAAGCGCATTTCTCGCTATCTGCAGGGAACCAAGTCACACGGCATCTGCTTCAAGCCTGGTGACAGCGTGGACTTTCGTAGATACTCTGACGCAGACTGGGCCGGCGATCTCGCGGATCACAAGTCGACTTCGGGATACGTGTTCCTGCTAACGGGTGCTCCCATCAGTTGGGGAAGCAAGAAGCAGTCGAGCGTGTCGCTATCAACGAGTGAAGCGGAGTACATCGCGCTGAGCCTGGCCATCCAAGAAGGCAAGTGGGTGCACCGATTGGTGTGTGAAATGCTCACAGTTGCTGGAGAAGCGTGCCCGGAGCTCAAGATTTTCGAGGACAACCAGTCATGCATCAAGATGACGAAGAACCCCGTGAACCACAGTCGCGCCAAGCACATCGACATCAAGTACCACCACATCCGCGATGAAGTGAAACGCGGTGAAGTGACGGTGGAGTACTGCGAAACTGCGACGATGCTGGCGGATATCATGACAAAGGCGATGCCGGGGCCACTCCACAAGGAACTGACTCAGGCTCTCGGCGTGACAGAGTGTTCGCATTGAGGGGGCGGTATTGCGGTACCTGAGTTATGGTACTCGTGGGGTACCGGTATACTGGTATGAGTACCGGTTGTGCCAATGACCAACACTCACCGCCTGCTCAATCATTCTGTATGTTTACGCTACATGTTTGCGTCATCGATGTTTACGCCACGCTGGATACTTGCGACAGGATACTGGGCACAAGATGGGCAAGATGCGTGGCGCTCTGTGATTGGCTGGAGCAACTCAGGAATCCAGTAGAGTGTATCCAGTAGAATATCTAGTAGGCTTAGAGGTAGCAAAGCACTTTGCGAACTAAGGACCGAATCAATCACTTTTCAATTCTCCATCAAACCCCAAGTGGTCAAGTGTCTTCGCTCCGGTCGACTCCAGAGCCTCAAGCCTCCCTCGTCCTCCAAGATCTGTGACCTTTAACAGGCGGTTGGTTAATCGCTCAAGCCCAATCGACCCGCCAATCGCCCGAGCCATACAAAACTATAATTAGCAGCGAGTCGCACTTAGACGAGAGGTTACTGTGGTACCCAATTGGTGTGGGGCGATCCGCAAAACGACTTAGATTTGTATTGGATCGGTTTTGACTTGAGCATAGAATAGCCCCAGATCGACAAATTTGGCCGGAATTCACAATACCGATCGGTAAGACTGGAGCAGTCTGGGGGCGACCCATCATAAAATTCGCATAAATGACAGGTGGTTCGCGAAAGCCGCGGAAATATTCCGCCTTCCCCACAAGCCGCAGGTTTACCCCCTCTCTGGTTCTCGTGTAAGCTCTTCCAGCCTCTGCTGACCTCTTTTACTTTTCTCTTTTGGCTGTGCTTGTGTAGGGCAGTGCAGATGGTCAAGGTGGGCTAGGCAAGATGCGCAAGCTGGGGAGTGCCGACATCGTGTCTCGTTCTCTATGCGTGTGCGAAGCACGCGGAAGGAAGTCCAGCACCCAGCATGGTCGCAGCACGTTGAGTCATTATTTCGCTCACTCTGTCGGAATCGAGAATGTGTTGTTGGCGGTGGCAGACGCCTGCTTCGGAGCGACGTTCGCCTAGGTGTCCTGTCGCCGGGATTGCGGCAAAGGTTCATCTGTGGGTTGCGCCGGACCACCGTTCTCGCTGCAAGCCAATGGGCACGTCACGAGCCGGCAGGACACGTGTTGCGGATTATGGCAGGGCAAGCGAGTGGTCTGGTGCACGCGGTTCAAGCTATAAGTGGTCTGACGCACGCGGCTCAAGCCGCCAGTGGGCGCTGGAACGCGCCCACTTCAACTTCATGTAGGAACACAGCGGCGCGCTCGAGCAGAGGCGCCCAAATTCTTCTGCTTTGCTTTTGATCATTAATAAATTTTCCTCTTCGGAAACACCCCGGGTCTCGCGACAAAGCTAGCTTTGCGCTCTTCGAAGCGCGAGTTTGTTGATCCCGGACACCGCTGTCCGGACTCTCTTTGGTGCGCGCGTCGACCGGAGATTCCTGCTGTCGTCGTTGTGTCGCGGACACTACCGGCCTTCGTCGACTAAGTGCGTTGTTGAAGTTCGCACCCGGCTTAAGTGCGGTTCGCATTAAGTTCGGCTCCGACAACTTCAACTTCAACTTCAACCATGTCGGGAACACGCTACACGGTGGACTCCGACGGCGACGTGGTGATGTCGATCCCACAGCCAATCTTTGAGGTCATCTGGGCTTCGGAGCTGTCCAGCTGGGACCACGCTGACCTGATCGACTGGCAGCGCGAGTGGGAGCGCTACGTCGAGAAGATTCGGCACCGCTGCACCATGACCGGCGAGACATTTGAGAACGTTGTCGCTACGGTGAAGGGCTCGCTGAATCCTAATACACTGAAAGACCTGGCGACCTACGTGCTGAAGAAGCCTCTCGCCTCCGTGACGGACGTGGACATTATGGGTGCTGTGGAGGCACGCTGCCGCACGTTGAAAAACGAGTTCGTGCCCGATGTCACGTCTCTGTTCCGTCAGAAGCTCAAGATGGACCTCTCGGTGGACGACTATGACGCACGTATCTTCCGTTACTACGAAGACTTCAATAGTATCGTGGAGGACAACAGTCTACAAGGACTTATCGGCACTGGCAATGAGTTCGATGCGGGCTACAAGAGCAGACTGAAGGCTCACTGCCGTCTATTGGTTGAAAACCTGCAGCCTCCTGTTCTCAAGGCTCAAATCACCCGGCTTATCGACTTAGAGAGGCGTGACTGCAAATCTGATGATATTGCCCTCTTTAATCTAATACTGGAACACGCGAAGGTACAGCAGCGGTTCCACCAGATGTCGCAGGACTATGCTGCGAAAGCTGACTCCAAGTCGCCCAAGCCAAAACGCAGGCCGCAGCGACAGGGAAGCACCAGGACCACGCCAGCACAAGTCTCGACGACGTCTGCGCCAACCCCAGCAGTCGCGCGCGCTCCACGCTCGTCCCCATCCCCGCCACACGACGGATGTCTGTTCTGCAAGGGGTCGCATTGGCTCAAGGACTGTCCTACGGCTACGGACGCGCAACGAGCTGAGGCGAGGGAGAAGTTCAAAGCTACCAAGGAACAGCGCACGGGAGCTCTCAGATCCAAAGCCGCGCGGTACAAGACGAGTACAGGGTCCGTATGCCTGAACGGCATGCTGAGTGTGCCTTACGTCCCGGATACTGGCGCCGACAGGAGCGTCATTTCGGAGGGAATCGTGGCATCGCTGCGTGCGGTTCGGCCCACACTCTCGCCTACTCCACTAAGTACGCCTGTGGGGGCGGAAATGGCGGATGGTCGCCAGCTGGAATGTGACCAAGAACTGTATTTGGACCTGGAGCTGACGATGGTTGTCGGACTGGTGTCTCTACGGTCAGTGCCGTGCCTGATTTTGAGAGGCGACGGCGACGAGTTCCTGCTAGGACGCGACATCCTCAAGGGGCTCGTCATCGATGTGGAACAACAGCTGGCCCAGCTGGCCGGCTCCGTCCTACTCGACAACGAAGAAGATAAATTTCCTGTGGGCGACCAGATCCCCGATACGCAGATGGCCTCCGAGCCAATCAACTCGCTTGCACAGCTGCTAGACCGAGCGGTGGCCAACGGGCTGCCGAAGGAACATGTCGACGCTGTCCGCGCGATGCTTGAAGAATTTCCAGACGTCTGGCGAGAGGCGGTCGGGCAAGACACGCCGGCGGACGTCGAGCCGCTCAAGGTCACTTTGCGTCCAGACGCGGTCCCTCATCGAAGCGCGCCGCGCAAGTACGCACCTCTTCAGGCCGCTTTCATCCGAGACTATGTTAAGTCACTGGTGGGCAGTGGCCTGGTCGAGCAGAACAACGCAGCGAGGTGGGCGTGCGCTGTGGTCCCGGTTCGCAAACCTGGGACCCAGGACAATTTCCGGCTGACGATCGATTATCGGCCTGTCAACAACATGACCGTTCCCATTGCCGGCACGACGTCTTCGGCTGCTACACAAGTCGACGCCTTCCAAGGAAAGAAGATATTCGCGCGTTTTGATTTTACGCAGGGCTTCTGGCAGCTACCACTTCACGTGGACTCCCGAGAGATGTTTTCGTTTGTAACGCCGGATGGAGTGTACACCCCGAATCGGGTCCCTCAAGAGCACTGGACTCCGCCCTGCACTTTCAGAGCCAAGTGCAAACCAAGCTAGCATCTCTAATCTTGCACTCGGCGCTGGTGTGGGTGGACGACGTCATTCAGTTCGCGCCCACGATGTCGGAGTTCCGGACGACGCTCCGAGCGTTCTTCGAGATTTTGGGCGCGGCTAACTGCAAGCTGAACCATGTCGAAGTCTTCGCTGCTCGAGCTGGAGATTTTATGGTGTGGACGTCTTATTTCTAGCGACGGCGTCCGCCATGATCCGTCGCGTGTCAGTGCGTTGACAGAACTACCGCTACCGGCTACCATCGCTGACATTCAGTACTTCATGTGCGCTACAAATTGGCTTCACGATTCGCTACCGGACTATGCTCGAGTCATTGCCCCACTGCAGGAGAAGTTGAATGCGGAGCGCACCAGAGTTGGCCGACGCAATCGCAACGCGCTGAACGTCGCCACGGTTTGGTCACCTCCCGAGCGGGCTGCGTTCGACGCCGTGATTTCACTGGTCAAAACCTCCGCGTTGATGGTCTTTCCTGACCCTGAAGCTCAATTACTTCTCTTCACTGACGCATCCGCCACCGGCTACTCGATCATTCTCACTTAGGTCCGATCCTGGGACTCATCGCTGCCCGTTGACGAACAAAAGCACGAGCTCATTGTGTGTAAGGGCAGCATGTTTAAGCACTCGAAGCTGAACTGGACTGTGGTGGAGAAAGAGGCTTTTCCCATTGTTAAAGCGTGTCATGACTTGGAATACCTCCTGCTTCGCCCCAACGGATTTCGACTCTTCTGTGATCATGTACATTTTTGCGCCTGATGTTGAGCTGAAAAGGCATGTCAGAGATCGCCTCCAGCGCTGGGCGATGCGGCTATGCGGACTACACTACAATATTGAGCACATTCCCGGTGACAAGAATGTATGGGCTGATATCGTGTCCCGTTGGCACGCTCGCGACGTGGTGACGGTGGCCGCTGTGCAGACGCGCAGCCAGCATGTTGTTCCTGTGGCGGACTTATCCCGCCTTCGCCCTCTTTCTGATGATGGGTTTACTTTTCCGACGCGTGATGCAGTCCGTGCTGCTCAGCAGACCGCCTCATGTGAGCGCTCCAGGCTGCGCAATTCTTCGGACGGCGAGGATGGTGTGGTGACGGTCGACCAGCGTCTTTGGGTCCCCACTAATGCGAAGGACTTGCTTGCGCGCATTTTCGTCGTTGCACACTGCGGTTCGCAGGGCCACCGAGGCCAGGACTCTATGGCCTTAGCACTGAAGGAGCGGTTCTTCATCGCCAATCTGGATACAAGGTGGCCAAGTTTGTCCGAGAGTGCCTCCTCTGTAGGCACTTCAAGGGCCCCCGCCAAATTCCCTGACCGTATGGCCCGCTGCTGCAGACAACTAAGCGGAACGAGGTGGTTCACTGGGATTTCCGGTTTCTCGGCGAAGGTTTCGGTGACTCAGCCTACCTTTTTGTCGTCAAAGACGGTCTGTCACACTTCTGCGAGCTGTTTCCGTGCACCACGCCGACCGCCTATATCGCTGCGGAATCAGTAACACTCTGGTATTCACGGTATGGGATGCCAGAGACGCTGACCTCCGACCAAGGAACTCATTTCCGAAACGAGATGATGACGCATTTGGCGGCGCGGCTGAGGGTGGAGCTTCATTTTACTCCGGTCTACTCGTCATGGCTGAATGGAACGGTGGAGAGACTGAATAAGGACGTGTTGCAAGTTCTCCGAGCGCTGCTGATGGAGTACGCGCTGGACCAGCACGAATGACCATATCTGCTGCCTGCAATCCAGGCAAACTTAAACCAGACTCCCGTGCAGTCACTTGCAGGTCACGCACCAGTGGAGGTGTTCACCGCTTTGCCAGCGTCGTCCGTGTTCGATGTTGTTGTTCTGCCTGCTACTAGTGATCGCGACGAACGTGTCGTCGATCTCGGCAATATCAGTGAATTTGTTGACCAGCTTCGCTCCTCGCTGCACGAAATTCACCAAGAAGTGACGGATGCCAAGGAACGTCAGCGTCTCCGTGCTATGACAGCGCACAAGGGTACTTCTGCCAATTTCGACGTTGGTGACTTTGTTCTGTGGTCTAGAATTGACCAGCGCCTACTAAACAACAAACTTTTGGATCATTGGGTTGGCCTATTTAAGGTGGTTGCTGCGCTTCCTCACTCCTTCGAGATCGAGCACCTGGTGACAGGGCGGAAATACGATGTGCATGCGTCGCGTTTCACATTTTACGCTGACGCCGAGCTCGACACCACAACGTAGCTCCTGGAGCTGGTCTCAAGCCAAGGAATGCTTCTGGGGGTCGAAAAGTTTGTCGACCATCGCTTCAACGAGCAACTGGACCGATGGGAGCTCCTTGTTTCGTGGTTGGGTCTCCAAGCCATCGAAAACTCCTAGGAACCGCTGAACACTTTGCTGCATGACGTGCCTGCGAAGGTTCGCACTTACGTCAAAGCGTCTGGAGATGACGAACTTCGTGCTCAGCTCGACTAGCGGAATGCTGCTGCCATCGCAGCCAAAGTTTTGGAGGTCAGTGTCGCCGGGATTGCGGCAAAGGTTCAATCCTGGGTTGCGCCGGACCACCGTTCTCGCTGCAAGCCAATGGGCATGTCACGGGCAGGCAGGGCACGTGTTGCGGATTATGGCAAGGCAAGCGAGTGGTCTGGTGCACGCGGCTCAAACTATAAGTGGTCTGACGCACGCGGCTCAAGCCGCCAGTGGGCGCTGGAACGCGCCCACTTCAACTTCATGTAGGAACACAGCGGCGCGCACGAGCAGAGGTGCCCAAATTCTTCTGCTTTGCTTATGATCATTAATAAATTTTCCTCTTCGGAAACACCCCGGGTCTCGCGACATGTCCATTACAAATAACTACCCCAAATTACACCCCAGACGCTGCTTTCAACCTGTTTGTGCAGTTGCTTTCCTTATGTTGACCGGTTGGCGAGGGCGAGCGGATGCGAGCGCGAGCCATAGTAGTGTAGCACGCTCACCCTCTGCCAACGCCCGCCGATCAGGCGGGTATGCTGCCCACGAGTGAGCGTAGCGAGCACTGCAACGAGTTACTTTTTCTAGACACCGCGCCTGGCCGAGTCCCAGACGAGAGCCAACCGCGCGAGTGTCCGCCCTATGAGTCCATTCACTGGGATGCGAGACTTGTTCTTCGTTCCGGAGTCGAAGGACTCGTGCAGCGGGGCTTCTTGAGTTATAGAATAAATTACTTTCATGATAGTGGGACTGGGAGTGGGACACAACCGCCAGTGTTGCTCTAACGCGTGCCACCAATTCCTCTTCGAGAGAGCTACTGTCAATAATTATGAAACTATCAGACATAGTGAATTAATAAACCAGATCTTGAAGTGAGAACACCTAGATCTTGACTCATCTCTGAGCCGATGGGCTGTCGATCTGGCAATTGGCAGAGTCGACGTGTTGCGAGTGCACGAGGTTGACAGCCAGCAGAAAGTTGTGTCCTCGGAACATGTGGAGGGCACGGGTACCGATAAATGCGAGATAAGTCCTCACGGCTCAAGTATTGCTGACACATGAGGACGGTTCATATGTATAGTCTCGTTCTGTGCGGAGATGGCGTTCGTGTCAAATGCTCACCTGGATGGTTATGCTTTGTTCCTTTGCGGTGCGTCGTGGGAAATCAGATGACACTCAACGCCTTTTGTCTGCCTGCGACGAACTTCATTCACCACATGACACAAATGACACGACTTGTGTGGAGATTCGCAATTGCGATCTCGCCCATAACATCCAATGAATATACTACATATATGAATGCTGTGCTGCAACTTGCTTTCGCAACACGCTGCCAATGGGGTGCCATCGTCATTATTTCTCTAATAATCCGACTAGCAGATCACGTGGCAAACTGGCTTGGAGTTGTCCATTGGCCTTCATCCTGTTAGTCGTTATTCCTGGGATAGTTCTCAAGACGAATGGCAGGCATCATAAGAACGTGAGGTTGCAAATGCGTGGGGCTTGAGGACGGCAGATGCTCATTGTGAGGCTAAAACGGATCCCTTGACAAAGTCGACCCCACACTCGAAATCTCAGCGCCCTTGTTCGAGTGGAGGAAGAGCGTCATTTTCATCGCAACAGTCGTTGGGCATGGGGGCTAAAACCTCGCGCCTCGGCCCACCGGTGTCGGCATCAAGTCGAGCTTCTGCAGAAAAGAAAAAGCCTAAGAAGTTTTCGTACGCGGATGTTCGCCTCATGAAGAAGTACCTGGCTTCGTTCGTTTACTACGAAAAATCGACCGAAGAGCACCGGCGGATAGCAGCACAACATTGGGATCAAGTCTTCAAAGACGCACCTCCCCAGCGAACAGTAACAGCGTCAACCACTCAGTCGGGCCACAAGGAGGCTAAGCATATCACCAAGGCTCAGAACAACAAGATTACCGAGCTCTACGACGTTTTCTACGCCTACCTCGAAGAACATGGTGGCGACCTCAAACACGTATTCAGGTCATCCATGCACGTTCGTGGTCGCGTCCTCGTACACATTAGTGCGGGTATGCGGACAATGTTGGCATCGGAAAATATCGCGGACAAGATTTTGGCACTTACAAAGACCCACCGCCGCTTTGGCGTGAAGCTCGAGCACTTTGACTGCGTCGGACGTGCACTTGTTCTTGCAATGGAACGCACGTCTGGAGATAATTGGAGTCCCGAGATCGCTGATGCATGGAGCCGTATGTTCTCGCACTCGAGTGTCATTCTTATCCGCTCGCAAATAAAGTCCGAGAAGCAAAATGCGAAAGACACTGCTCATGTGAACAAGGATCGGATGGCAATGACCGGTGTGGGTCCGTCGTCCAATCTGGTGATAGCCAAGTCGGGTCCCTACCGCGTTAACTTTCACAAGTTCATCCCGTCCATCCGAAGCAGGAGAGAGGCTAGCAGAATCAGCGCCACATCGCGAAGTACAATCGAGAGGGAGCCGGGGCCTCGCACTCCATAGCCACTTGTCGACCCACGTGTAGTTAGTACTAAAACGTTTTAAGACAAGTGGTGCTGCAATTGATTATCAAATGCACAATACATCTTCTCTCTTTTCAGGTGTCATCCACTGCTGTGATACGTCGACAACAACAACGCTTAATTGGTTCGTAGAGCATGTTCTAATCGGAAGAATTCCCACTGCGTCGCCGGAAGCTTGCACCCGAGCTCGGACGAGCAGGTTTTCCCACAGAAAAGTCGTCCGCACGAAAAGAAGACATTGACTTTATGGGGCGAATCGACGAGCTCGGCACCTTATTCTCCTTATCACCGTCGTCGTACTCAATAACGTAGGTTCCATCAGCATTTGAACGGGCAATCGTACCCTTGCAGTATTTGTCCTTCTCCATATATCGTGCCTCCACACGTGCACCAACGCGGTATATCAGTCCAGCATCAGCACTCACTGACTTTGACTCTCCTTTTGCTTCAACTCTAGGAGAAGCGTCCGTTCTGCTTTTCGGCATACTGACCAATTCTCGTAACCTAATATGCTGTGCGTGCACATTTGTTTCGAATTCGCCGTCATCATAGTCGATGTCATACGTGTCCCCAGAACGGACTCGTGAGATGACACCAGGATAATATTTGCTTCTTCCACGATATTGAGCCTCCACCTTGTCGCCCTCTTTGAACTTCTTGGCCTTCGGGTCGTCGTCGTTGTCCACCACCTTCTTGCCCACCGACTGGATCAGCTCGGCCGCCACACCCGTCTCCTTCTCGCCATCGTCGTAGTCAATGTCGTACGTGCCGTTCAGGCGGCAGCGAGAGATCACGCCCGGGTACATCTTGCTCTTGCCCTTGTATCGAGCCTCCACCTTGTCGCCTTCTTTGAACTTCTTGGCCGTCGGGTCGTCGTCGTTGTCCGCCTTCTTCTTGCCCACCGACTGGATCAGCTCGGCCGCCACACCCGTCTCCTTCTCGCCGTCGACGTAGTCAATGTCGTACGTGCCGTTCAGGCGGCAGCGAGAGATCACGCCCGGGTACATCTTGCTCTTGCCCTTGTATCGAGCCTCCACCTTGTCGCCCTCTTTGAACTTCTTGGCCTTCGGGTCGTCGTCGCTGTCCGCCTTCTTCTTGCCCACCGACTGGATCAGCTCGGCCGCCACACCCGTCTCCTTCTCGCCGTCGTCGTAGTCAATGTCGTACGTGCCGTTCAGGCGGCAGCGAGAGATCACGCCCGGGTACATCTTGCTCTTGCCCTTGTATCGAGCCTCCACCTTGTCGCCCTCTTTGAACTTCTTGGCCTTCGAGTCGTCGTCGTTGTCCACCACCTTCTTGCCCACCGACTGGATCAGCTCGGCCGCCACACCCGTCTCCTTCTCGCCGTCGTCGTAGTCAATGTCGTACGTGCCGTTCAGGCGGCAGCGAGAGATCACGCCCGGGTACATCTTGCTCTTGCCCTTGTATCGAGCCTCCACCTTGTCGCCCTCTTTGAATTTCTTGGCCTTCGGGTCGTCGTCGCTGTCCACCACCTTCTTGCCCACCGACTGGATCAGCTCGGCCGCCACACCCGTCTCCTTCTCGCCGTCGTCGTAGTCAATGTCGTACGTGCCGTTCAGGCGGCAGCGAGAGATCACGCCCGGGTACATCTTGCTCTTGCCCTTGTATCGAGCCTCCACCTTGTCACCCTCTTTGAACTTCTTGGCCTTCGGGTCGTCGTCGTTGTCCGCCTTCTTCTTGCCCACCGACTGGATCAGCTCGGCCGCCACACCCGTCTCCTTCTCGCCGTCGTCGTAGTCAATGTCGTACGTGCCGTTCAGGCGGCAGCGAGAGATCACGCCCGGGTACATCTTGCTCTTGCCCTTGTATCGAGCCTCCACCTTGTCGCCCTCTTTGAACTTCTTGGCCTTCGGGTCGTCGTCGCTGTCCGCCACCTTCTTGCCCACCGACTGGATCAGCTCGGCCGCCACACCCGTCTCCTTCTCGCCGTCGTCGTAGTCAATGTCGTACGTGCCGTTCAGGCGGCAGCGAGAGATCACGCCCGGGTACATCTTGCTCTTGCCCTTGTATCGAGCCTCCACCTTGTCGCCCTCTTTGAACTTCTTGGCCTTCGGGTCGTCGTCGCTGTCCACCACCTTCTTGCCCACCGACTGGATCAGCTCGGCCGCCACACCCGTCTCCTTCTCGCCGTCGTCGTAGTCAATGTCGTACGTGCCGTTCAGGCGGCAGCGAGAGATCACGCCCGGGTACATCTTGCTCTTGCCCTTGTATCGAGCCTCCACCTTGTCGCCCTCTTTGAACTTCTTGGCCTTCGGGTCGTCGTCGCTGTCCGCCTTCTTCTTGCCCACCGACTGGATCAGCTCGGCCGCCACACCCGTCTCCTTCTCGCCGTCGTCGTAGTCAATGTCGTACGTGCCGTTCAGGCGGCAGCGAGAGATCACGCCCGGGTACATCTTGCTCTTGCCCTTGTATCGAGCCTCCACCTTGTCGCCCTCTTTGAACTTCTTGGCCTTCGAGTCGTCGTCGTTGTCCACCACCTTCTTGCCCACCGACTGGATCAGCTCGGCCGCCACACCCGTCTCCTTCTCGCCGTCGTCGTAGTCAATGTCGTACGTGCCGTTCAGGCGGCAGCGAGAGATCACGCCCGGGTACATCTTGCTCTTGCCCTTGTATCGAGCCTCCACCTTGTCGCCCTCTTTGAATTTCTTGGCCTTCGGGTCGTCGTCGCTGTCCACCACCTTCTTGCCCACCGACTGGATCAGCTCGGCCGCCACACCCGTCTCCTTCTCGCCGTCGTCGTAGTCAATGTCGTACGTGCCGTTCAGGCGGCAGCGAGAGATCACGCCCGGGTACATCTTGCTCTTGCCCTTGTATCGAGCCTCCACCTTGTCACCCTCTTTGAACTTCTTGGCCTTCGGGTCGTCGTCGTTGTCCGCCTTCTTCTTGCCCACCGACTGGATCAGCTCGGCCGCCACACCCGTCTCCTTCTCGCCGTCGTCGTAGTCAATGTCGTACGTGCCGTTCAGGCGGCAGCGAGAGATCACGCCCGGGTACATCTTGCTCTTGCCCTTGTATCGAGCCTCCACCTTGTCGCCCTCTTTGAACTTCTTGGCCTTCGGGTCGTCGTCGCTGTCCACCACCTTCTTGCCCACCGACTGGATCAGCTCGGCCGCCACACCCGTCTCCTTCTCGCCGTCGTCGTAGTCAATGTCGTACGTGCCGTTCAGGCGGCAGCGAGAGATCACGCCCGGGTACATCTTGTTCTTGCCCTTGTATCGAGCCTCCACCTTGTCGCCCTCTTTGAACTTCTTGGCCTTCGGGTCGTCGTCGCTGTCCACCACCTTCTTGCCCACCGACTGGATCAGCTCGGCCGCCACACCCGTCTCCTTCTCGCCGTCGTCGTAGTCAATGTCGTACGTGCCGTTCAGGCGGCAGCGAGAGATCACGCCCGGGTACATCTTGCTCTTGCCCTTGTATCGAGCCTCCACCTTGTCGCCCTCTTTGAACT
Organism: Phytophthora constricta; assembly: GCA_011947335.1. Classification (NCBI taxonomy): domain Eukaryota; phylum Oomycota; class Peronosporomycetes; order Peronosporales; family Peronosporaceae; genus Phytophthora; species Phytophthora constricta. The sequence continues at coordinate 49,410 of JAAVTI010000654.1, read as the reverse complement.
TCTTGGCCTTCGGGTCGTCGTCGTTGTCCGCCTTCTTCTTGCCCACCGACTGGATCAGCTCGGCTGCCACACCCGTCTCCTTCTCGCCGTCGTCGTAGTCAATGTCGTACGTGCCGTTCAGGCGGCAGCGAGAGATCACGCCCGGGTACATCTTGCTCTTGCCCTTGTATCGAGCCTCCACCTTGTCGCCCTCTTTGAACTTCTTGGCCTTCGGGTCGTCGTCGTTGTCCGCCTTCTTCTTGCCCACCGACTGGATCAGCTCGGCCGCCACACCCGTCTCCTTCTCGCCGTCGTCGTAGTCAATGTCGTACGTGCCGTTCAGGCGGCAGCGAGAGATCACGCCCGGGTACATCTTGCTCTTGCCCTTGTATCGAGCCTCCACCTTGTCGCCCTCTTTGAACTTCTTGGCCTTCGGGTCGTCGTCGCTGTCCACCACCTTCTTGCCCACCGACTGGATCAGCTCGGCCGCCACACCTGTCTCCTTCTCGCCGTCGTCGTAGTCAATGTCGTACGTGCCGTTCAGGCGGCAGCGAGAGATCACGCCCGGGTACATCTTGCTCTTGCCCTTGTATCGAGCCTCCACCTTGTCGCCCTCTTTGAACTTCTTGGCCTTCGGGTCGTCGTCGTTGTCCGCCTTCTTCTTGCCCACCGACTGGATCAGCTCGGCCGCCACACCTGTCTCCTTCTCGCCGTCGTCGTAGTCAATGTCGTACGTGCCGTTCAGGCGGCAGCGAGAGATCACGCCCGGGTACATCTTGCTCTTGCCCTTGTATCGAGCCTCCACCTTGTCGCCCTCTTTGAACTTCTTGGCCTTCGGGTCGTCGTCGTTGTCCACCACCTTCTTGCCCACCGACTGGATCAGCTCGGCCGCCACACCCGTCTCCTTCTCGCCGTCGTCGTAGTCAATGTCGTACGTGCCGTTCAGGCGGCAGCGAGAGATCACGCCCGGGTACATCTTGCTCTTGCCCTTGTATCGAGCCTCCACCTTGTCGCCCTCTTTGAACTTCTTGGCCTTCGGGTCGTCGTCGCTGTCCACCACCTTCTTGCCCACCGACTGGATCAGCTCGGCCGCCACACCCGTCTCCTTCTCGCCGTCGTCGTAGTCAATGTCGTACGTGCCGTTCAGGCGGCAGCGAGAGATCACGCCCGGGTACATCTTGCTCTTGCCCTTGTATCGAGCCTCCACCTTGTCGCCCTCTTTGAACTTCTTGGCCTTCGGGTCGTCGTCGTTGTCCGCCTTCTTCTTGCCCACCGACTGGATCAGCTCGGCCGCCACACCCGTCTCCTTCTCGCCGTCGTCGTAGTCAATGTCGTACGTGCCGTTCAGGCGGCAGCGAGAGATCACGCCCGGGTACATCTTGCTCTTGCCCTTGTATCGAGCCTCCACCTTGTCGCCCTCTTTGAACTTCTTGGCCTTCGGGTCGTCGTCGTTGTCCGCCTTCTTCTTGCCCACCGACTGGATCAGCTCGGCCGCCACACCCGTCTCCTTCTCGCCGTCGTCGTAGTCAATGTCGTACGTGCCGTTCAGGCGGCAGCGAGAGATCACGCCCGGGTACATCTTGCTCTTGCCCTTGTATCGAGCCTCCACCTTGTCGCCCTCTTTGAACTTCTTGGCCTTCGGGTCGTCGTCGCTGTCCACCACCTTCTTGCCCACCGACTGGATCAGCTCGGCCGCCACACCCGTCTCCTTCTCGCCGTCGTCGTAGTCAATGTCGTACGTGCCGTTCAGGCGGCAGCGAGAGATCACGCCCGGGTACATCTTGCTCTTGCCCTTGTATCGAGCCTCCACCTTGTCGCCCTCTTTGAACTTCTTGGCCTTCGGGTCGTCGTCGCTGTCCACCACCTTCTTGCCCACCGACTGGATCAGCTCGGCCGCCACACCCGTCTCCTTCTCGCCGTCGTCGTAGTCAATGTCGTACGTGCCGTTCAGGCGGCAGCGAGAGATCACGCCCGGGTACATCTTGCTCTTGCCCTTGTATCGAGCCTCCACCTTGTCGCCCTCTTTGAACTTCTTGGCCTTCGGGTCGTCGTCGCTGTCCGCCTTCTTCTTGCCCACCGACTGGATCAGCTCGGCCGCCACACCCGTCTCCTTCTCGCCGTCGTCGTAGTCAATGTCGTACGTGCCGTTCAGGCGGCAGCGAGAGATCACGCCTGGGTACATCTTGCTCTTGCCCTTGTATCGAGCCTCCACCTTGTCGCCCTCTTTGAACTTCTTGGCCTTCGGGTCGTCGTCGCTGTCCACCACCTTCTTGCCCACCGACTGGATCAGCTCGGCCGCCACACCCGTCTCCTTCTCGCCGTCGTCGTAGTCAATGTCGTACGTGCCGTTCAGGCGGCAGCGAGAGATCACGCCCGGGTACATCTTGCTCTTGCCCTTGTATCGAGCCTCCACCTTGTCGCCCTCTTTGAACTTCTTGGCCTTCGGGTCGTCGTCGCTGTCCGCCTTCTTCTTGCCCACCGACTGGATCAGCTCGGCCGCCACACCCGTCTCCTTCTCGCCGTCGTCGTAGTCAATGTCGTACGTGCCGTTCAGGCGGCAGCGAGAGATCACGCCCGGGTACATCTTGCTCTTGCCCTTGTATCGAGCCTCCACCTTGTCGCCCTCTTTGAACTTCTTGGCCTTCGGGTCGTCGTCGCTGTCCACCACCTTCTTGCCCACCGACTGGATCAGCTCGGCCGCCACACCCGTCTCCTTCTCGCCGTCGTCGTAGTCAATGTCGTACGTGCCGTTCAGGCGGCAGCGAGAGATCACGCCCGGGTACATCTTGCTCTTGCCCTTGTATCGAGCCTCCACCTTGTCGCCCTCTTTGAACTTCTTGGCCTTCGGGTCGTCGTCGTTGTCCGCCTTCTTCTTGCCCACCGACTGGATCAGCTCGGCCGCCACACCCGTCTCCTTCTCGCCGTCGTCGTAGTCAATGTCGTACGTGCCGTTCAGGCGGCAGCGAGAGATCACGCCCGGGTACATCTTGCTCTTGCCCTTGTATCGAGCCTCCACCTTGTCGCCCTCTTTGAACTTCTTGGCCTTCGGGTCGTCGTCGTTGTCCGCCTTCTTCTTGCCCACCGACTGGATCAGCTCGGCCGCCACACCCGTCTCCTTCTCGCCGTCGTCGTAGTCAATGTCGTACGTGCCGTTCAGGCGGCAGCGAGAGATCACGCCCGGGTACATCTTGCTCTTGCCCTTGTATCGAGCCTCCACCTTGTCGCCCTCTTTGAACTTCTTGGCCTTCGGGTCGTCGTCGCTGTCCACCACCTTCTTGCCCACCGACTGGATCAGCTCGGCCGCCACACCCGTCTCCTTCTCGCCGTCGTCGTAGTCAATGTCGTACGTGCCGTTCAGGCGGCAGCGAGAGATCACGCCCGGGTACATCTTGTTCTTGCCCTTGTATCGAGCCTCCACCTTGTCACCCTCTTTGAACTTCTTGGCCTTCGGGTCGTCGTCGTTGTCCGCCTTCTTCTTGCCCACCGACTGGATCAGCTCGGCCGCCACACCCGTCTCCTTCTCGCCGTCGTCGTAGTCAATGTCGTACGTGCCGTTCAGGCGGCAGCGAGAGATCACGCCCGGGTACATCTTGCTCTTGCCCTTGTATCGAGCCTCCACCTTGTCGCCCTCTTTGAACTTCTTGGCCTTCGAGTCGTCGTCGTTGTCCACCACCTTCTTGCCCACCGACTGGATCAGCTCGGCCGCCACACCCGTCTCCTTCTCGCCGTCGTCGTAGTCAATGTCGTACGTGCCGTTCAGGCGGCAGCGAGAGATCACGCCCGGGTACATCTTGCTCTTGCCCTTGTATCGAGCCTCCACCTTGTCGCCCTCTTTGAACTTCTTGGCCTTCGGGTCGTCGTCGCTGTCCACCACCTTCTTGCCCACCGACTGGATCAGCTCGGCCGCCACACCCGTCTCCTTCTCGCCGTCGTCGTAGTCGATGTCGTACGTGCCGTTCAGGCGGCAGCGAGAGATCACGCCCGGGTACATCTTGCTCTTGCCCTTGTATCGAGCCTCCACCTTGTCGCCCTCTTTGAACTTCTTGGCCTTCGGGTCGTCGTCGTTGTCCGCCTTCTTCTTGCCCACCGACTGGATCAGCTCGGCCGCCACACCCGTCTCCTTCTCGCCGTCGTCGTAGTCAATGTCGTACGTGCCGTTCAGGCGGCAGCGAGAGATCACGCCCGGGTACATCTTGCTCTTGCCCTTGTATCGAGCCTCCACCTTGTCGCCCTCTTTGAACTTCTTGGCCTTCGGGTCGTCGTCGTTGTCCGCCTTCTTCTTGCCCACCGACTGGATCAGCTCGGCCGCCACACCCGTCTCCTTCTCGCCGTCGTCGTAGTCAATGTCGTACGTGCCGTTCAGGCGGCAGCGAGAGATCACGCCCGGGTACATCTTGCTCTTGCCCTTGTATCGAGCCTCCACCTTGTCGCCCTCTTTGAACTTCTTGGCCTTCGGGTCGTCGTCGCTGTCCACCACCTTCTTGCCCACCGACTGGATCAGCTCGGCCGCCACACCCGTCTCCTTCTCGCCGTCGTCGTAGTCAATGTCGTACGTGCCGTTCAGGCGGCAGCGAGAGATCACGCCCGGGTACATCTTGCTCTTGCCCTTGTATCGAGCCTCCACCTTGTCGCCCTCTTTGAATTTCTTGGCCTTCGGGTCGTCGTCGCTGTCCACCACCTTCTTGCCCACCGACTGGATCAGCTCGGCCGCCACACCCGTCTCCTTCTCGCCGTCGTCGTAGTCAATGTCGTACGTGCCGTTCAGGCGGCAGCGAGAGATCACGCCCGGGTACATCTTGCTCTTGCCCTTGTATCGAGCCTCCACCTTGTCGCCCTCTTTGAACTTCTTGGCCTTCGGGTCGTCGTCGCTGTCCGCCTTCTTCTTGCCCACCGACTGGATCAGCTCGGCCGCCACACCCGTCTCCTTCTCGCCGTCGTCGTAGTCAATGTCGTACGTGCCGTTCAGGCGGCAGCGAGAGATCACGCCCGGGTACATCTTGCTCTTGCCCTTGTATCGAGCCTCCACCTTGTCGCCCTCTTTGAACTTCTTGGCCTTCGGGTCGTCGTCGCTGTCCACCACCTTCTTGCCCACCGACTGGATCAGCTCGGCCGCCACACCCGTCTCCTTCTCGCCGTCGTCGTAGTCAATGTCGTACGTGCCGTTCAGGCGGCAGCGAGAGATCACGCCCGGGTACATCTTGCTCTTGCCCTTGTATCGAGCCTCCACCTTGTCGCCCTCTTTGAACTTCTTGGCCTTCGGGTCGTCGTCGCTGTCCGCCTTCTTCTTGCCCACCGACTGGATCAGCTCGGCCGCCACACCCGTCTCCTTCTCGCCGTCGTCGTAGTCAATGTCGTACGTGCCGTTCAGGCGGCAGCGAGAGATCACGCCCGGGTACATCTTGCTCTTGCCCTTGTATCGAGCCTCCACCTTGTCGCCCTCTTTGAACTTCTTGGCCTTCGGGTCGTCGTCGCTGTCCACCACCTTCTTGCCCACCGACTGGATCAGCTCGGCCGCCACACCCGTCTCCTTCTCGCCGTCGTCGTAGTCAATGTCGTACGTGCCGTTCAGGCGGCAGCGAGAGATCACGCCCGGGTACATCTTGCTCTTGCCCTTGTATCGAGCCTCCACCTTGTCGCCCTCTTTGAACTTCTTGGCCTTCGGGTCGTCGTCGCTGTCCGCCTTCTTCTTGCCCACCGACTGGATCAGCTCGGTCGCCACACCGTCTCCTTCTCGCCGTCGTCGTAGTCAATGTCGTACGTGCCGTTCAGGCGGCAGCGAGAGATCACGCCCGGGTACAACTTGCTCTTGCCCTTGTATCGAGCCTCCACCTTGTCGCCCTCTTTGAACTTCTGGGATTTGGGGCTGCCATCTGGACGTGTTGGTTTCATGGAGATTGGTCTTATGTGTTCGACGTGAACGGTGGCTTCGTATTCTCCGTCGTCGTAGTCGATGGCGTATGTATCGTTCGAGCACACACGCGAGATAACACCGGAGTAGTATTTTTTCGACCCTTGTACTGAGCTTCAACCTTTGCCCGACCGTGAATGTTTTCTCAGTGTCATCCTTCTTATTATCAGTGGGTCCAGCCTTCTTGGCAGAAGCTGAGGAACCTCGTGCACGAACGTTTGCAGCGGAGACTGCAAGATCTTTGTCACCGTTATCGAAATCAATATCGTAGCCGCCATTTAGCCGACAGCGAACGATAACGCCAAGAAAATACCCGTCCTTCCCTCTGCATTTTGCCTCGACCTCTTGACCTTGTCTGAACCTGGCCTTTGGCTGGGCAGATGAATCCTCACTTGTAGAAGTTGCACCAAGATTTCTCGCTGTCAGGGGTCTCTTAGGACGAATCGGTTCATCTTCGCTTTGAACCGCAGGCCTGGGCTTCACTGGTGAACTGCTTGACCGTGCTCGAATGTTCCTCCCCGGAACACGTTTTTCAAGTTCTCCAGTTTCCAGCTCCAGGTCGCAGCTTCCATCAGCATGAGCTCTGAAAACGGTGCATTTGCCGTAACTCGTGGATCCTTGAATTTTGGCCTCCACTCGTTGGCCCTTTGCCCACGGCACTTCAGAACTCGATACAATGTCTTCTTTTGCGGTAGGACTCTTGTCCTTACTCTTAGACTCCTTTTTCTTGATATACTTAGAGCGAACGCTCACCTCAATCTCACCGTCGTCGTATTCGATGTCGTATAAACCACCTGCGCGGCATTTCTTGATCGTACCGGCAAAAAGCGATCACCTTTACGGAATCGTGCTTCTACTCGATCGCCATGTTCATACATCAGATCACGATCCTCACCCAGTCCCTTTAATTTGGGGGATTTCTTCGTCTCCTCGTCGTCGGACAAGCTCTTTGCCCTAATAACGCGAGCTCGTGAGATCTCGAGGATGGAATCATCTTCGACATTCTTCTCGTAGAGTCCGTTATCAAAGTCGATGTCATACGTTCCATTTGGTCGGACGCGTGCAATCACACCAATTTCGTAGTTGCGTTCGCCGAGAGGAACGGCTTGAACTTCCTCACCACGTTGGAACCGCGTCTTTTTTACTTCTTTTCTCCGATTTGGCCGCGCTGACCGAGAGCGCTTCTCTGATTTTCGCCTGCCGCTCCGACGAGATCGACCTTGATATGATGAACTAGACGAAGATGACGAGGATGACGAACTCGATGAGGAGCTTGACATGTAGCGCTTTTTCCTGGATGATTTGTGCTTCTTTGACGACTTCGCCTGCTTTTTGTTGCTCGCATTTAGTGGCCGACCACACATCTCACAATCTTCCATGTCGTAGTTGTTGTCGAACTTGCAGTACACACACCTGATGTACCCTTCGCCATGCAACCCAGGTCGCGGCTTCGAGGTCTCGCAGATTTCACAGTGAGTGGCCCAGTCGGCAATCTGCTGATGCGCACATACCCGACATACCCACCCAAGTCTCGGTAAGGGAACTGTAATTTCAGCGCTAGCTGCCACATGATCGACGACTCTGGGTGCGCGAGTCGCTATGGGCACGGCAGTTTGCATTTCATAACCACGCGCGGGGCTCTCTCGATCAAATGCACTTGTTCTGGCAGCTCAAAAGTAAATTAGTGTGATTCATCTACACACGTCACAAAAAAATACTCACCGCCAGCTTGAACGGGGTGAAGAACCTCCAAAAGTGCGGTCAAGGCTTTCAATCGACGGGGCACTGCTAGCGACGCCTACATCCGTCATCTGAAGAAAGCGCGTATATGAAACAGACGTCGTGTCGGAAGGTTTCGCGAGAAGAATCATCAGGAAATGCAGCATCGTTTCTGGCACTGGAATATTGTAGTCTCTCAAGAGCGTCACGAACGTTGAGCGAGAGACAAACCCAGTGCGATGCGGATCGAACTGCGCAAAAACATCCTCCAACTCGATACCGTTATTCAGCATAACGCTTCGCCGAGCAGCCACCATCGACCGCATATTGTCCCTACATCCAACATCGTTGCAAACAGCCATGTAAGCATTTCATAATCACAACATACAATCCGCCACTAAGCGCTTAATGAATCTTACAGTTCTTGCGCGTCGAGTTGGAGGAATCGACTTAGCCCCACGTAGTCCACAAGCCCCGACCCCGGAATACTGAAAAGCTGGCCGATGCTCTGAAGAAGATGATCGCCAAGAATCACACCCATCCTGCCAAGAGCTTCTTGCACCGAGCCTAAGCGGAGGCCGCCTGCATATGCCATGTCGTAGGACAGAAAGAACGGGACCAGGTCCAAGTACGCCTGCGCTCGCACGAACGCTTCCCTAACTTGCAGTTTGAGCTGCTGTGGCGTCGCCACTGGTGAGATGGTAGACGGATAACTTCGAGGAGGATTCACGTTGCTCCATTCGTCGGGTCGATGCATTCCGACACTGTGAAGTGGCACAAGTCCATGATGCGCCATGAGGCTGCCATCGTGCATCCCGCCCAATTGAGCCACTGGACTCATGGGGATCATGGGCGGATTGGACTGGTAGTGGATCGGCGACATGACGACTCCACCTCCATAGTCGAGTCCGTGCATCATGACACTGGGAGACGACGCAGGATGCTGCTGCGGGTGGTGATACATGGTCGGATAACCCCGTGAGCTGTACGGGTGCACAGTCCCGTGTCTGTAGCCGGTCGAAGATGGCGCCGCCTCGCGCGAGTGCGTGATCCCGCGCCAGTACTCGGGGTCCAAAGGCGTGGGGCGTCCGCCCGTCGACTCAAAGTCGTCCGAGTCGCTGTCATCGCCCACCTGCGCGAGGTACGCGAGTGCCTCCATTTTCATCTCCTCGTCTCTGCTGGCGTTCGCTTCTGGTTCGAGTGTGTTGCCCAGGCGACCCTCGAAGATCGAGCGACGCCGTTGGCGAAACGAACCACCACGAATAACGGGGCGAGCATCCAAGTCCTTCTGCTCTGTTGATTGCCAGCATTGTAAATGTGTCACGATTTTTGGGGTAGTATTAAAAATGGGATTTTTGGGGTATGAAACCACACAAAAATCATTCTGGGATGTAAAATTAAAAAAAATGATTTCGACCCACCCACCCAACTACCACCCACCCACCGACCTGTCTTTCAAAACCTGGGTGTTTTACAGCGCTGTTAATTGCATTTAGAATTCCCCGGCAAAGGGAGAAAGGTGGGACTAATAAGAACTAAGAGGTAACAAACTACACATGTACGCACAGAGTCGCAGCAATAACAAAGTGGATGCATCTTTGTACTATTTGTGCGAGGTAAATCAGGGATTGCAATTCTCCCTTTGCCGGGGAATTCTGTAATGTCATTCGTGCATTTCTTGTTTGTGGCAATAATGCAAAAATGGACAGAAAAGTGAAGATGAGAGCTATAAGATTGTACTTAAGTATTTGATTAAGACCATAACGAAAATTCAGAGTTCAAGTTGATGCCGGTTGCTGCATCTCTGCGTCGGCTATCTAGGATCATCCGCTGTTGGGTTGGGCAAATGCATGAATTGTGGCATAAATGCATAGTTGGCATCGACGCAGCGCATCTTTCCAAATTACAGTATTCACTAAAATATTGCATGTCAGTTAAAGCTCCTCATGTGGCTAATAAGTGGCGGACCATTGACTTGTGTCGTCCGGCATATCTTTGGGAAGGTGCTTCCGTAATCTCGCGAGCTCGCATTATCTGGTAGCATGCCGATAGGTCTCGCTACGATTCTTGGTGCAAGCTGCGTCTGAGTCACGCTCGAGCAATGAACTTCGGGTCAAATCGAACAGCTCCACTCCAGCGAGCATATTTGCCGCTCCGTTTCGCTTCCGCTCATCCCGCCCAAGTGGTCAGCCACTTGGAAGACTCCCTCGGTGGGGCTACACCGCTTCAACTGCAACTGGTGATTTTAGAGGCAGCAGTCTGACTGTCGACCACGCAGACAAATTAGAGGTTTTGTTTTTCTGTAGACGTGCCAATGAAGAGCTGCGGCATAAGTTGCTGTCGAAGGAAACATTTTACAAGGATTGACATCCTTGGAATTGACAGCAAACCGCAAACCCTGTAAACACTAATAAGTATCTTAATATACTTAATATGATCTGCTTGAAACTGTGGGTGCAAGCCAGTACTGAGCTATAATAACTTTGCGCTGATGCTTGCAACTTCATGCCGTCTGAGTTAATCAAATCGACACTTATCCGCCAACACGGTTTGCACACATAAGCACGTACATTCATAAGGTCCAATGTCTCGCGCGAGCTTGCTGAAACCATCTCGACGCTCTCTATCGAACTGTTCAATTGGACTCACTCGCGTACTCAATCGCACAATTGACCCATCGATTCGGAAAGTTGTTTCGGTCCTCATTTAAGGTGACGCCTCCAGCTCCAAGCGGGCTAGGTGCAGCGAGCTCACAAGACCGATGGCCGGGTGGAACGAAGCGCGAATGTACTTCTCCACAGGCGGCTGCTGGCCGTACTTGTTCACGCGAGCCACGAACTTCTCGCGGATCAGCTGGAACAGCTTCTCGCGACGAGCAATGCCGCCGCCGATAACGATCACGTCCGGGGACGTGATGAACGTCACGTTGATGCACAGGTTCGCCAGGTAGTGCGCGATCGTGTCCCACACCGGGTCGTCGTCCGAGATGTTGGCCAGGTCGCGACGGTCCACGCCCGTACGGGCGGAGATGGAGCCCGAGGCCACCATGCCCTCAATGCAGTTGCCGTGGAACGGGCACACGCCCTTGAAGCCCGTCTCGATGTCCTGCGGCGCAGGCGGCACAATGATGTGGCCGCCCTCCGGATGCATGAAGCCGTGGATGGCGTTGCCGTTCGTGCATACGCCCACGCCCACGCCGGTGCCCACCGTGATGTACACGGCGCTGCTGATGTCGCCGTGGCCGCCGTACGCCACCTCGTACAGCGCCGGAGCGTTCACGTCCGTGTCGAAGCCGATGGGCACGTCCGGGAACGCGCGCTTGAACACGCCCACCACGTCCGTGTTGCCCCAGTTTGGCTTGGGCGTGCTTGTGATGTAGCCGTACGTCGGGGACTTCTTGTTCAGGTCCACGGGGCCGAACGACGCGATGCCGATCGAGTCGAACTTGCGCTCTTTGAGCCAGTCCACAATGGCGCCCATGGTCTCGTCGGGCGTCGTCGTGTCCACCTCGAACTTCTCGAGGATGTTCTCCGGGTGGTCCTCAGCGATGGCCACGACCCACGTGGTGCCGCCCACTTCCACTCCTGCGAAACGAGGCATCTTCCTGTTGTTGTTGAGAGGCTTGTCGGTGTCCGATAGGACTTTGGACTGACTTGCTTGCTGCTGGGTGAATCCAGAATGACACACTCGCGCCGCGGTCAGCGCTCTTGATTGATCTGCCCAAGCAGCAGCGCTCGCATGGATGCGCCGACGAGCCCTTGAAGTCCGCAGCGGGCTGTCAGCACAGCGGTCCATGTGCCACGTCAGAGGGTGCGCCGTGATTGCCCTGATTGGCATGACGCCGCGTTTTTGCATTCCTGAAGTTTGGTGTCATGCTGAACTTCAACGACGAGGCGCGTGGATACGCACTACGAGCGGGAGTTGACAAGCATCGAAGCAGCAGAACTTGCTTGGGGTGCCAGCCCAGCGCGGCGCTCACCATGTGTCGGCATTGCCGTCGTATCAACGCTTTATTAAGGGCTGGTTTGACAAGCAGAGTCGGTCTCATCATGAGACTCTCATGGCTCAAATAAACTCGATAGCAAGCACGTACCGCGTGAATTCCACTGAGAGACAGACAGACAAGCCGCACGCTCGAGGTTGAAACGAATACAGTGACCATAAGTTTTGCCGATTGGATTTGCTTCGCTTAGTTCATGCAAGTATTGTAGTCAGCCACTCCCTCTCGGGTGGCGTTCGAATTACACCGCTTCAACTGCAACTCAGGTGATCTGCATCGAGATGACTGCGATTAAGAGTCTTAATGGCGTCTTAATTTAAGACGCCCGAACAAGCGGATAGCGACATTTCTTGCCAATTGCAAAACTCAGTGTTGCCAACATATATAGAGTTCCTGCAAGCTAAGCCCCAGGCAAAACATGGTCGCTGGAGTAACCAAGTTAGTATCAGTTCGACCTCGAGCGTGCGGCTTGTCTGTCTGTCTCTCAGTGGAATTCACGCGGTACGTGCTTGCTATCGAGTTTATTTGAGCCATGAGAGTCTCATGATGAGACCGACTCTGCTTGTCAAACCAGCCCTTAATAAAGCGTTGATACGACGGCAATGCCGACACATGGTGAGCGCCGCGCTGGGCTGGCACCCCAAGCAAGTTCTGCTGCTTCGATGCTTGTCAACTCCCGCTCGTAGTGCGTATCCACGCGCCTCGTCGTTGAAGTTCAGCATGACACCAAACTTCAGGAATGCAAAAACGCGGCGTCATGCCAATCAGGGCAATCACGGCGCACCCTCTGACGTGGCACATGGACCGCTGTGCTGACAGCCCGCTGCGGACTTCAAGGGCTCGTCGGCGCATCCATGCGAGCGCTGCTGCTTGGGCAGATCAATCAAGAGCGCTGACCGCGGCGCAGTGTGTCATTCTGGATTCACCCAGCAGCAAGCAAGTCAGTCCAAAGTCCTATCGGACACCGACAAGCCTCTCAACAACAACAGGAAGATGCCTCGTTTCGCAGGAGTGGAAGTGGGCGGCACCACGTGGGTCGTGGCCATCGCTGAGGACCACCCGGAGAACATCCTCGAGAAGTTCGAGGTGGACACGACGACGCCCGACGAGACCATGGGCGCCATTGTGGACTGGCTCAAAGAGCGCAAGTTCGACTCGATCGGCATCGCGTCGTTCGGCCCCGTGGACCTGAACAAGAAGTCCCCGACGTACGGCTACATCACAAGCACGCCCAAGCCAAACTGGGGCAACACGGACGTGGTGGGCGTGTTCAAGCGCGCATTCCCGGACGTGCCCATCGGCTTCGACACGGACGTGAACGCTCCGGCGCTGTACGAGGTGGCGTACGGCGGCCACGGCGACATCAGCAGCGCCGTGTACATCACGGTGGGCACCGGCGTGGGCGTGGGCGTATGCACGAACGGCAACGCCATCCACGGCTTCATGCATCCGGAGGGCGGCCACATCATTGTGCCGCCTGCGCCGCAGGACATCGAGACGGGCTTCAAGGGCGTGTGCCCGTTCCACGGCAACTGCATTGAGGGCATGGTGGCCTCGGGCTCCATCTCCGCCCGTACGGGCGTGGACCGTCGCGACCTGGCCAACATCTCGGACGACGACCCGGTGTGGGACACGATCGCGCACTACCTGGCGAACCTGTGCATCAACGTGACGTTCATCACGTCCCCGGACGTGATCGTGATCGGCGGCGGCATTGCTCGTCGCGAGAAGCTGTTCCAGCTGATCCGCGAGAAGTTCGTGGCTCGCGTGAACAAGTACGGCCAGCAGCCGCCTGTGGAGAAGTACATTCGCGCTTCTTTCCACTCGGCCATCGGTCTTGTGAGCTCGCTGCATCTGGCCCGCTTGGAGCTGGAGGCGTCGCCTTAAACGAAGACTGATGCATAAATCATCGGAATCGATTGATCGAGTGATCAACCGAGAAACGCGAGTGAGCTCCACAGTACAGTAGATAGCCTTGAGGAGATAGTTGTAGCTGTCTACCACTTGGCAGAGTGGATCGAATTTACGTGAGTTTGTAAGACTTGTTGGTGCCGCTCAATGCATTTTGTCTTGGTACCTACGGTTACACGGTGACAAGCATGGATCGGTTGGTTCCTTTCTTCGTATTTTTGCGAGAAGCTCGGACGGTGCATGGTTGAATTGACGACTTGATTTATGTGGATTAAATCGTCCAAGCGGTACGAGATAGGTTGAATCGATAGCAAGCAGCGAAGATGGAGAACGCAGCGCCCTGGAGTCATGCTCTTGTCCCACGATGTGTCAGTGCTTCACGCAAGAGCAACGAAGTAGTGAACGTCAGTGCCAATGCCACTCACCAATTCCTGCGACTGCAGACCCTGCTGTACCCTCATAAAATACGACAAAATGGTGACAGCGCCTACATTTGTTTACTGAGTAAAAGAAGAGCAACTAACTTGTTAGCACATGGTATTCTGCGACGTGAAGGCCAGCGCAGCTCATTCAAACATGACCGTATAGCCAAAATCACTCTGCGTCTCCTCCTCCTTCTTGTGCTTCGCGATTTTGCTGGTCGATCGTTTGGTCATCACGACCAGTGCCACAGCCACGAGCAGCAGCACAGCCCCGCCGATCAAGTTCAGGACCGACGCCTGCTCGTGAACGGAGGCCACATCGCCAGCATCGGTTGCCAGCAGTGCAGCGGTGCCGTTGGCCAGGCTGTCGACCAGTTCGTCCAGCGCCTTCTGCTTCTGCTCCTGCTCTTCTGCGAAGATGTCGGTCTCTGCAGCCAGCTCGTCGTGAACTGGCTGACCCGCAGGACCATCCGCGAGGAAGGTGATCAGCTGCTCGAGCTTGTCTTGCTGCGCAGCGTCGCTGGCCAGGAAGCTCTGCAGCGCTTCGACGTCCGTGGGCTTGGCCAGAGCGTCCGGCGTGCCCTCAACCCCCTCAATCAGCAGCAGCTGGGGCTCCGCTAAACTGTCCACGAGGGCGTCCAGCTGCGCCTGCTTGGCCAGCTGCTCCTCGGCGAAGACGTCGTGCGTCCCGTCGTCCGCCAGCGCAACCGCCAGCTTCGGCGGCGGTAGATCGGGGTCTCGTCCGGCGTAAGCTGGCATCTTCGATAGCGTCGTCGCAGCACGACAGCAAGCAAGTGACTGGTCCGTGGCGAATTGGCAAATGACCGCAAACGGATCGCGTCCTTTCGCCGTCGTCGCGATCTTCCTCTCTCCAGTCATACATCGGGGTGTCCTCCTTCCAAAGTACACCTCTATCCAGTCATATCACCGGATCCGCCCTCCATACTCAAGTCAAGTCTCGTTCGATGGCGTTCCGCGGAGTGCTGCTGCAGCTGCGGGAGGCGGAGAGCGCCGCGGGCTTCCGCGTCGTGGCGCCCGACGCCGAGCTGGCGCTGCCTCCGCGCCCCTTCCCCGGCAAGGAGCCGCCGCTGACCAAGTGGAGCCAGCAGAAGCTCGCGGTGAGCGACGCCGTGACCAAGCGGCTGCTGCAGGTGGCGCGTCTGGCGACGGTGGCGCTGCAGCGGGACGAGCGCTCGGTGCTGTGGGGCGTGACGGCGCCCTTCCTACCCCCGATGAGCCGCACGGTGGGTGCCCCGCCGCTCACGAGCTACCGGGACGTGCCCAGCGCCGTGAAGAGCACGCACGCGCCCGCGAGGAGCGTCGACCCCGCGAGCGTGCAGGATGACGCGGCGTCGCTGGCAGCCGCGGTGGCGTCCACCAGCATGGTGGCCGTGCCGTCCGGGCTGCAGGTTCCGGCCGTGGTGCCTGCTGACAAGGGCGCGTCGAGCCAGAGACTGTGCTTCTGCTTCCACTTCCGCTCGGACTTTGAGTTCGATCTGTTCGCCAGGACGGTGGAGGCGTTCAACCGGATGCAGAGGTACGCGCTGCTCCACAGCTCCGTGGTGATGGAGATGGAGATCAACTACGAGCAGAAGAAGAGGAAGGAGGAGAGAGGAAGCTGCAAGCCGCCGCCGACAAGAGCAAGGTGGTGAAGAAACTACTGAGCGCCAAGCTCAAGAAGAGGGAGGGCAAGGGGATAGCCACGCCACCGCAGCAGAAGCTTAAGAAGGCTATTGCCACACCTCCTACGAAGATGCTGTGCGTGATGTGTCGCATGCTGCGCAAGCCGGATAGTCCGGAATACCCGAAGCACCCGTTTGTGCTCAAGGTGAGCTCGCTTATTGCTTGGTGGAATGCTAGCGTCAGTCTGTGCGCTAACGTGTCTGCTTTTTCGTGGTTGCCATCAGGACGGCAAGGGCGAAGAGGTTCACATTTGCAAGGTGTGCTTGCAGCGAGTGCTACAGCAACGCATGCAGGTAGAAGGGGACAATTACTGCGGGCTCTGTGCGCAGTCGACAGAAAAGATGGCGTCAAAGACTGTCAAGGCGTGCGCTCACGAGATGTGTTCGCGAGTGTACTGCATGGCTTGCATCGACAAGCTAATTGGCAAGGCACAGGTATGTTGCATCACCCCCATGCTACTGTTGGCTCGACCGATTAACGAATCATTGCGCATGACAATTATTAGGCGCACAAAGTATGGCGAACGAAACTTTGGTTGTGTCCCAACTGCTCAACTACGGACAACGAGGAACAAGCAAGGTACGTGACAATGGATCTGAGCAAAGCAGTACCAGTGCTAAATCAACGGTTTTGTGTGGTGGCTCCTACTGTCGTGTAATCTCTAGTGAACAAACAACAAGTGCTGAAACTGCTAAAGGTGCTCCAAGTGTTCTTGCAGCAGCAGGAAGTACGACAGCCAAGCAGCAGAAGAAGCGTAAACGGCGCAATGAGATCGAGGAGAGCACAGCAGATGAAGACGGCCCACCAGAACCGGAGCCTGTCGCTGCGGGCGCAGAGATGAAGCCACTGGATTATGCTGTGACATATTTCAGGTTCCTCCAGGGTCGAGAGGAACGAGGCAAGTGGGAAGAGTCTGAGGATGTATGCTTCTGCTGCAAGGACGGTGGAGACGTGCTCGAGTGTGACTGGAAGGGGATGAATGGCGCATTTGATCGGTGTCCAAAAGTCTATCACGAAGGTATGCAAATACTAGGAATTTTTCCGACAGATAAGTGGGTGTTGCTGACTCGATTGCCACTTAATTTGTGGTTGCATACAGATTGTTTGGGCTACGTCGTGCCCGAGGGAAAGAAGTGGGTATGCCCGCGCCATCGCTGCCAAGACTGCGGAATTATCGCGCTATATTCTTGCCGTTTTTGCGTCACGTCGTATTGTGAGGTATGGCGTTGTTGGTCTGGCCCTTTTCAATGCTAGTGAGCATCGAAGCCTTTATGTTTGCAATTACTAGCCGCAGTCTCTGTTTTACTTTGCTTTTGTAATAGGATCACCTTCCGAAAGATATCAAGAAACTTGGATTGGCGACGCGAGATATCCCCACTTCAACTTACGTTGTGTGCCCCAGGTGCACTCACCAGGCACACGATGCCTTGAAGAAAAAGAAAATCGGCAAAGATCTTCACACCAAGCTCTTCCGGCGACGTGCCCTCAACGGCAGCCATTAATGTTCAGTACCTTTCGACGGTGTCAGCGCGATTCATTCCTGAGCGTGATTAGCTTTTGTGCTTCGACCAATACATTACTTACCCGCGAGCGACGTACGGCGAGATACCCGTTCTTTGCTCTTGCTGCAGTCGTTGTGCTGTGTTGACTACCACAGTTTCATGCGCGAGCAGGCTTTCGGGCGGCAAAACGCAAGTGTGGTATCTCTATTTGCTAGCGGCGTTAGCGCTGTCACTTGCAAGCACTAAGACAAGATGAAGCTTGTGTTGGAGTAGTCTTCTAGCAAGGGGTTGTATCTGAAGGCAAGCAGTAAAAGACCGTGAGAAGCACAGCTCAATGGTTGATTGAATGGAGTTCACCCTGCTACAACCAACATACCGAGTGATCGTTTTGGTCTTCTGCACTTCTGCAAACTCTTTCAGGAACTCGACTGACTTGATCACCGACACCTGGTGCCACACACAAACAACACTCGAGTTAGCGTTTTTGCCCACTACTCACAACCCAACAGGCGCTCCGCTCGTACCTCATCAGGCTGGCGTTTTAGTGTCGAACAGTACGCTTTCTTGAGCTTCTGAAAGTCTGTTGCAAAGAAAATGTCGGCAATGCCGCCTTCCACCAAGTACGTGTCGTGGTCCTTGGCCACGCCAGTCCTTTCGACGCAACCAGTGGTGCGTTGGCAGCAAACAAGGGCCCGGACGATGTCGCCGTGGGGCTCAACGGATGACTGATCGCTTTGACCGACGACTTGTCATCCAGCTGCGGCGCCGGAAGCGAGTCGAAATCGGCCGCGAGGAGGTGGTGCTTGGGAAACGCCGTCCGCAGCGTGTTGAGCAGCTGCATGGCTCCTGTGGGGACAAATGCCGCGTTTAGCACCGGTTCATCGGCTCCGAGCATGCGACGCACGCGCTGCGCCAAGGCAGTATTGTACTTGTACTTGACTTGGAGTGGCAGCTCGCAGCCAAAGTGCTGCAGCGTCTGCCGGATCAGCGCGTCCTGCACCGGCCGGACAGTCTCCCGGAACTCGTCGCCTCTCCGCTGCACGACGGTCTCGAACCATTTCCCCTTCTGCAGCGTGACCTTGTCGTGCGGAAGGTTGTCCAGCACCTCCAGGGCGAGGAAGAAGCACGGCGTGGTCACCACTTCCTGCGTCTGCGCGAACGTCAAGATGTCCTGGTTGATGACCCGGCACTGCTTGGGGTGCGCCTTGACGACGCGTCGCCGCTGCCTCTCGGCCATCACGGAGCTGATCTCCACCAGCGTGTACGACATCTTCTCGTACACGTCGGGCGCCTGCTCCCGCAGGTGGTCGAGGATGTGCAGCGCGTTGCTGCCGGAGCCGCCGCCGATCTCGAACACCTGCAGCGGCTGGCGGAAGAACGGCGAGCGCAGCATGTAGCGCGCCAGCGCCTGCGAGTAGTAGGGCGCCAAGACCTCCACGGGGGTCAGCCAGGCCTCGGGGCTCTCCTGGTACAGCTGCGCCACCACGCGGCGGTACTCGCCTGCGCCCCACAAGTTGCCGAAGTCGATGCTCTGGCTGGGCGCATGCAGCACCTCGCGCTCGTCCGTAGTGAAGTAGCCGGTCTGCTTCCTGTAGAGCGACGCGTGGATGAACTCGCGCGTCAGCAGGCCGTCCGAGACCGTCGCCAGCCGCCGACGCGCAGGCCGCAGCACGGCCGCTCGGTGTCCGCACGCGCGCATCGTCGGTGTGCTCGATCTTGGACTTTCCCAAACGCTAAATTTAGAGATTAAAGTTTAGTAGAAACAAGTGGATCAGAGTGATGGTCGCTTAAGGAGATGATTTTTACATTCGACCCGGATCATTCTGCACTCGAGAAGGGGAAGAGCGCTGCTGCTTGCTACCTGCTACCTGCTGCTACCATGTCCAAAGCCTGTACGCTGGAGAACGGCGTGCTGAACCTGGCCGTCCTGCGTGAGGACTCGCGCCGCGAGCTGTTCTCCATCCTGGACTCCATCGGCAAGGACATCTGCTTCGTGCTGGACCCGGAGCTCAATGGCCCACTTAACCACGTGCTGGTGGACGGCACGGCCGTGCTCAGGACCACGGCGTCAAGGACTTCCACGCCTTCGGCAAGACCGTCAAGACCAGCTGCGAGTTCGTGCTGTTTCTCGTGCGCCCGTCCGTGCGCGCCATGCGCTACGTGGCCAAGTACATCCGCGACCTGGGCGCCGACAAGAGCGCCGCGTCCGGCAAGAAGCGCTTCCACTTGTACTACGTGAGCCGCCGCACGCTCGTGTGCGACGAGGTGCTCAAGAAGGAGGGCGTCTTCGGCAGCCTCAGCGTGGGCGAGTACAAGCTGGACCTCATCCCCTTCGACGACGACGTGCTCACGCTCGAGCTGGACTCGTGCTTCAAGGAGTTCTACGTGGACGGGGACAAGACCAACCTACACACCGTCGCCGCCTCGCTCATCAAGCTGCAGACGGTGTTTGGCATGATCCCGCACGTCAAGTACAAAGGCTCGATGGCCAAGACCATCTACCAGATGATGGCGCACTTCCGACGCGAGCAGGAGGTGGCTGGCAACCCCATTGGAGTGCTGGACCCCGAGATTGATACAGTTGTGCTGCTAGACCGCAACGTGGATCTGATCACGCCCATGTGCACGCCGCTTACGTATGAAGGACTGCTGGATGAAATTCTAGGCATCACCCACGGCTTCGTGACCGTGGACGCAGAGCTCATTGCTGACGATGACGCGCCCAATTCGGGAAACAAACCTGCGCAGGTATCTGTTCCGCTGAACTCGAACGACAAGTTGTATGCTGAAGTGCGCGATTATCATGTGGAGCGCCTCGGTATGAACCTACAGCAACAGGCACGCGAGATCCGCGAGCGATATGACGAATTCCGCAAGAACCGCGACGCATCTATCAGCGAGATCCGCGAGTTCGTCAAGCGTATCCCCGGTCTCAAGCAGAGTTACCAATCCTTGCAGCAGCACATTAACTTGGCGGAGCTGATTAAGAAGACCACAGATTCCAAGCGCTTCCGGGATCTAAAGGACGCAGAAAACCTAGTGCTCACGGGTGAAACCATTTTTGAGCAGCTCGAAGAGCGTATTGGCTTTCAGGATCCGTTGCTCGGAGTGCTGCGTCAGTTCTGTCTCCAATCTGTCGCTGCAGGTGGCATCAAAACGAAGAACTACACGCATCTTAGTCGCGAGCTCGTGCAGACCTACGGTTTCGAAATGATGCTGGCCCTAAGTAACTTGGAGAAGGCTGGCCTGCTCAGCCGCCGTGACACACTTTGGAACGAAGCTAGCGGTTTTGGGTTCGCCAAAAACCTTCCGCTTGCTTAACGAGGACGTGGACCCGCGCAATCCGCGTGATTGCGCCTATGTGAGTCGCAGTCATGCCGCTGGATACGCACCACTGTCGGCCCGTATTGTTGAAAGTGCGATCAAGCCCCGTGGTTGGAGCGCCGTGCAGGAAGGCCTTCGCCAACTGCCTGGACCATCGGGCGAAGTTTCACAGACAAGTAAGAGTTCAACCGATGATCCCGCAACGCCTGCTGCTGCGTCCAAGCTGGATAACTTCGGGAGTGAGGAACGCAAGGTGATGCTCGTATACTACCTGGGCGGTGTCACCTTTATGGAAATCGCTGCACTGCGTCATATATCTCGTCAGCCCGACTGTAAGTTGTTTTGGAGGTGTTTTGTGACGATGTTGTGCCTCATTTCTATCTTAGTTGCTAACCACATTCTTATCTCTTTCAGGCCCGTACGACATTATTGTGGCGACGACTAAGATCATTAATGGTGACACGCTACTGAAGTCATGCTTCGACAAGGAGGTACTTCGCTTCCTAAAGCTCTAATCTCGTGCAACTAACCAGTAGGTGAGTAAAGTCTGTCAGACAGATAGAGGAAGGCAAGGTATGCGGGCCATGTTTTGCGTGCTGTTTATTTTTGAATATTGTTGCTCTTGTCGCTTATGTGAAAGCAAACCATATCTTGGCGAGTCCATCTGGACTAATGATCGCATTCGTCGTGGCTCTCGCTGGGATCAGCGTAGGCGTTCAAGCTTACAGATGTAAATTGCCTCGTCGCAGTATTCGATAGCCATTGAATTGTCTGCTGAGTATACGGCAACGTTGAAGTGCATGGATGCTGCTTCAAAGAAGGCCTTCTCCTTGCTGTTAAATGCACCCACGCTAGGTTAAACTGCTGCTATAAAGAAGAAAAGGTAAGCTCTGAGCGCTGAGTACTCACGTGGGCACGCGCTGCTTGTAGGCGAGAAACACAATAGCGCGTCGTTGGGTCGAAAGAGGTGCATCAGGCTCCTGCTGATGTCCCAGCGCAGACAGTTCCGTAAGATCCAGCAGTGTGGTGAGCAGTGCTGAGTGCGACGTTGGCTCGTATAGGCAGTCAGAAGCCACAACCACATCAACAGGTCGGTCTGCGATAGCGGCGGCGTTCAAAGGTTCACCCCTGTGAAAGCAATCATGCACGCTGTTTAACAAACACTGCAATGGATCGAGTTACTAGGCTGTGAAGTATACCGGACCAACAAAGGGCGCGGACTTCGAGGCGATGACTGTCAGCCAGCGCTGCGATCGAAGCGTACTGCTTCGCAGCAGATCGGGCATTCTCTCGTGTCAGCGGCACCACCTTCTCGAGGTCCGTGAGCAAGAGAGAAGCTACACCACACCCGCTTGCTGCAAGCGCTAGGCCCACCCCACCTGGACCTGCACCTAGCTCCAGCACATGACATGCAGATATAAACTGCGACTCCGCCTCGAGAAACGACACCATCGCTCGAGCCTGTCGCACTCAGGAAAAGTCTGTTATTCAAGAACGAGCCATTAATTGTCAACATCTACAGCAAAGAGGACGCACACAGTTCCAGACGACACCAGCGATGCCGTATTTCGCCAAGTCTTGATTAACGGTTATAGATCGAGTTCCGGATACCGTAAGCGTTGTGGTGGGAACGCTAGCTTGGACATAGTTGACACCGAGCCGTGAGCCAGTCGACTCTGTATTCGACTGCGCAAAGAGAATCTCCCAACTGAGGTTCCAACCACGCATCACTGCACTTGTCTCTACGATCTAACTAATGAAGGGTCACTCACTCACTCCACACATGAAGATAATCACCACTACACACCAAAATCAAGGCACCTCAACATTTACCGACAAATTTAAAGGCATGTATTCCAACCACCAGGCGCTCGCTAATACAAGTTTCTCCGGGGAACACGACCTTCCTCGCTCAATCTTACTACAACCTACACAAGCGAAGAGGCCGAGAAGCAAAGCGGCAGATGATGCCTACACTAAAACCACTTACTGCAGCTCCAGGCGGGCCAGATGCAGCGAGCTCACAAGACCGATGGCCGAGTGGAACGAAGCGCGAATGTACTTCTCCACAGGCGGCTGCTGGCCGTACTTGTTCACGCGAGCCACGAACTTCTCGCGGATCAGCTGGAACAGCTTCTCGCGACGAGCAATGCCGCCGCCGATCACGATCACGTCCGGGGACGTGATGAACGTCACGTTGATGCACAGGTTCGCCAGGTAGTGCGCGATCGTGTCCCACACCGGGTCGTCGTCCGAGATGTTGGCCAGGTCGCGACGGTCCACGCCCGTACGGGCGGAGATGGAGCCCGAGGCCACCATGCCCTCAATGCAGTTGCCGTGGAACGGGCACACGCCCTTGAAGCCCGTCTCGATGTCCTGCGGCGCAGGCGGCACAATGATGTGGCCGCCCTCCGGATGCATGAAGCCGTGGATGGCGTTGCCGTTCGTGCATACGCCCACGCCCACGCCGGTGCCCACCGTGATGTACACGGCGCTGCTGATGTCGCCGTGGCCGCCGTACGCCACCTCGTACAGCGCCGGAGCGTTCACGTCCGTGTCGAAGCCGATGGGCACGTCCGGGAATGCGCGCTTGAACACGCCCACCACGTCCGTGTTGCCCCAGTTTGGCTTGGGCGTGCTTGTGATGTAGCCGTACGTCGGGGACTTCTTGTTCAGGTCCACGGGGCCGAACGACGCGATGCCGATCGAGTCGAACTTGCGCTCTTTGAGCCAGTCCACAATGGCGCCCATGGTCTCGTCGGGCGTCGTCGTGTCCACCTCGAACTTCTCGAGGATGTTCTCCGGGTGGTCCTCAGCGATGGCCACGACCCACGTGGTGCCGCCCACTTCCACTCCTGCGAAACGAGGCATCTTGTTGTTGTTGTAGGGAGACTTGCTTGGTGCTTGGTAAGTTCCAAAATGACACAGTTTGGCTCGTTGGATAAACCAAGCCGAGGCTGCTTGGACGCGGGATGTCGTCCTGCCCGTTTGTATGCTTGGAAGAGCTTTTGATATGCATGTCATCTCTCCTTTATTGTTGCAACGTCAACCAGCTGTTCATCAGCGCACCTGTCCACGCTCCGGTCACTAACCGCTCCAAATAGCCAATCAACGCCTGCAGTCTCTGCAGCCGCAGGATGGGAAGGCAAGTTCAAGCACGCAGAGGGCGAACAACGGCAACGTGAAGCTCGGCGCCCAGCTCGATGCTGACCGTGTGCAATCCGAATCGAAGCCTCCGCCCAAATCTAGCGAGATACGTAACACAGGGACGAGCGTGCTAGGCGCTCTGGAAGCTATCAGAACCTTTCCTCACGTGGCTGCGTTCAAGAAAGTATCCGGTTGCCCAGTTTGCACTCTCGGATGGCGCTCGAAAAACGCGTTGGCTGCGTGGAAACCAGGAGTAAGCGGTCAACTCTTGGAATGAGATCGTTGTTGTGTGGCGGGAAGTTCCCGGGAACGCGGTCTCGGACGAAGCGGGCAGCTGCTGACGAAAAGTTTTGAGTCAAAACCTTTTGACGCCCGCGCAACAAACCAACCGCGGACGGCGCACCAATCACGCAACTCACCATGGACAGTGTCCATTGGACACTTGCCGAGTTGCCGGCTCTAGTAGAGCCTCAACCCGTTCTGAAGCTACGCTCGGTGGCAGAAAGATGCAATGCCCCGCCACTTGTAAACACCCTCTGGCACCGGGAGCTAACACAGTGCCCTTCCCCTACTGCATCGACGTGCAAATCAAGGCCGCTGACTCAGCCCCCACCTCGTCGAGGCCCTTGAGACTTTTACGTATTGCCAGAGGCTGGCAGCGTTGCATTTCCATTAGTTTTCCGTCCGCTGAAAAGCGAGCTGTCAAGCAAGCAACCAGATCAGCATAAGCAGCCATTTTGACAAGCAGGCATATCTTTGCTCACTTGTGCCTTGCACTTCAAACTAACTTACTGTACAAGGCACAAGTGTAAGCCATCCAAACACTTTGCTGCAATTCATGTTCGACTTGATTTTTGTATGAAGTTAACGTTTCCTTGAGCTTCAGAAAGCCAGCGAGAAAGCCGGGTCAACTTCAGGAACACATAGTTAGCGCACACCACTGACGTGGCAAATCAACCCCCAGCTTCAACTGGTGTATCCATGTGGGTCGTGATTCAAGATCGCAAATGCAACAGTCAACCATTCTGGAATTCACCCAGCAGCAAGCAAGTCAGTCCAAAGTCCTATCGGACACCGACAAGCCTCTCAACAACAACAGGAAGATGCCTCGTTTCGCAGGAGTGGAAGTGGGCGGCACCACGTGGGTCGTGGCCATCGCTGAGGACCACCCGGAGAACATCCTCGAGAAGTTCGAGGTGGACACGACGACGCCCGACGAGACCATGGGCGCCATTGTGGACTGGCTCAAAGAGCGCAAGTTCGACTCGATCGGCATCGCGTCGTTCGGCCCCGTGGACCTGAACAAGAAGTCCCCGACGTACGGCTACATCACAAGCACGCCCAAGCCAAACTGGGGCAACACGGACGTGGTGGGCGTGTTCAAGCGCGCATTCCCGGACGTGCCCATCGGCTTCGACACGGACGTGAACGCTCCGGCGCTGTACGAGGTGGCGTACGGCGGCCACGGCGACATCAGCAGCGCCGTGTACATCACGGTGGGCACCGGCGTGGGCGTGGGCGTATGCACGAACGGCAACGCCATCCACGGCTTCATGCATCCGGAGGGCGGCCACATCATTGTGCCGCCTGCGCCGCAGGACATCGAGACGGGCTTCAAGGGCGTGTGCCCGTTCCACGGCAACTGCATTGAGGGCATGGTGGCCTCGGGCTCCATCTCCGCCCGTACGGGCGTGGACCGTCGCGACCTGGCCAACATCTCGGACGACGACCCGGTGTGGGACACGATCGCGCACTACCTGGCGAACCTGTGCATCAACGTGACGTTCATCACGTCCCCGGACGTGATCGTGATCGGCGGCGGCATTGCTCGTCGCGAGAAGCTGTTCCAGCTGATCCGCGAGAAGTTCGTGGCTCGCGTGAACAAGTACGGCCAGCAGCCGCCTGTGGAGAAGTACATTCGCGCTTCGTTCCACTCGGCCATCGGTCTTGTGAGCTCGCTGCATCTGGCCCGCTTGGAGCTGGAGGCGTCGCCTTAAACGAAGACTGATGCATAAATCATCGGAATCGATTGATCGAGTGATCGACCGAGAAACGCGAGTGAGCTCCACAGTACAGTAGATAGCCTTGAGGAGATAGTTGTAGCTGTCTACCACTTGGCAGAGTGGATCGAATTTACGTGAGTTTGTAAGACTTGTTGGTGCCGCCCAATGCATTTTGTCTTGGTGCCTACGATTACACGGTGACTAGCAGACTAGCATGAATCTGTTGGTTCGTTAGTTCAGATCGCGACGATGTTTGTTACGGAGATGGTGCCGTCAAGGGCGACCGTCGACGTCGACGCATTTATAATTGCATCCAGTGACAGTTCCTAGTTTTTCCAAGAAGCTCGGACGTAAGGCCTTGCTGTTGGGGTGCATGGTTGAATTAGCGACTTGTTGATACAGGTTGAATCGATAGCCAGCAGCGAAGACCGGAGAACGCAGCGCCCTGGAGTCATGCTCTTCCACGATGTGTCAGGCCTTCTCGCAAGAGCAAGAAGTGGTGAACGTCAGTGCCAATGCCAATGCCACGCACCAATTCTGCGACTGGCAGACCCTGCTGCACCCAAATGAAGCACGGCACTAGCACAAACCCGACGAAATGGTGACAGCGCCAACATTTGTTTCTGCGTAGAAAGAAGAGCAACTATTATTAATAATAACTTGCTGCAGCAGCAACTTGATTGAAGTCCAGCTGACCTTTTTGTTGATTTTTGTTTGGGGGTTAATTGGCCTTCTATTTGGTGTTTATGACCTTTTTGTTGATGGTCCAAAAAAGCATGCTTTTCGGCTACGTGCACCACACAAGTTTTCGCCAGAATAAAAGCTTCGCATTTTGTTCGCGAGCCGAAGAACCGCTCGCGAGGAAACCTGATCAATTATGGCGGACGCCCCGGCCAACCAGGACGCGCTGGCCTCGTACGGCCGCCTCTCCCTGTCCCTACCCCGCCCTCGTCCCCTAACGTCGCCCTGCCACAGGTTCATGAGCATCACCGGCGCCGACTCGGGCAGTGCGCTGCAGTATCTCGAGGTTGGGACTCTCATGCTTTATACTTTTTTCCCTTCAAGCGAAAGACCTTCATATCTGATACCATTTCTAACAGCTCACCAACTGGAACCTGGACGAAGCCGTCAACCTGTTCATGGAGAGCGGCGGCCAGAGCGCCGCCACGACCTTCTCGGAGCCGCGACAGGCCAGCGCCAGTTCCCACCCACCACCGGCACCCATGGACGACGCCACGGCCGCTGCAATCGCCGCGGCGTACGGGGAGGAAGAGTACGCACTTTTGATAATATTTGAAAGTCCTAGGATCAAGCTGAACGTGGCTGTGTGGGCCGCAGTGACGCCGTGCGAGCGCCGGATCCGTCCAAGCGCCAGCGCCTCGTGGGAGCGGAGATGGACCTCCGTACGCAATGCTGCTTTAGATACTGTTTTGTGGGTTTTGTTGCGGGGTGATTGCGCTAACGAGTTTTTCTTTTATGCGGTCGTTCTTGTGGCAGTGAGACCTCTGCGCCACCTGCGGGACCAACACCGCGACTTTGCGGCAGAGAGTATTGCCGCTATGACGGCCGGCAGCATCTCGTCGGCGTTTGGAGGGCCCGGAATGGGCGACGGACTGGACGCAGGTCTAGCAGCTGATAACGACAACAGCGAGCGCACGAGAGACCTGAGCACGCTGTTCCAGCCGCCCACAGCCATCATGTTCCCAGGCACTTACTCGGACGTGCGTGCAGTGCTTCTGGTGGACACTGTCGTATGGTGGATGGCTTTATGTTGCTGACAAATGATGATATTTTTGCGTGTGTGTAGGCACGCACGCAGGCCAAGAATGAGAACAAGTGGCTGCTGGTGAATATTCAGGACGAGATCGTGTTCACGAGTCACATGCTGAATCGCGACACGTGGAGTGACGATGTGGTGCAGAACCTCGTTGCGAGCGGCTTCGTGTTCTGGCAGGTATGTTGTGCGGTGTTTTGGATATTTTAGGCTGGCAAGTGCTAATGATGTTTTTTTTTTTTGGGGGTGGTTTTGTTGCGCAGAACTACTGGGCATCAGAGCACGGCAAGAAATTCTGCACTCTTTACCAAATCGATCGCGAGACTCTACCGGTCATAGTGATTATTGACCCGCGAACAGGAGAGATTCGGCAGCGTTGGACGGGCTTTCTTGAGCCGCAGGATATGACCGAAAAATGTCCGGCTCTTGCTCGGATTTGACTGAGGTGGCTCGATGGAAAAATATTAATGTTGGTGATGGTATCTTTCCGATGACAGTGTCCGATTTCTGCTGTATGCACACTTTGGAGGCGCCCCCGACCGAGCAGAAGAAGGTATGCTTGTGCTACTAGCGCGTCGGTATTCGTGGATGTCTCACGATTGATTTGGTGATGTTGCAACAGGAGGCGGAGCCAAACATAATGGATGCATCCGAAGACGACCAGTTGGCTGCTGCAATTGCCGCGTCCATGCAGGGTAACAATGACGAAAGTGATGAGGGCGAGGCGAAGCTGGGCGAGCACGAAATGGAGGAGAAGGAGGAAAAGAAGAGGAGAAGGCACAGGAACCTGTTGTCGCTTTGGCACCTGAGCCTGAAGGTAATGCAGTGAAAATGGTGAATGTGACTTGCGAGTGCGTGCAGTCTCTGATGTTATGCTTCTGCTATTTTCTCCATCCTCTAGCTGGGGCTCCTGGTGTGACGCGAGTCCAAATCCGCGTACCTGACGGCTCCCGGTTGACTCGTCGCTTCCGCACGACCGACCCACTTGCGATGGTGTGGACGTTCGTAAAGGATCAGGTCCCTGAGGCTCGAGGACGCGCATTCGAGCTGCGCACTGCGTACCCGCCTAGTGCTGTGGCCTACAACGATACGATATCTATCGAGGAGGGCAAACTTGAGAATGCTTCGCTCATGGTGAACTGGCTGTGAGCCAATCCAGTCCATCAACGTTTTAATGCCGCTGAATTTTTGACCCTGGGACCTACCTGAGCCATGCCGAAGATAACGAGGTCCTAGTGGACGCCTCTCGATGTTTGAGACGCGCATTTGGAGCGTGGTTTCTCCTGCAAGTCTACAGCGCAAGAACTACAACGCAAACGAAAAGATTCAATAATGCACGACGCTACGTCTTAGATGTCATGTCTGCCTGTTGTTACCTTCTTTCTAAGTGAAACAACCTAATATGCATTTATTCCACGTGTGGCGTTTTCACATTTTAGCGTCTCGCTGGGGACTATTTGCACTAAGCCTTAGCTTACCGCTTCTGCATAGCGATGAACAAAGGACAATAACACGACCGTTGGATGGGTTCTCTACAATCAAGCAGCAGGACACCATTGGCAACCAGTTCGAGCTGGGTGCATTCAACTAGGGGTGACAGGAGAC
Organism: Phytophthora constricta; assembly: GCA_011947335.1. Taxonomy (NCBI): domain Eukaryota; phylum Oomycota; class Peronosporomycetes; order Peronosporales; family Peronosporaceae; genus Phytophthora; species Phytophthora constricta. The sequence goes on along the minus strand of JAAVTI010000654.1, from coordinate 20,433 downwards.
GGGGTCGAACAAGCAGCGCAGACTCTGAACCACGGATGGCGGAGCTGATGGCGATCTCTTCCCCGGATAAAACCTACCTTCGTGTTGACAGTCTCGACAAGAAGCTCCAAACCAAACTCCAGCAAGACCACGAACCAACTACAGCAGGAAAGCTCAGCTCAGCTGCCACACTCGCACAGAAGATGAAATCGTTCTTCTCAGTGCAGTGGGGGAAACCAGCGGGCTCAGCATTCACAGCAGCCAAACGCATGGCCCAAACCAACACGACGGTCATTTATGACCCACAAAGCTCCACAAGATCGATGATACCTAACGCTCAAACCAGAACCGTTCTAGCGGAATCGTCACCAGAAGCAACACGCAAACCAACCAGACAGACGAATGACACCCTGTCACGTCTACTTTTATATAAGGCTTCTATAGGACAGTAACCAACCAAAACTCAAATAGAAGGCCACTTCAACCTCAACCTCAACCTCTGCATAGCGATGAAGAGGAGACGGAATGCAAGGAGGAATGCAACTAACTCGACGAGGCGGATCGCCACACTTGCGCTTTCGGCTCCGTACTCGAGCTCAGCGTACGAGTGGACTGTGAGCTGTGCTCTTGATAGAAGCCAGCGCTGCTGCGGCTTGCATCAAAATAAGTTGCCACCAAAGACTTTTGTCATTGCAATTGTAACACGTACATTTTGTTATGCAGTAGGAAAGATGAAGTCAGCTAGGTAGATGAAAATATGCATGCAAGCCACACCTTACTGCCCGTCAACGATCGCCAGCAGCATGTTGCAGTAGTCACCGCTGGTGTCGCCGCGGATGCGCTTGCTCAGCTCCTTGCCGTACTGCTTCTTATACGCGGTCTTAATCTGCGGCAGCATCACATGGTAGCGCACCACCGCCGCGCTCAGACCGTACTCGTCCGTGCCCAGGCCCTTCATCGTGCTCTCGAAGAGGTCCGCCAGCAGCTCAAAGGGTTCGAACACCATGCGCACATGGTACAGCAGCGCCGCCTGGGCGTCGCCCTTAAACTCCCCTTGATCGCCTTTATGATGCTCGTCTTCTTGTACTTCTTCGAGTAGGCGGCATCAATGTTGCGGAGGTGCTCCGCCGGGCTCGAGACAACGATGCGAATAAAGGTCTCCTCGTCAGTACCCCACTTGCCTTCTCCAGCCTTGTACAGCACATCGGCGTCCGTAGCCGCCTTTGCACTCGTGTACACAGCTGGGTCAAAACCTGGCAAATCTCCCTCAAGAGCTGCAAGGATCACCTTCTTCAGGTCGCCGCTCAACTCACCACGCATAATCTTCACCAAATCCTCGCCGTACAGTTCGTTGAACTTATTCTTTAACATTGCAATTTCCTCGTTCGTGCGAGCCATCACGACCGGGTAGATCCATTCCTCCGTCGTGCCCAGGCCCTTCGTCGCCTTCCGCAGAATCTCCGCCTCCACATGCTCCAGCGGGCTCGACAGCATCTTCAGCAGCACTCCGTAGTCGCTCGTGCTTTTCACCCATACTGTCAAGCTCTGTTTGTACAGGTGCGGTAGCGCCACCAGATCAGGTAGCGTTGCTCCGCCGTCTTTGACACTAGAATCGATGCAAGCACCTTCTCATCATTGGCGCCACCATTACACTTCTTTGAATCTCTTCCACTGCAGCTTCAATGTCACCATACAACGTCACCTTAGCGCCAGCAGCGACATCGTGGGCACTCTGCGCATACAGGTTCCCAAATTCGACAGAACGAACAATCGATGTCGACAAAGTAGTCACAGTACTAGACTTTGTGGAACCAGGAGACGCGCCCTCCGTCGAACTCGTGCTCAGACTCGCGCTCGTCTTCTCCTCCACCGACGCGCTCGCGCCGATAGCTGCAGCGCCCACACTCGAACTCGCGCTGCTCACAGCAGCACTACCCGACGCAGACGCGGACGCAGATCCAGACAACGATGTCGACGCAGACGCGCCGAACTCCGCCTCAGCCCCGTCGAGGATCGACAACAGCAGCTGGCAGTAGTCACCGCTCACCACACTCTGCATGCGAGTGCGCAGCTCCTGCCGGTACATGCGCATGTACACGATGCGGATCTGCACAAGCAGGCGGTAGTACCGCACCACCCAAGCACTCAGCCCGTACGCGTTCTTGCCGGCGCTCTTCAGCGTCGTCTCAAACAGTTCCGCGAGCAGGTTCATCGGCTCCAGAATCGAACGAATCCAGAACAGCAGCGCCAACTTGGCGTCGCCAGAGAACTCCTGCTTGATTGCACCCGCGATGTCCGTCTTGTACTTCGCCAAGTACGCACTGTTGATGTTGCGCACATGCTCCGCAGGGCTCAGCACCAAGATGTTGATGAATGTCGTCTCGTCCGTGCCCATGCGGCCTTCGCCGGCCTTGTACAAGGCATCAGCGTCCGCAGCAGCCTTCGCGCTCGTATGGACAGACGCATCGAAGTCGGCCACTTCACCACGCATGGCGGTCAGGATTACCTTCTTCAGGTCACCGCTCAGCTCACCACTTAAGATGTTCACAAGGTCAGCGCCGTACTTCTCCTGGAACGTCTTCTTCAACAAAGCGATCTCCGCGTTCGAGCGAGCCATTACCACGGGGTAGATCCATTCCTCCGTCGTGCCCAAGCCCTTCGTCGCCTTCCGCAGAATCTCCGCCTCCACATGCTCCAGCGGGCTCGACAACATCTTCAGCAGCACGCCATAGTCGCTCGTGCTCTTCACCCACACCGTCAAGCTCTGCTTGTACAGGATGCGGTAGCGCCACCAGATCAGGTAGCGCTGCTCAACCGTCTTCGACAGCAGCAGTGCCGCCAAAGAGGCCTCGTCCGTCGACGTACCCGTGCAGATACGCTGGATATCCTGCGCAGCCGCGTCGATGTCAGCAGAGAACGTCATCGACTCGCTGATGCTGCCCTCGCGCGCATATCGCACGTACAGGCTGCTCAGCGCCGCAGCACCAGCAGCCACCAGGGCGGACGAGGTTGATTCGCTGCTGCTCACAGCAGACGTCACCGTCGTCGAACCAGCAGACGCGCCCTCCGTCGAACTCGTGCTCAGACTCGCGCTCGTCTTCTCCTCCACCGACGCGCTCGCGCCGATAGCTGCAGCGCCCACACTCGAACTCGCGCTGCTCACAGCAGCACTACCCGACGCAGACGCGGACGCAGATCCAGACAACGATGTCGACGCAGACGCGCCGAACTCCGCCTCAGCCGCGTCGAGGATCGACAACAGCAGCTGGCAGTAGTCACCGCTCACCACACTCTGCATGCGAGTGCGCAGCTCCTGCCGGTACATGCGCATGTACACGATGCGGATCTGCACATGCAGGCGGTAGTACCGCACCACCCAAGCACTCAGCCCGTACGCGTTCTTGCCGGCGCTCTTCAGCGTCGTCTCAAACAGTTCCGCGAGCAGGTTCATCGGCTCCAGAATCGAACGAATCCAGAACAGCAGCGCCAACTTGGCGTCGCCAGAGAACTCCTGCTCGATTGCACCCGCGATGTCCGTCTTGTACTTCGCCAAGTACGCACTGTTGATGTTGCGCACATGCTCCGCAGGGCTCAGCACCAAGATGTTGATGAATGTCGTCTCGTCCGTGCCCATGCGGCCTTCGCCGGCCTTGTACAAGGCATCAGCGTCCGCAGCAGCCTTCGCGCTCGTATGGACAGACGCATCGAAGTCGGCCACTTCACCACGCATGGCGGTCAGGATTACCTTCTTCAGGTCACCGCTCAGCTCACCACTTAAGATGTTCACAAGGTCAGCGCCGTACTTCTCCTGGAACGTCTTCTTCAACAAAGCGATCTCCGCGTTCGAGCGAGCCATTACCACCGGGTAGATCCATTCCTCCGTCGTGCCCAAGCCCTTCGTCGCCTTCCGCAGAATCTCCGCCTCCACATGCTCCAGCGGGCTCGACAACATCTTCAGCAGCACGCCATAGTCGCTCGTGCTCTTCACCCACACCGTCAAGCTCTGCTTGTACAGGATGCGGTAGCGCCACCAGATCAGGTAGCGCTGCTCAACCGTCTTCGACAGCAGCAGTGCCGCCAAAGAGGCCTCGTCCGTCGACGTACCCGTGCAGATACGCTGGATATCCTGCGCAGCCGCGTCGATGTCAGCAGAGAACGTCATCGACTCGCTGATGCTGCCCTCGCGCGCATATCGCACGTACAGGCTGCTCAGCGCCGCAGCACCAGCAGCCACCAGGGCGGACGAGGTTGATTCGCTGCTGCTCACAGCAGACGTCACCGTCGTCGAACCAGCAGACGCGCCCTCCGTCGAACTCGTGCTCAGACTCGCGCTCGTCTTCTCCTCCACCGACGCGCTCGCGCCGATAGCTGCAGCGCCCACACTCGAACTCGCGCTGCTCACAGCAGCACTACCCGACGCAGACGCGGACGCAGATCCAGACAACGATGTCGACGCAGACGCGCCGAACTCCGCCTCAGCCGCGTCGAGGATCGACAACAGCAGCTGGCAGTAGTCACCGCTCACCACACTCTGCATGCGAGTGCGCAGCTCCTGCCGGTACATGCGCATGTACACGATGCGGATCTGCACATGCAGGCGGTAGTACCGCACCACCCAAGCACTCAGCCCGTACGCGTTCTTGCCGGCGCTCTTCAGCGTCGTCTCAAACAGTTCCGCGAGCAGGTTCATCGGCTCCAGAATCGAACGAATCCAGAACAGCAGCGCCAACTTGGCGTCGCCAGAGAACTCCTGCTCGATTGCACCCGCGATGTCCGTCTTGTACTTCGCCAAGTACGCACTGTTGATGTTGCGCACATGCTCCGCAGGGCTCAGCACCAAGATGTTGATGAATGTCGTCTCGTCCGTGCCCATGCGGCCTTCGCCGGCCTTGTACAAGGCATCAGCGTCCGCAGCAGCCTTCGCGCTCGTATGGACAGACGCATCGAAGTCGGCCACTTCACCACGCATGGCGGTCAGGATTACCTTCTTCAGGTCACCGCTCAGCTCACCACTTAAGATGTTCACAAGGTCAGCGCCGTACTTCTCCTGGAACGTCTTCTTCAACAAAGCGATCTCCGCGTTCGAGCGAGCCATTACCACCGGGTAGATCCATTCCTCCGTCGTGCCCAAGCCCTTCGTCGCCTTCCGCAGAATCTCCGCCTCCACATGCTCCAGCGGGCTCGACAACATCTTCAGCAGCACGCCATAGTCGCTCGTGCTCTTCACCCACACCGTCAAGCTCTGCTTGTACAGGATGCGGTAGCGCCACCAGATCAGGTAGCGCTGCTCAACCGTCTTCGACAGCAGCAGTGCCGCCAAAGAGGCCTCGTCCGTCGACGTACCCGTGCAGATACGCTGGATATCCTGCGCAGCCGCGTCGATGTCAGCAGAGAACGTCATCGACTCGCTGATGCTGCCCTCGCGCGCATATCGCACGTACAGGCTGCTCAGCGCCGCAGCACCAGCAGCCACCAGGGCGGACGAGGTTGATTCGCTGCTGCTCACAGCAGACGTCACCGTCGTCGAACCAGCAGACGCGCCCTCCGTCGAACTCGTGCTCAGACTCGCGCTCGTCTTCTCCTCCACCGACGCGCTCGCGCCGATAGCTGCAGCGCCCACACTCGAACTCGCGCTGCTCACAGCAGCACTACCCGACGCAGACGCGGACGCAGATCCAGACAACGATGTCGACGCAGACGCGCCGAACTCCGCCTCAGCCGCGTCGAGGATCGACAACAGCAGCTGGCAGTAGTCACCGCTCACCACACTCTGCATGCGAGTGCGCAGCTCCTGCCGGTACATGCGCATGTACACGATGCGGATCTGCACATGCAGGCGGTAGTACCGCACCACCCAAGCACTCAGCCCGTACGCGTTCTTGCCGGCGCTCTTCAGCGTCGTCTCAAACAGTTCCGCGAGCAGGTTCATCGGCTCCAGAATCGAACGAATCCAGAACAGCAGCGCCAACTTGGCGTCGCCAGAGAACTCCTGCTCGATTGCACCCGCGATGTCCGTCTTGTACTTCGCCAAGTACGCACTGTTGATGTTGCGCAAATGCTCCGCAGGGCTCAGCACCAAGATGTTGATGAATGTCGTCTCGTCCGTGCCCATGCGGCCTTCGCCGGCCTTGTACAAGGCATCAGCGTCCGCAGCAGCCTTCGCGCTCGTATGGACAGACGCATCGAAGTCGGCCACTTCACCACGCATGGCGGTCAGGATTACCTTCTTCAGGTCACCGCTCAGCTCACCACTTAAGATGTTCACAAGGTCAGCGCCGTACTTCTCCTGAACGTCTTCTTCAACAAAGCGATCTCCGCGTTCGAGCGAGCCATTACCACCGGGTAGATCCATTCCTCCGTCGTGCCCAAGCCCTTCGTCGCCTTCCGCAGAATCTCCGCCTCCACATGCTCCAGCGGGCTCGACAACATCTTCAGCAGCACGCCATAGTCGCTCGTGCTCTTCACCCACACCGTCAAGCTCTGCTTGTACAGGATGCGGTAGCGCCACCAGATCAGGTAGCGCTGCTCAACCGTCTTCGACAGCAGCAGTGCCGCCAAAGAGGCCTCGTCCGTCGACGTACCCGTGCAGATACGCTGGATATCCTGCGCAGCCGCGTCGATGTCAGCAGAGAACGTCATCGACTCGCTGATGCTGCCCTCGCGCGCATATCGCACGTACAGGCTGCTCAGCGCCGCAGCACCAGCAGCCACCAGGGCGGACGAGGTTGATTCGCTGCTGCTCACAGCAGACGTCACCGTCGTCGAACCAGCAGACGCGCCCTCCGTCGAACTCGTGCTCAGACTCGCGCTCGTCTTCTCCTCCACCGACGCGCTCGCGCCGATAGCTGCAGCGCCCACACTCGAACTCGCGCTGCTCACAGCAGCACTACCCGACGCAGACGCGGACGCAGATCCAGACAACGATGTCGACGCAGACGCGCCGAACTCCGCCTCAGCCGCGTCGAGGATCGACAACAGCAGCTGGCAGTAGTCACCGCTCACCACACTCTGCATGCGAGTGCGCAGCTCCTGCCGGTACATGCGCATGTACACGATGCGGATCTGCACATGCAGGCGGTAGTACCGCACCACCCAAGCACTCAGCCCGTACGCGTTCTTGCCGGCGCTCTTCAGCGTCGTCTCAAACAGTTCCGCGAGCAGGTTCATCGGCTCCAGAATCGAACGAATCCAGAACAGCAGCGCCAACTTGGCGTCGCCAGAGAACTCCTGCTCGATTGCACCCGCGATGTCCGTCTTGTACTTCGCCAAGTACGCACTGTTGATGTTGCGCACATGCTCCGCAGGGCTCAGCACCAAGATGTTGATGAATGTCGTCTCGTCCGTGCCCATGCGGCCTTCGCCGGCCTTGTACAAGGCATCAGCGTCCGCAGCAGCCTTCGCGCTCGTATGGACAGACGCATCGAAGTCGGCCACTTCACCACGCATGGCGGTCAGGATTACCTTCTTCAGGTCACCGCTCAGCTCACCACTTAAGATGTTCACAAGGTCAGCGCCGTACTTCTCCTGGAACGTCTTCTTCAACAAAGCGATCTCCGCGTTCGAGCGAGCCATTACCACCGGGTAGATCCATTCCTCCGTCGTGCCCAAGCCCTTCGTCGCCTTCCGCAGAATCTCCGCCTCCACATGCTCCAGCGGGCTCGACAACATCTTCAGCAGCACGCCATAGTCGCTCGTGCTCTTCACCCACACCGTCAAGCTCTGCTTGTACAGGATGCGGTAGCGCCACCAGATCAGGTAGCGCTGCTCAACCGTCTTCGACAGCAGCAGTGCCGCCAAAGAGGCCTCGTCCGTCGACGTACCCGTGCAGATACGCTGGATATCCTGCGCAGCCGCGTCGATGTCAGCAGAGAACGTCATCGACTCGCTGATGCTGCCCTCGCGCGCATATCGCACGTACAGGCTGCTCAGCGCCGCAGCACCAGCAGCCACCAGGGCGGACGAGGTTGATTCGCTGCTGCTCACAGCAGACGTCACCGTCGTCGAACCAGCAGACGCGCCCTCCGTCGAACTCGTGCTCAGACTCGCGCTCGTCTTCTCCTCCACCGACGCGCTCGCGCCGATAGCTGCAGCGCCCACACTCGAACTCGCGCTGCTCACAGCAGCACTACCCGACGCAGACGCGGACGCAGATCCAGACAACGATGTCGACGCAGACGCGCCGAACTCCGCCTCAGCCGCGTCGAGGATCGACAACAGCAGCTGGCAGTAGTCACCGCTCACCACACTCTGCATGCGAGTGCGCAGCTCCTGCCGGTACATGCGCATGTACACGATGCGGATCTGCACATGCAGGCGGTAGTACCGCACCACCCAAGCACTCAGCCCGTACGCGTTCTTGCCGGCGCTCTTCAGCGTCGTCTCAAACAGTTCCGCGAGCAGGTTCATCGGCTCCAGAATCGAACGAATCCAGAACAGCAGCGCCAACTTGGCGTCGCCAGAGAACTCCTGCTCGATTGCACCCGCGATGTCCGTCTTGTACTTCGCCAAGTACGCACTGTTGATGTTGCGCACATGCTCCGCAGGGCTCAGCACCAAGATGTTGATGAATGTCGTCTCGTCCGTGCCCATGCGGCCTTCGCCGGCCTTGTACAAGGCATCAGCGTCCGCAGCAGCCTTCGCGCTCGTATGGACAGACGCATCGAAGTCGGCCACTTCACCACGCATGGCGGTCAGGATTACCTTCTTCAGGTCACCGCTCAGCTCACCACTTAAGATGTTCACAAGGTCAGCGCCGTACTTCTCCTGGAACGTCTTCTTCAACAAAGCGATCTCCGCGTTCGAGCGAGCCATTACCACCGGGTAGATCCATTCCTCCGTCGTGCCCAAGCCCTTCGTCGCCTTCCGCAGAATCTCCGCCTCCACATGCTCCAGCGGGCTCGACAACATCTTCAGCAGCACGCCATAGTCGCTCGTGCTCTTCACCCACACCGTCAAGCTCTGCTTGTACAGGATGCGGTAGCGCCACCAGATCAGGTAGCGCTGCTCAACCGTCTTCGACAGCAGCAGTGCCGCCAAAGAGGCCTCGTCCGTCGACGTACCCGTGCAGATACGCTGGATATCCTGCGCAGCCGCGTCGATGTCAGCAGAGAACGTCATCGACTCGCTGATGCTGCCCTCGCGCGCATATCGCACGTAAAGGCTGCTCAGCGCCGCAGCACCAGCAGCCACCAGGGCGGACGAGGTTGATTCGCTGCTGCTCACAGCAGACGTCACCGTCGTCGAACCAGCAGACGCGCCCTCCGTCGCACTCGTGCTCGGAATTGTGTTCACACCCATGGCTGCTGAAGTTGTAGAGTCAGGTGATTCGTTGTGCTCGGCCTTTACACCTTTAGCACTGCTGGTAGTGAAGAGAACAGTGTCGTCTGCAAAACTCACTACTGATGACAGGTTTTGGCTGCGTTGATGCTCGTACTCCTCGTTAGCACCATCAATCACCGTAACGTGGTATCGTGCGTTATTGTTTCCGCTGAGATCCAGCAAAAACTCAGTGGAGTCAAAATTTTGGGGCTGTGCAACCCCTTGTTGCTGAAAGAACTCCATAAGGGACTTTACCGAGCCGTAGAAAACTGGTTTTCCTCCTTCAGTAATCAACACACTCTTGTACCCACCAGAAAGGTGGGGCGACTCCTTCAGCATTGAGGTCAAAACGTCAGTGCTTGCTTCCTCCGTCGATTTTCCTTGTCGCTAGAGACTTCATTAATCATCAGGAGTCGCTTGTGCTTCCCGAAGTCAACCCCAAACTGCTGGACAGCAATCATTGGCACACGCACTGACAACGTCCGGGAAATGTTCCACGATGCTCTCTTCTCGTCCAGAGAACCGCTCTCATACAGATTCTCACTGAAGTTCGAGAAGTTCTTCTCGCAGAACTCACGCGATAATTCACGCAGGTCGCCTGCCTCAAGACTCGACATATCCCGACCGCGATTTTCGCAGAAAGTAACAAATCGCGGTAGCCAGGACCAGCTACCATTGGCGCGTCCTATCTTGCTCAAAGTTGAACTCTGCTTCGAACCACTGCAGAGTTCAACAACAACCAACGTCTTCACATCATCCGATCCCACCTTTTTCAAACCGTAATACACATCATCCCTCGCAGCTTTTTCCAAGACCTCCGTCACTTCCGTGGACTCGGTCGAGCCCACATCCGCGGACGTGGTCTGCGAGCGGGTGGCGCTCATAGCAGAGCCGATGGCAGCACCCGTGGCAACCGCCGCACCAACGCCGAAGGTCGTCGTCGTCGTCTGGCCGGTCACCTTGTCACTACCGCGAGAAATGTCCTCCTCGGTCACAGTCGTCTCCGACGTCTCCTCCGTGGTTGAAGCGATCTCGGTCGAGCCAGTGGTCACCGTCGTGGGGGCACCCGTCTTCTCCGTCTTCTCCGACGTCACGGTCGTCACGCTGCCAGTCGTGTCAGCGCCAGTCACATCCGTGCTCGACACCGTCGACACACCCTCCTCGGTCACAGTCGTCTCCTCCGTGGTTTCCGACGTTTCTGTCGTCTGCAGGGTCGCGCCCGTGGCATCCGTCCAGCCAGACGTCGAGGTGTAGCCGCCGCGCTGAGTCACGCTGCGAGTCGCATCGTCGCTCACCTCGCTGGTGGACGCGCACACATCCTCGCTCGTGGCCGTCTCCGTCGTCTCCGTCACTTCCGTGGTCTCGGTCGAGCCCACATCCGCGGACGTGGTCTGCGAGCGGGTGGCGCTCATAGCAGAGCCGATGGCAGCACCCGTGGCAACCGCCGCACCAACGCCGAAGGTCGTCGTCGTCGTCTGGCCGGTCACCTTGTCACTACCGCGAGAAATGTCCTCCTCGGTCACAGTCGTCTCCGACGTCTCCTCCGTGGTTGAAGCGATCTCGGTCGAGCCAGTGGTCACCGTCGTGGGGCACCCGTCTTCTCCGTCTTCTCCGACGTCACGGTCGTCACGCTGCCAGTCGTGTCAGCGCCAGTCACATCCGTGCTCGACACCGTCGACACACCTCCTCGGTCACAGTCGTCTCCTCCGTGGTTTCCGACGTTTCTGTCGTCTGCAGGGTCGCGCCCGTGGCATCCGTCCAGCCAGACGTCGAGGTGTAGCCGCCGCGCTGAGTCACGCTGCGAGTCGCATCGTCGCTCACCTCGCTGGTGGACGCGCACACATCCTCGCTCGTGGCCGTCTCCGTCGTCTCCGTCACTTCCGTGGTCTCGGTCGAGCCCACATCCGCGGACGTGGTCTGCGAGCGGGTGGCGCTCATAGCAGAGCCGATGGCAGCACCCGTGGCAACCGCCGCACCAACGCCGCAGGTCGTCGTCGTCGTCTGGCCGGTCACCTTGTCACTACCGCGAGAAATGTCCTCCTCGGTCACAGTCGTCTCCGACGTCTCCTCCGTGGTTGAAGCGATCTCGGTCGAGCCAGTGGTCACCGTCGTGGGGGCACCGTCTTCTCCGTCTCTCTCCGACGTCACGGTCGTCACGCTGCCAGTCGTGTCAGCGCCAGTCACATCCGTGCTCGACACCGTCGACACACCTCCTCGGTCACAGTCGTCTCCTCCGTGGTTTCCGACGTTTCTGTCGTCTGCAGGGTCGCGCCCGTGGCATCCGTCCAGCCAGACGTCGAGGTGTAGCCGCCGCGCTGAGTCACGCTGCGAGTCGCATCGTCGCTCACCTCGCTGGTGGACGCGCACACATCCTCGCTCGTGGCCGTCTCCGTCGTCTCCGTCACTTCCGTGGTCTCGGTCGAGCCCACATCCGCGGACGTGGTCTGCGAGCGGGTGGCGCTCATAGCAGAGCCGATGGCAGCACCCGTGGCAACCGCCGCACCAACGCCGAAGGTCGTCGTCGTCGTCTGGCCGGTCACCTTGTCACTACCGCGAGAAATGTCCTCCTCGGTCACAGTCGTCTCCGACGTCTCCTCCGTGGTTGAAGCGATCTCGGTCGAGCCAGTGGTCACCGTCGTGGGGGCACCCGTCTTCTCCGTCTTCTCCGACGTCACGGTCGTCACGCTGCCAGTCGTGTCAGCGCCAGTCACATCCGTGCTCGACACCGTCGACACACCCTCCTCGGTCACAGTCGTCTCCTCCGTGGTTTCCGACGTTTCTGTCGTCTGCCGTCGCGCCCGTGGCATCCGTCCAGCCAGACGTCGAGGTGTAGCCGCCGCGCTGAGTCACGCTGCGAGTCGCATCGTCGCTCACCTCGCTGGACGCGCACACATCCTCGCTCGTGGCCGTCTCCGTCGTCTCCGTCACTTCCGTGGTCTCGGTCGAGCCCACATCCGCGGACGTGGTCTGCGAGCGGGTGGCGCTCATAGCAGAGCCGATGGCAGCACCCGTGGCAACCGCCGCACCAACGCCGAAGGTCGTCGTCGTCGTCTGGCCGGTCACCTTGTCACTACCGCGAGAAATGTCCTCCTCGGTCACAGTCGTCTCCGACGTCTCCTCCGTGGTTGAAGCGATCTCGGTCGAGCCAGTGGTCACCGTGGGGGCACCCGTCTTCTCCGTCTTCTCCGACGTCACGGTCGTCACGCTGCCAGTCGTGTCAGCGCCAGTCACATCCGTGCTCGACACCGTCGACACACCCTCCTCGGTCACAGTCGTCTCCTCCGTGGTTTCCGACGTTTCTGTCGTCTGCTGGGTCGCGCCCGTGGCATCCGTCCAGCCAGACGTCGAGTGTAGCCGCCGCGCTGAGTCACGCTGCGAGTCGCATCGTCGCTCACCTCGCTGGTGGACGCGCACACATCCTCGCTCGTGGCCGTCTCCGTCGTCTCCGTCACTTCCGTGGTCTCGGTCGAGCCCACATCCGCGGACGTGGTCTGCGAGCGGGTGGCGCTCATAGCAGAGCCGATGGCAGCACCCGTGGCAACCGCCGCACCAACGCCGAAGGTCGTCGTCGTCGTCTGGCCGGTCACCTTGTCACTACCGCGAGAAATGTCCTCCTCGGTCACAGTCGTCTCCGACGTCTCCTCCGTGGTTGAAGCGATCTCGGTCGAGCCAGTGGTCACCGTCGTGGGGGCACCCGTCTTCTCCGTCTTCTCCGACGTCACGGTCGTCACGCTGCCAGTCGTGTCAGCGCCAGTCACATCCGTGCTCGACACCGTCGACACACCCTCCTCGGTCACAGTCGTCTCCTCCGTGGTTTCCGACGTTTCTGTCGTCTGCTGGGTCGCGCCCGTGGCATCCGTCCAGCCAGACGTCGAGGTGTAGCCGCCGCGCTGAGTCACGCTGCGAGTCGCATCGTCGCTCACCTCGCTGGTGGACGCGCACACATCCTCGCTCGTGGCCGTCTCCGTCGTCTCCGTCACTTCCGTGGTCTCGGTCGAGCCCACATCCGCGGACGTGGTCTGCGAGCGGGTGGCGCTCATAGCAGAGCCGATGGCAGCACCCGTGGCAACCGCCGCACCAACGCCGAAGGTCGTCGTCGTCGTCTGGCCGGTCACCTTGTCACTACCGCGAGAAATGTCCTCCTCGGTCACAGTCGTCTCCGACGTCTCCTCCGTGGTTGAAGCGATCTCGGTCGAGCCAGTGGTCACCGTCGTGGGGGCACCCGTCTTCTCCGTCTTCTCCGACGTCACGGTCGTCACGCTGCCAGTCGTGTCAGCGCCAGTCACATCCGTGCTCGACACCGTCGACACACCCTCCTCGGTCACAGTCGTCTCCTCCGTGGTTTCCGACGTTTCTGTCGTCTGCTGGGTCGCGCCCGTGGCATCCGTCCAGCCAGACGTCGAGGTGTAGCCGCCGCGCTGAGTCACGCTGCGAGTCGCATCGTCGCTCACCTCGCTGGTGGACGCGCACACATCCTCGCTCGTGGCCGTCTCCGTCGTCTCCGTCACTTCCGTGGTCTCGGTCGAGCCCACATCCGCGGACGTGGTCTGCGAGCGGGTGGCGCTCATAGCAGAGCCGATGGCAGCACCCGTGGCAACCGCCGCACCAACGCCGAAGGTCGTCGTCGTCGTCTGGCCGGTCACCTTGTCACTACCGCGAGAAATGTCCTCCTCGGTCACAGTCGTCTCCGACGTCTCCTCCGTGGTTGAAGCGATCTCGGTCGAGCCAGTGGTCACCGTCGTGGGGGCACCCGTCTTCTCCGTCTTCTCCGACGTCACGGTCGTCACGCTGCCAGTCGTGTCAGCGCCAGTCACATCCGTGCTCGACACCGTCGACACACCCTCCTCGGTCACAGTCGTCTCCTCCGTGGTTTCCGACGTTTCTGTCGTCTGCTGGGTCGCGCCCGTGGCATCCGTCCAGCCAGACGTCGAGGTGTAGCCGCCGCGCTGAGTCACGCTGCGAGTCGCATCGTCGCTCACCTCGCTGGTGGACGCGCACACATCCTCGCTCGTGGCCGTCTCCGTCGTCTCCGTCACTTCCGTGGTCTCGGTCGAGCCCACATCCGCGGACGTGGTCTGCGAGCGGGTGGCGCTCATAGCAGAGCCGATGGCAGCACCCGTGGCAACCGCCGCACCAACGCCGAAGGTCGTCGTCGTCGTCTGGCCGGTCACCTTGTCACTACCGCGAGAAATGTCCTCCTCGGTCACAGTCGTCTCCGACGTCTCCTCCGTGGTTGAAGCGATCTCGGTCGAGCCAGTGGTCACCGTCGTGGGGGCACCCGTCTTCTCCGTCTTCTCCGACGTCACGGTCGTCACGCTGCCAGTCGTGTCAGCGCCAGTCACATCCGTGCTCGACACCGTCGACACACCCTCCTCGGTCACAGTCGTCTCCTCCGTGGTTTCCGACGTTTCTGTCGTCTGCTGGGTCGCGCCCGTGGCATCCGTCCAGCCAGACGTCGAGGTGTAGCCGCCGCGCTGAGTCACGCTGCGAGTCGCATCGTCGCTCACCTCGCTGGTGGACGCGCACACATCCTCGCTCGTGGCCGTCTCCGTCGTCTCCGTCACTTCCGTGGTCTCGGTCGAGCCCACATCCGCGGACGTGGTCTGCGAGCGGGTGGCGCTCATAGCAGAGCCGATGGCAGCACCCGTGGCAACCGCCGCACCAACGCCGAAGGTCGTCGTCGTCGTCTGGCCGGTCACCTTGTCACTACCGCGAGAAATGTCCTCCTCGGTCACAGTCGTCTCCGACGTCTCCTCCGTGGTTGAAGCGATCTCGGTCGAGCCAGTGGTCACCGTCGTGGGGGCACCCGTCTTCTCCGTCTTCTCCGACGTCACGGTCGTCACGCTGCCAGTCGTGTCAGCGCCAGTCACATCCGTGCTCGACACCGTCGACACACCCTCCTCGGTCACAGTCGTCTCCTCCGTGGTTTCCGACGTTTCTGTCGTCTGCTGGGTCGCGCCCGTGGCATCCGTCCAGCCAGACGTCGAGGTGTAGCCGCCGCGCTGAGTCACGCTGCGAGTCGCATCGTCGCTCACCTCGCTGGTGGACGCGCACACATCCTCGCTCGTGGCCGTCTCCGTCGTCTCCGTCACTTCCGTGGTCTCGGTCGAGCCCACATCCGCGGACGTGGTCTGCGAGCGGGTGGCGCTCATAGCAGAGCCGATGGCAGCACCCGTGGCAACCGCCGCACCAACGCCGAAGGTCGTCGTCGTCGTCTGGCCGGTCACCTTGTCACTACCGCGAGAAATGTCCTCCTCGGTCACAGTCGTCTCCGACGTCTCCTCCGTGGTTGAAGCGATCTCGGTCGAGCCAGTGGTCACCGTCGTGGGGGCACCCGTCTTCTCCGTCTTCTCCGACGTCACGGTCGTCACGCTGCCAGTCGTGTCAGCGCCAGTCACATCCGTGCTCGACACCGTCGACACACCCTCCTCGGTCACAGTCGTCTCCTCCGTGGTTTCCGACGTTTCTGTCGTCTGCTGGGTCGCGCCCGTGGCATCCGTCCAGCCAGACGTCGAGGTGTAGCCGCCGCGCTGAGTCACGCTGCGAGTCGCATCGTCGCTCACCTCGCTGGTGGACGCGCACACATCCTCGCTCGTGGCCGTCTCCGTCGTCTCCGTCACTTCCGTGGTCTCGGTCGAGCCCACATCCGCGGACGTGGTCTGCGAGCGGGTGGCGCTCATAGCAGAGCCGATGGCAGCACCCGTGGCAACCGCCGCACCAACGCCGAAGGTCGTCGTCGTCGTCTGGCCGGTCACCTTGTCACTACCGCGAGAAATGTCCTCCTCGGTCACAGTCGTCTCCGACGTCTCCTCCGTGGTTGAAGCGATCTCGGTCGAGCCAGTGGTCACCGTCGTGGGGGCACCCGTCTTCTCCGTCTTCTCCGACGTCACGGTCGTCACGCTGCCAGTCGTGTCAGCGCCAGTCACATCCGTGCTCGACACCGTCGACACACCCTCCTCGGTCACAGTCGTCTCCTCCGTGGTTTCCGACGTTTCTGTCGTCTGCTGGGTCGCGCCCGTGGCATCCGTCCAGCCAGACGTCGAGGTGTAGCCGCCGCGCTGAGTCACGCTGCGAGTCGCATCGTCGCTCACCTCGCTGGTGGACGCGCACACATCCTCGCTCGTGGCCGTCTCCGTCGTCTCCGTCACTTCCGTGGTCTCGGTCGAGCCCACATCCGCGGACGTGGTCTGCGAGCGGGTGGCGCTCATAGCAGAGCCGATGGCAGCACCCGTGGCAACCGCCGCACCAACGCCGAAGGTCGTCGTCGTCGTCTGGCCGGTCACCTTGTCACTACCGCGAGAAATGTCCTCCTCGGTCACAGTCGTCTCCGACGTCTCCTCCGTGGTTGAAGCGATCTCGGTCGAGCCAGTGGTCACCGTCGTGGGGGCACCCGTCTTCTCCGTCTTCTCCGACGTCACGGTCGTCACGCTGCCAGTCGTGTCAGCGCCAGTCACATCCGTGCTCGACACCGTCGACACACCCTCCTCGGTCACAGTCGTCTCCTCCGTGGTTTCCGACGTTTCTGTCGTCTGCTGGGTCGCGCCCGTGGCATCCGTCCAGCCAGACGTCGAGGTGTAGCCGCCGCGCTGAGTCACGCTGCGAGTCGCATCGTCGCTCACCTCGCTGGTGGACGCGCACATCCTCGCTCGTGGCCGTCTCCGTCGTCTCCGTCACTTCCGTGGTCTCGGTCGAGCCCACATCCGCGGACGTGGTCTGCGAGCGGGTGGCGCTCATAGCAGAGCCGATGGCAGCACCCGTGGCAACCGCCGCACCAACGCCGAAGGTCGTCGTCGTCGTCTGGCCGGTCACCTTGTCACTACCGCGAGAAATGTCCTCCTCGGTCACAGTCGTCTCCGACGTCTCCTCCGTGGTTGAAGCGATCTCGGTCGAGCCAGTGGTCACCGTCGTGGGGGCACCCGTCTTCTCCGTCTTCTCCGACGTCACGGTCGTCACGCTGCCAGTCGTGTCAGCGCCAGTCACATCCGTGCTCGACACCGTCGACACACCCTCCTCGGTCACAGTCGTCTCCTCCGTGGTTTCCGACGTTTCTGTCGTCTGCTGGGTCGCGCCCGTGGCATCCGTCCAGCCAGACGTCGAGGTGTAGCCGCCGCGCTGAGTCACGCTGCGAGTCGCATCGTCGCTCACCTCGCTGGTGGACGCGCACACATCCTCGCTCGTGGCCGTCTCCGTCGTCTCCGTCACTTCCGTGGTCTCGGTCGAGCCCACATCCGCGGACGTGGTCTGCGAGCGGGTGGCGCTCATAGCAGAGCCGATGGCAGCACCCGTGGCAACCGCCGCACCAACGCCGAAGGTCGTCGTCGTCGTCTGGCCGGTCACCTTGTCACTACCGCGAGAAATGTCCTCCTCGGTCACAGTCGTCTCCGACGTCTCCTCCGTGGTTGAAGCGATCTCGGTTGAGCCAGTGGTCACCGTCGTGGGGGCACCCGTCTTCTCCGTCTTCTCCGACGTCACGGTCGTCACGCTGCCAGTCGTGTCAGCGCCAGTCACATCCGTGCTCGACACCGTCGACACACCTCCTCGGTCACAGTCGTCTCCTCCGTGGTTTCCGACGTTTCTGTCGTCTCCTGGGTCGCGCCCGTGGCATCCGTCCAGCCAGACGTCGAGGTGTAGCCGCCGCGCTGAGTCACGCTGCGAGTCGCATCGTCGCTCACCTCGCTGGTGGACGCGCACACATCCTCGCTCGTGGCCGTCTCCGTCGTCTCCGTCACTTCCGTGGTCTCGGTCGAGCCCACATCCGCGGACGTGGTCTGCGAGCGGGTGGCGCTCATAGCAGAGCCGATGGCAGCACCCGTGGCAACCGCCGCACCAACGCCGAAGGTCGTCGTCGTCGTCTGGCCGGTCACCTTGTCACTACCGCGAGAAATGTCCTCCTCGGTCACAGTCGTCTCCGACGTCTCCTCCGTGGTTGAAGCGATCTCGGTCGAGCCAGTGGTCACCGTCGTGGGGCACCCGTCTTCTCCGTCTTCTCCGACGTCACGGTCGTCACGCTGCCAGTCGTGTCAGCGCCAGTCACATCCGTGCTCGACACCGTCGACACACCCTCCTCGGTCACAGTCGTCTCCTCCGTGGTTTCCGACGTTTCTGTCGTCTGCTGGGTCGCGCCCGTGGCATCCGTCCAGCCAGACGTCGAGGTGTAGCCGCCGCGCTGAGTCACGCTGCGAGTCGCATCGTCGCTCACCTCGCTGGTGGACGCGCACACATCCTCGCTCGTGGCCGTCTCCGTCGTCTCCGTCACTTCGTGGTCTCGGTCGAGCCCACATCCGCGGACGTGGTCTGCGAGCGGGTGGCGCTCATAGCAGAGCCGATGGCAGCACCTTAACCGCCGCACCAACGCCGAAGGTCGTCGTCGTCGTCTGGCCGGTCACCTTGTCACTACCGCGAGAAATGTCCTCCTCGGTCACACGGAGCCGAACAACTTGCAGAAGATTTCTGCCCGCTTGAAGTGCTTGGCATCGTCAGAGCAGCGCTCGAGGCTAAGTAGGGAGCTTCAGCGGCCACTGTGGATAGCAGAGACCGCTTCGACCTCATCGGATACCGTGGCCGTCGCAGCGCATCAGTCACTTGTCTGGAGATTGCTCAGGCGAACGTGGTCGCTCCACCCAATACGCCGATCATCTCACCACCACTGCTGGCAGCACGCCAGCGCGTGTCGGCCATTGCGCTCACGGCGATAGCAATACGCCGATCATCTCACCACCACTGCTGGCAGCACGCCAGCGCGTGTCGGCCATTGCGCTCACGGCGATAGCAAGGCATTTTTTCGTCGCATTGTCCGTTGGAGTTGCAGGCCCCTGGCTTGCTTCAGGTTCAGCCCACCAACCGCATCACAGTCGAGGCTCGAACACGCTCTCTGAACTTGAAGAGGCTCGTTGCTGCATGGGAGACGTGGCATGCCGCATGCGTCACGTTTGCACAGGACCAGCTGGCAGACCGCTTCAGTCTCACGTGACACAAACCACACTCGACACCGGACGCCGCTGCAGCTTTCAGACGCCCAACGGAATACTCGTGCTGCAAGTCGTTGCTTTGTGCACGGCGCGAAGCCAGCGTTACAAACAGGAGTCCAAGCCCATTTCCTTCTGCCGGCTCGTAGTCTTCACCTTGCCAGAGAGCTGCAGCATCCATGAGGAGCACTGCAACAGCAACAAGTATGTGACGTGCTTAAGTCCAGCCAGTCGGAAGCTACTCCGACCTCGAAAAAAACTATCCAGCAAGTTTTATTCCATACGCCTTCGGCACGTGTGCGAGGACGATGAAGACCATTCATTTCGTGCGTGAGGTGGTCTGCGATCACCAAGCAGGCCTCACGAGCCCTCGCCGACGCTACTGTGGCCGGTGAACGTGACTATTTAGTGTCGACCTGGATACCCGCGGGCATAATAGGAGTCGCAACAGCTAAGTGCACGATTCCATCGCCCTCGAAGGCTCAGATAGTGTCTTGGATCAACGTTGGTGATATCTCAACAAGCTCCGCCACCACACTGGAAATGATCGAGGAAGGGTGGCTCGATCCGATTCACATCGCATCGCGTAAATAGCTAATAGAATCCTTGTCAACTGCATCGAGGGCAGGCATTTTCGGCTTGAAACGACGAAAACAAAATGCCATTGATAGTGGCGGCGCTGGACCAAGAGCCGCGGAGGTCACTCAAGACATCGCTCGTTGGCAATGCCCTCAGCACCAGCCTCGTTCTTCTGGGTGAAATATGGTTTCGGTGCGTTCGGTGCTCCTCTACCAAAGGAGCGCACGCTTGACTAATGAGCACTCGTGTCACGTCAGAGAGTGTGACCCCGCTCAAGATGTACAACGCCAACGTGTCGAGTGCGATCCTGCTGAGTTTTATGAAGAACACGTGCGCCAAGGACGTGGAGGACCTTTGCAAGGCAGAAGAACATCCAGCTGGGCATCGAGCTGGACGCAATTAACCGCGTTTTTGCAGACGCGCACCTGCTGGCGACGGGCAGGTCGGCGGCCTCGCTCAAATCTGGTGCTGGATCGCGACCACCGAGTGGAGCCGCTTCCTCGCGCCCGGTCACGCCTACATTACACGCTGGAGGGAATGTTTGTTAGTCGCTTTTTTTTTGGAATTTTTTTGAATTTTTTTTTTTTTTGCC